>CM040820.1:2402500-2490000 GCA_022828995.1 Vimba vimba | reverse complement strand
GTGTGTGATGGGTAGGTTTAGGGGTCGGGTTAGTGTGTTTGTGTGTGTGTCTGTGTGATGGGTAGGTTTAGGGGTCGGGTTAGTGTGTGTGTGTCTGTGTGTGTGTGTGTCTGTGTGTGTGTGACGGGTAGGTTTAGGGGTCGGGTTAGTGTGTGTGTGTGTGTGTGTGTGTGTGTGTGTGTGTGATGGGTAGGTTTAGGGGTCGGGTTAGTGTGTGTGTGTGTGTGTGTGTGTGTGTGTCTGTGTGATGGGTAGGTTTAGGGGTCGGGTTAGTGTGTGTGTGTGTGTGTGTGTGTGTGATGGGTAGGTTTAGGGGTCGGGTTAGTGTGTTTGTGTGTGTGTGTGTGTGTGTGTGTGTGTGTGTGTGTGTGTGTGTGTGTGTGATGGGTAGGTTTAGGGGTCGGGTTAGTGTGTTTGTGTGTGTGTGTGTGTGTGTGTGTGTGTGTGTGTGTGTGTGTGTGTGTGATGGGTAGGTTTAGGGGTCGGGTTAGTGTGTGTGTGTGTGTGTGTGTGTGTGTGTCTGTGTGATGGGTAGGTTTAGGGGTCGGGTTAGTGTGTGTGTGTGTGTGTGTGTGATGGGTAGGTTTAGGGGTCGGGTTAGTGTGTTTGTGTGTGTGTGTGTGTGTGTGTGTATGTGTGTGTGTGTGTGTGTGTGTGTGTGTGTGTGTGATGGGTAGGTTTAGGGGTCGGGTTAGTGTGTTTGTGTGTGTGTGTGTGTGTGTGTGTGTGTGTGTGTGTTTGATGGGTAGGTTTAGGGGTCGGATTAGTGTGTTTGTGTGTGTGTGTGTGTGTGTGTGTGTGTGTGTGTGTGTGTGTGTGTGTGTGTGTGATGGGTAGGTTTAGGGGTCGGGTTAGTGTGTGTGTGTGTGTGTGTGTGTGTGTGTCTGTGTGATGGGTAGGTTTAGGGGTCGGGTTAGTGTGTGTGTGTGTATGTGTGTGTGTGTGTGTGTATGTGTCTGTGTGATGGGTAGGTTTAGGGGTCGGGTTAGTGTGTGTGTGTGTGTCTGTGTGATGGGTAGGTTTAGGGGTCGGGTTAGTGTGCGTGTATGTGTGTGTGTGTGTGTGTGTGTGTGTGTGTGTGTGTGTGTGTGTGTGTGTGTGTGTGTGTGTGTGTGTGTGATGGGTAGGTTTAGGGGTAGGGTTAGTGTGTTTGTGTGTGTGATGGGTAGGTTTAGGGGTCGGGTTAGTGTGTTTGTGTGTGTGTGTGATGGGTAGGTTTTAGGGGTCGGGTTAGTGTGTGTGTGTGTGTGTGTATGTGTGTGTGTGTGTGTGTGTGATGGGTAGGTTTAGGGGTCGGGTTAGTGTGTTTGTGTGTGTGTGTGTGTGTCTGTGTGATGGGTAGGTTTAGGGGTCGGGTTAGTGTGTGTGTGTGAGTGTGTGTGTGTGTGAGAGAGAGAGAGAGAGAAAATATGACAATGACATTTGACTAGGCAGGTTTCATGCGATTCATAACTTTTGAATATTGAGAGTAATATGTCATGAACATTTGTTACAGATTCACTCAGTAATTGTTCACTGAGACACATAGTTATTTGTGAATATGAATGATCAGAAAGATGTGCAATAATGTTTGTCAACATATCAACAGTGTAACGGGTCTCACCGGGTAATAAGCATAATGTGCATATGACAGAGATGTTTGATCTCCGCCTGTTCGATCTGCTTCCATAAAGCCAGAAGTGCAACACTGACGAACTACTGAAAGCAAGACACACACACACACACACACACCAGTACAGTACATTTATAAACTAACATAAACACAAGAGTAAGCATCAGTTTCATCTCCGATGTTTCTCCTAAAATTTCTAAGGAGAAATGCAAGAAAACAAATAAGATTTTTTGTGTGATTAATCTGACGTTTGATTGCAGGCGTTGGCAAATCTGAGCTCATTTGAGACATAGCTGAGATCTCTTCTGAAACTCAAGACACATATGAGATTACTGTTTGTTTGTTTTTTCTTAGAAGACAAATGTGACTTAAGCCAAGCCTCTGTTTGCTCTCACTGCTGTCTAGAGGAAATAATTGGAAAAAATGTGTTTTGTTTCCGGCAGAAAATACAAAATACACTGAAAACAACGATTCGAGATGAACTGATGCAATGTTGCAAATACTGTAAATCTAAGTGTGTACCTGGCGGGTAAAATCCAGGAGGATAGGACAGGTGATGTGGGATATATTTAGTCTCGTGTGGGAACAGGGCAGCGGGACTGGACTGAACTCTACGAGGAGCGCTGTACGGGTACGGGCAGATCACAGACACCGGGATGCCTTTGTTAGGGTAGAGAGGAGGCGCATCGCCGCAAGGAAAGATCCAGGAGTGGGGAGGGATCAGGCCTCCGTCAAACCCCTTCAGCTGATGGGATACGCCACTGATGTGTTGATAGGGGTGTGCAGAACCTAAGAAATGAGTATGAAGAACTTTTTGAGTAGTTTGTAAAACATTCAAAGATTTAAAGCAACAGAGATGAATTTTACCTGACCTATGCAGGGGCGTCATGAACCTAGTTTTATGAGAGACTGCAGAGACAATGGGTGGAGCTTGATGTCCAGCTCCGCCCCCCACTGGACATAATGGGTGGAGCTAGACGGTCCAACCACACCCTTATAACCAGGGTTTGAAATTAGCACCCGCCAAATACGGGTAAAAATCAACTGTGGCGGGTAACGCTGTCAAATCACTAGCCAATTTGGCGTTACATATTATGTTTACTCGCTTTGCTGGGAAGTTCGTGTAAGACAAATCTGCACGGATTTAGTGCAAACACTCATGAGTCATCATGATATGTTAAATACAGCGTATTGCACAGAATCTGCGCATATCTGGCTTGCTTGAACACACACGTCACTGCGCAACAAATAATGGCGCGCTTGTTCATTTGCACTGAAGCAAAAGCGAAGATTAAAAAGCATTTGGTTAACAGAAGAGACAGAACAGAAAAGACATTGCAATTTTCCAACATCCTACCTTTTTTTTAATGTTCTCTGTACTTTACAAGTACAATATACAGTAAAGTACAATATATATATTTATTTCATCTTGCATATAAATATCAATCAACATCTGCACCATATTGCATATTTTTCTCAGTTTGGGCCTCATTTTTTTTTCTCCATATTCCCAATTGATCATACTATATGAGTCATAAAAGCTTGATGTATCAAATATGATACAAAGAATTTTTCATCTGCACACAGAAATGAGATTTTCTGACTATTATTTCAAATGTCAGACTTTACAGAGTAAAGAATTAAACTTTTATGTGTAGAGTAACTCATCCAGACATTCATGCATATGTGACCCTGGATCACAAAACCAGTCACATGGGTCAATTTTCTGAAATTGAGATGTATACATCATCTGAAAGCTGATTAAATACGCTTTCCATTGATGTATGGTTTGTTAGGATAGGACAATATTTGGCTGAGATACAACTATTGTAAATCTGGAATCTGAAGGTGCAAAAAAATCGAAACATTGAGAAAATCTCCTTTAAAGTTGTTCATTTGTGTTGGCGATTGTGCTGCATTCACTCATAAAAATAAATGTTTTATATATTTACAAGGGAAATTTACTAAATATCTTCATGGAACATGATCTTTACTGAATATCCTAATGATTTTTGGCATAAAAGAAAAATGGATAATTTTGACCCATACAATGTATTGTTGGCTATTGCCACAAATATACCCGTGCGACTCGAGACTGGTTTATGATCCAGGGTCACATATTAACTTTAGAAATGGTTGATTAGTATGAGAGTTGAACTGGCCTGTATTCTCCGTGTCTGTAGTGTTTTGCTGAGGCTGGTGATGGACTCGACTCGGGGGTGGACAGGTCACCTCCTCTCCGGCCTGGATCTTGGCCCTGTTACTGATGGTCAGCCTCTTCAGATGGACCAGAAGTTCTGGCCGGCCCCGTTTGAAGAAGGGATTGTGGAAGCAGTGCAGGTTTCGGTGTCTGCTTCTGGAGGGCCCGTAGAACAGCTTCCTGAAGCCGTACAGGTTGAGCTGTCGGATGAAGCTGGTGAAGTTGGAGGTCTTGAAGAGTTTCGCCTCTTGTTTGACTGGTGACAGCAGCTCGTCCTCGAAACGCTGCTGGTCGACTATCAAACCGTCTCCATTCGGGTTCCAGAAGACGGCGTTGTTCTGGGGATTATTTGTCAAACACCATAACTTAGCTGGAAAGTTACTGTAGTTAATGTGGACGTTGAGAAGAGACTGGTCAAACTCCATATCCATGTTCAACAGAAATCAAATCTCTCATTTCATGACCTGCAGATGATGGAAACTATATAAACATCACAAAAAAAATCAACATAAACAGCACTATATAACAACTTTAACACATTATTACGTCATTAGTTCATAATAGATTGAATAAATCATTAGAAATTTTGGTAACACTTGGGGTTACATTTGTTAACGCTAGTTAACTAGCAGTGAAAAATAAAATACTATTCTACAATATTACTTATACATAAAATCAAATGTTTTATCTGTTATTATTATTTAATGGACCAGAGTTAACATGAAGGAACAGTTGTATTTTTTATTAATGTTAAGAAAGATTAATAAATACAAACGTATAGCTCATTGTTAACTGATGATAATTAGTGAGACCTTACTGTAAAGTGAGACCAAAATATTCAATAGATATAAAAGTTGTCATAGTAATGGTACACAACAACACATGTATATTATCAAAATATATTAACGTCAATATATATATATATGATAATTAATGTCTTTACGTTTCTTTATATATTTACCATCTCCTCCAAGAACCGTTACTGGAACCGTTATGCGCGTTCACATAGAACACATTTAAACCGTATCAGAATGAGGCTCGCGCGAGTGCGCGACCTCTATATCGTCAGTTAACAGCGACCTCTAACGGCTGCTGTGGTCACTGTAATTTAAATTGGTTCGAAACTAATTTTGTTGAAAACAATATTATGAAATACTTAAAAACATTATAGAATTAATTGGCTTTGTGTTTATATTCATTATGTCATTTCCATTCCAACAATTCTGTGCAACTCTGTGAGACTCTTATTTTGTGTTCTTATTGGAACGTAGCAGCTCATTGGTCACATACTACAGATCTAAATCCAACTTCGCGACACAATTAGAATAAAAAATATATACAACACAATACATGCATAAGAATAATATTCCACGTTAATTATATAAAAAAATAAAAATAATAACAAATATTCACGTCACGATCACGCGGCGCATATCTGTGACGTCATTAAGCGTCGCCGAATGCGCGGTTGTGGCTAGCAAGCGCTAACAACAAACAATCGTTGTTCCGAGGCATCTATTAATATTATTTTTTTGCTTTATTTCCAGTATATTGCGTTAAAGCAACAGGAATGTCTCTGGAGACTGTCCCGAAAGATCTGCGCCATTTGAGAGCGTGTCTGTTGTGCTCTCTTGTCAAGGTAAAATGAGACAAGAAATGGTTTTATCATTGACATATTTAAATGTTTAGATAGATCAGATAAGTACTAGAACAAGACCATTAACAAAACGGGTTTGCCATATCCAAAACATTTTTATTTTATTACATATAAACATCATTCTGCCTCTTACAATCATAAAATGTACAGTATGCTGTTAGATACAGTCATAGATAATAACCTGTGTTAATCATAGCTAGCATCACAATTACTACTAGTAGTTAACAGTGACTGTGGCTAATGCTTGTAAGGGAATACTAAGGGAAAAATGTTTGATGAACATCATCTCATCTTCTCTGGTTTCAGACTATTGATCAGTTCGAGTATGACGGATGTGACAACTGTGAATCATACCTGCAGATGAAGGGCAACCGGGAGATGGTTTATGAATGCACAAGCTCTTCTTTTGATGGGTGAATAGTCTTTTACTCTCCCTAACGTTGGTCTAAACCTGTATGGCTCGCTTGCTTTCTTCCAAGGACCATAAATAAATAGAATATGAGGTTATTCACACTTTAAAAGCACCATCAAATAATCAAATCACACTGGTCTGGAAAGTTACGTGTGTGTTAGAGATGAACTTTTGTTTGAAAGGACTCATGTTGGACAACACTAATGTGTGATGTCTTCTTCATTACAGTGTCATTGCTATGATGAGTCCAGAGGACAGTTGGGTGGCAAAATGGCAACGAATCGGTGAGTACCGGTATTTAATTTACATTTATTCATTTAGCAGACGCTTTTATCCAAAGCGACTTACAAATGAAGAGAGCAGTCAAATCAACAATAGGGATAGTTCAGTAAAAAATGTCCTGGCTCTTCCCAGCTTTATAATGGGAGTGAATGGAGCCTGAGATTTTGAAGCCCAAAAAAAGTGCATCCATCATTATAAAAGTAATCCATACGACTCTATGGGGTTAATAAAGGCCTTCTGAAGCAAAGTATATAACATATCCATATTTATAACTTTATAAACGCATGGCTTCGCTTCAGAAGGTATTTATTAGGGCTGGGTATTGACACAAATTTCACAATTCGATTCGATTTCGATTCACAAGCTTGCAATTCGATTCGATTCGATTCAATATCGATTATTTTGGATATCAGGTACAATACATTGCAAATTTTCTCAAGGAAAACAAATCTCTTAACTATTATTGTAAACTATGGGAGTCAGTTGTAGCCTATAGGCTTCATTAGCCTACTATAATATTGAAGGTAAAAAATAACTGATTTGATTTGTATACAAACACTTAAAATACACTTATTTATTTTTATAATAATAAAGTTATATGAAATTATATACAAATTTAAATGGTGGCTGTCATAAAAAAAACTTTCCAGATTTATTCAAACATGCATTAAATGTTGAAGAACATTAAAAATTATAGTGAATATGTAATATGGTGCATATATTTAACAAAATGCTCCTCTCTAGAGTTAATTTTTCCAGCTGAGTTTATGGTCACTGGATATGGTTTTTCTGAGGTAAATGTGACGTTACATGACATTGTTTACTAACGTCTTTCCAGGTTGAAACACTGATTGAGCGATTCCATGTCACATGATACGGACTTCGATAAGTTGTACTCTACCTTTTAACACACTTTCAGATGCTCATTCATGTTTATCTCGCGCTGTAACGGATATTATTAAGGCGGAAGAGAAGATCGTGTGCGCTCCGCGCTGCTGCTTCTCTTGAGCTGAGCAGGACACAGCGCCAAAACGGTATTTATGTTTGTGAATTTCATAAGAAACTGGACGTAATTTGAAATCTGAGACTTTGTTTCATATTAATAATAACAAAGCACAAAGATTATTGTGATTTATTGAATGGGAATGCGCGCAACAATATTCCATTCATTCATCACTGAAAACAGGATGACTAAAAGATTCTTGGGATTTAAGAATCGATATCGTTTCGTAAAAATGAGAATCGATTAAAATCGAGAAATCGATATTTTTTACCCAGCCCTAGTATTTATTAACCCTGTACATAACTTTTATGATGGATGGATGCGCTTTTTTGGGGCTTCAAAAACTCGGGCTCTATTCACTGCCATTATATTATTTAATGTAACTGATTGTGTTTGACTGAACTGAAAGAAGAAAGTCGTATACTCATAGGATGGCTTGATGGTGAGTAAATTATGGGATAATTTTCTATTTTGGGTGAATTAACCCTTTAATGTTGCAAAGTTCTTCAATTATGAAACAATAACTGTATCATTATTCAGCTCAATAACAGTGTGAATGTTGCAAAACTCATCAATTATGAAAAAGAAGCTCTATATGATGATAGTTATTATAGTCATTATTATTCAGCTGTTGATTCAGTTCAATAATGTTCATCAGTTATGAAATGAGTTCAGGTCAGAAGACACCAGTGTTGTTATTCAGCCTGAATCAGACTGACTTCAGGTCAATAATGTCAATGTTTTTCTCAGGTAACTTCAAGCCAGGTGTGTATGCCGTGACAGTAACGGGTCGGTTACCTCCAGGTGAGTGTCAGGTTTAGATCTTATGGCTCTCTCATGACTGCAAATAAAGGACAGTGTGTGTTTTCAATCAAAACGTTGGCATGTAAAGAATAATATCTGTTTGAAATGATTTTGTTCTGTCAGGTGTGGTACGAGAGCTGAAGAGCAGAGGCGTCATCTACCGCTCCAGAGACACGGCTGTTAAAACATGAACACTGTTTATGATCACATGTTTATAATGACACACACACACACACACACTCAGCTGTTTCAGTGACTGCTGCTCTGCTATTGTCTGTTATTTCATTTATTGTTTTGTAATTTTCTTTTCTACTTGCATTACATTAGTATTTGGAGTGCATTTGATGATGATGGATAAATGATTTGATTATTCCATGTAACGGATTTAAAAATTAATTAAAGTTTTATAAACAGCATTTTGTGTTTTTAATATGGCCAGTCTTGTCATTTTAAAAGACAACCACGAGAGGGCGCTGTCTCTCTGCAAATATCCCATGAGGCCACGGGAGACAACATGGCGAATGTAGTTCGTCCAGAAGACATTCATACTATGAAGAACATACTTTTGAAGTACAGTAGTCAACATTTGAAGTGGATCAAAAAAGTTCATTAAAGTTGTCCAATGACAAGAACGGGTGTTGTTCAAAATTCATGTATAACTGATGAAAGGTTTTGATCCACTTGCAATTTCAGACAGCCGTAGAAACAGAATTAAAAGCTCAGATTTGTTAATATTACGGTTAGTGATCTGACCTGCACAAAACATCTAAATCCATTTATGCAATGGACATGATAGCTTTAATGGTGCACCTTGTTTATCAGGAAAGGAGTGCTGTTACTTTCATAAGCGACTGGACTTGGAGGATGATAAAAGTCTTCAGTTGGAGGAACCCAAGGCATATTTAGGGGCTGTTTACACAATGCCGCTTTTACCTAAAAATGTTAAACTTTTTATGCTTTTTTTTTTTGCATTACTACTATATCATTCTTGATCCAGTATGAAGATGCAGAAGGCCTACAACAATATGATAATATGCTTAAAAAAATAAATAAATAAATAAATCTTTGATCACATTAGAGTGAAAACTTTAACTATGTAAGCATTAATATCATTTAAAGATATTTTTTATTAGTGCAAGCAGATTTGGGCGAGAAGTTTAACCCTTGTGCTGTGTTGAAAACCCTATAACACTTGTGGTGTTCCTGGGCAAAAATTAATGCTTATGATCAATCAGTTTCAAAAATAAATACAAAATCTGCCCTAATTTAAAGAAAACAAGTTTAAACAAATCCAATATTTGGTGCTAAAATAGCATAACGAGATTTATAAGCTATTATTTTGTTGGCTGGTCATTTTTGACCGTGAGCACCACAAGTGTGATATTGCCATTTTATACAAAATAAAAGCATTTCAAAACAAATTTCCTGGTTAAACATATAAGCACACTAGTGTGATAAACAGTGCACATTGTTTTCATATTTTATGTAAATTTGACAAAATAAACCACAAATAACACTTTTTTCAGATACGTAAGCTCAGATAAATGAGGCCTACGATTGATCAGTTCCAAAAAGAAATATAAAACCTGTCCTAATTTAAAGACAACAAGCTGACAATAAGATTGAATCCAATATTTGGTGATGATGCAGCATAATTAGAGATTTATAAGCATTTTTGTAGGCTGGTCATTTTTTGACCGGGAACACCAATGTGGAAAACACCTACAAAAAGTATCAACAATTTTTTGGGAAGTTCTTGGGATGAGTAAAGTATTTATTCCAATGAAATAACATTTACTAGCACTTTCAGATCCGGGAAAATCCTCTCCAGGTCAAAATTACCCGAACACAACATAAGGGACAATAAAAGTGTTGTTAGGAAATTATCACATAACATGCGACACCATTAGCCTTCAAATTGCGCAAATTGAAATTGCGAGTTGAAAATACGCCCAATGGAAACACGTCAATTTCGCAAAAAATACCATTTATCGCAGAAAAGTTTTTACTCTCGCATGAGGTGGTTTTTCAGGCAATTCGAAAAATGAATATTTCGCAAATCTGCAATGGAAACAGTTTTTGCACATTTACAGGTCACCTGACGTAGATGACGCGGTGTGTTTGGACAGAATACGAGACAGAGCTCTTTATTAAATTCATAAAAGACAAAAGAATTACAGGAATACTGGAATCTAAACCTCAAAGAAATGCCACAATCAAGATCTCGAAGCAGATATGAGGGAGAAACACCCAGAAACTCCTCATATGTGCCGCTCCCAGTTTAAGGGTCTTTCCTAGCCATTAATGCTTGGATAACACACACACGTCTCCTTCCATTAATAATAATGGCCAGTGCAGTGGCTGGGACGTAAAATGATTTTTGGAATGACTTATCGCGAGAGGAAAAAATGAAGTTTTAGTCGCATAACATCGGTTACTGGAAACGTCGTCATTTCGTCGAGTTTTTTTTAATCGACATTTAGAAAAAAATCGCAAAGGTTTGATGCAATCTATAAACGCGGCTACTGATGCACAGCTGTCAATCACCAGTCATTTTATGAAAAAAGGTTGAATAAATTGCAACAGAAGCAAACTCAACTGATTTTGTATCCTCAATATCCTGAGTAAGGAAAAAAGCCCCGAAGAATCCCTTTAGGGGAAAGTTTAGGGGAAATATAGCCTAATACGCCTATTCATTCTTTTTCTTATGTGAATAGGGTAAAAATTTTAAATTTTAGATATCACCATGAAAATTATTACAAGTTTTTTGAAATTATTTGTAAACATGGACAAACGTGCATAATCTAATTACGTATACGTGCTAATTTGCATAAATACCGCAACAGATCTAAACATTGGGTATAGCCAGGTGAAAATGTCTTGTTGAATCTTGTTGACAAATAACAGTAAAATACTTAATGTTAAGGTCTGAATGGAACACATTTAGGCTACCCATGAACATTAATACATAGAGGCAGGAAGAAGTACTTTAGAAACCAGCCTTTATTCATTATTATTGCAGAGATGGGGTTTGGGGTTTGGGGCTGGGTCTGTGGGACTGTTTCTGGGGATTCACTTTTTATTTTGCCTACCTTTTGTCTCCTGCATTCTCCTTATCCTTGTCTTCTGTTCTTCCCTCAGACTCGTCCCCTAGAAACAGTCCCATGGACCCAGCCCCAAACCCAATCTCTGCAATAATAATGAATAAAGGCTGGTTTAAAGTACTTCTTCCTGCCTCTGTGTATTAATGCCCATAGGTAGCCTAAATGTGTTCCATTCAGACCTTAACATTAAGTATTTTACTGTTATATGTCAACAAGATTCAACAAGACATTTTCACCTGGCTATACCCAATGTTTAGATCTGTTGCGGTATTTATGCAAATTAGCACATACGTCATTAGATTATGCACCGTTTGTCCATGTTAACAAACTTGTTATACATTTTTTGTTTGTCTTGATGCAAGTAATCCACTCAGTAATTTTCATGGTGATATCTAAAGGTTAAAATTTTTACTCTATTCTCTATTCAAAAAGAATGAATAGGCGTATGAATAGACTATATTTGGGTCTTTTTCAAAACTTTCCCCTAAAGGGATTCTTCGGGGCTTTTTTTTCCTTACTCAGGACATATTGAGGATACAAAATCAGTTGAGGTTGCTTCTGTTGCAATTTGTTCAAGGTTGACCCCCATTTTGGCTTAAAATGACAGGACTATTAAGAGTCTTTGTGCATTCACATCATAAACTCTGTAATTCAGAAATTGCGTTATTGTGGCTCTCTAGTCTAGAGTCGTCACCTTTCACCCCGATGGGGAAGCATCACTTCACATGAGTGAACAACAGTTACTGAGTGACTCATAAATGAGACTTATAGTCATATCAGTCATTCACTGCAGCAGCAAACAGACCTCTGATCGACAACAGCTCTTTTACCATCCCCGTTTCTTTGAGGATTGCTTTCTTGTTACCACCAGAACAAAATGCAATCTAAAAATGCTGGGTTGTTTCAACCTGGTCAAATAAAGACAAACCCAACCGTTGGTTTAAATTTTTGAGTTAATTTTTATGTTTGTCCATATTTGACCCAAATATGCGTTGAAACAACCCAGTATTTTTTAGAGTGTGTGGTGTGGCATACTTCACAATGTCACACTTCAAAATGTCTAAATTACAACCATATTAGTAAGTAATTATACATTATATTATTTATATATATGTAAAATTATATACTAAAAGATATAAAATTATATATATTATATTATTTATTATATATTAAAAGAAAGCACAATCAATGTTCACACAAAACACTAACATAAAAAAAGTTTGCATGGTTTGAAATGGTAAAACAATAAAGAAAGTCCTGCAGCATTTGAGTTATGCTTTTTATCTAATGAAACGATATTTTGAAGTATGACATGAGTGAACACACACACACACACACACGTAACACGTGCGGCAGACAGGAAGTGGCCTGTGCTTAAACTACATAAATCTTCACAATCAGCTCTTCTCTTTTTTTTTTAAAGAGTGTAACATGGTGACATCAGTTTGCTAAAGGTCTAAATGTCATTTTGAACATTGCCAGTCTGTGTGATGAAGATGATATATGACCATCGGTGAGTGTGATTGAGTTCTGAATGAATCGTGTGATCAGAAACCAAAGTCCTGCGTCACCGCATTTATCATGATGCTTGATCGAGGTTTTTAACGACTAAAACTAAAGCTGATTCAGAAATGCTTTTTCCTTTGAGTCATCTTATTAAAGGGTCAGTTCAGCCAAACATGAAGATTCTGTCAGTAATCACTCTCCCTCATGTTGTTCCAACCCCGTAAGACTTTCGTTCATCTTCAGAACACAAATGAAGATATTTCTGATTAAATCTGAGCGCTGTCTCACTCCTCCATAGGCTTCTCTGTTATTGAAACTTGCCGGTCCAGAAAGTTAGTAAAGACAATGTTTAAAATAGTCCGAGTGACTACAGCGGCTCAACCTTATTAAGCGACGACAATACTTTTTGTACGCAAAAAACACAATAGTGGCCAATAGTGAGCCTCCGTTCTGACGTACAACCCAGAAGCGCTGCTGTTACACTACGTGAACTCACTCAGAGACACACAGAAGAACATGAAGAGTTGAATAAAGTCGTTATTTTTGTGTGTTTTTTTGGCACACAGAAAGTATTCTCATCGCTTGATAAACTTAAGGTTGAGCCGCTGTAGTCACTGGACTATTATAACGATGTCTTAACAGAGAAGCCTATGGAGAAGTGAGACAGCTCTCAGATTTAATCAGAAATATCTTCATTTGTGTTCTGAAGATGAACGAAAGTCTTACGGGGTTGAACAACATGAGGGAGAGTCATTACTGATAGAATCTTCATTTTTGGCTGAACGAACCCTTTAATGTGCTTTATGATTACACAGGTCATTTACATCGATGGACGTTTGAGTCTAGATGAAACACTTTAAACACTGTAAATGTTTTATATGGGTGAGTACATACAGTTGAGAAATAAAACACATGTGTAACCGTATTTTGGATCCTTGCAGCTCTTAAAGTGACAGCAGCCTAATAAACCTGCTGCGTTTATGTTAATCAAACAGAGAGAAAAAAATATCACACTGCTCTTGACTGAATAACTAATAAAGATTAATCTATATTTAATTTATACAGTGAAGAAGACTGTATTTTACATTTGACATTTGATTGTTAATTTTTTCTACCTGAAAACTACTGTCAGACCAACCCCGAAAAACATGAAAAGCACTGTTTATTTCATTTGTATCTTTGTTCTATTGTATTTATTTGTGCTATTGCTCTTAATTTGATCATTTGTTCTTATTTTATTACTAACAGTTTACTTTTCTTTAACAATATTTAAAATTTGTATGAGTTAGGCTAGTAGTTTTTGGTGTCATAACCTTATTTATTAAGGTTATGGGTAAAAAATAAATAGAAATAACTAGGCCAATAACTAACAGGTCAGACTGTAGAAAAAATCATATATACAAATATTTATATATATATATATATATATATATATATATATATATATATATATATATATATATATATATATATATATATATATATATATATATATAAAAAATATAATAATAAAAATTTTATATATATATATATATAGACCACTGCTGTTCAAAGGTCTTAGATCTGTAAGATTTTTTAATGTTTTTGAAATAAATCTCTTCTGCTCACCAAGGCTGCATTTATTTGATAAAAAATGCAGTAAAATTGTGAAATATTACTACAATTTAAAACAGCTGTTGTCTATGTGAATATATATGTGAATATATAGTAAAGTGTAATTTATTGTGATCAAAGTTGAATTTTCAGCATCATTACTCCAGTCTTCAGTGTCACATGATCCTTCAGAAATCATTCTAATATGATGATTTGTTAAAGAAACGTTTCTGATTATTATCAATGTTGAAAACAGCGTGTACATTTTTCCAGGATTCTTTGATGAATAGACAGTTTAAAAAACAACAGCATTTAACAGAAATCATTTATCTCGAGCTGCTGAGTCTTTAGAAATTACTGAAGACGCATCTTTTCCATCAACACTTAACACAATATACTAAACCTTACTATTCTATATATCAATAAAATATGTGTATGTGTATTGTGCTAGACTAACTGGGACTAGTCAAAGCACTTATTAGATATTGTTGGTTTGATTTCTTCTATTGTTTCTCCTCATTTGTAAGTCGCTTTGGATAAAAGTGTGTGAATGATTAAATGTAAGTGTATATGAAAGAGAAAGCTTTTGTAACATTATAAATGTCTTTACAGTCACTTTTGATCAATTTAATGCATCCTTGCTAAATAAATTCATACTGACCCCAAACTTTTGAATGGTAGTATATAATGTTACGAAACACAACGGTTTTCAACATTGATAATAATAATAATAAATGTTTATTGAGCATCAAAATTATTGAGTCATATTAGAATGATTTGTGAAGGATCATGTGACACTGAAGACTGGAGTAATGATGCTGAAAATTCAGCTTTGATCACAATAAATTACACTTTACTATATATTCACAGAGAAAATAGTTATTTTAAATTGTAATAATATTTAACATTTTTACTGTATTATCTATGAAATAAATGCAGCTTTGGTGAAGAGACTTCTTTCAAAAAATCTTACAGATCTAAAACTATTGAATGGTATATATGCATATAATATGAAAAATATCATGTTCTTGATAGGTTTCATGACATTCACCCAAACAAGCATAACAATAGAAAACAAGCCCTCCATGTGCATGTTTAACTGATCTCAGGTCAGCGAGTTATGATGGGCTTCATCATCCATACAAATGAAGAAGAGAAAGTTAAATGTAGTAAAAGAAACTTAAGAGTGAAAGTAGAACTTCTCATTAAAACACTGACAGAAATAACTCTCGACAGGAACGTCGGACTGACACTTCAAAGAAATCTTTCATTACGTAGGCCTACTTTTTTCTACTGCTATTTTTTTAATAGCACTAAAGCAGATTTTGTTCAAAAGAACTCGAGCACCGAAGGTTCTTATGGAATTCGCGAAGGTTCTTTATTAGAATCTTGTTTAGATTCAAACGCATTTGGGCGGGAAAGCAGGTGAACGCTGTTCTCTCCTCAGTGTGAGCTGTGCTGGGTTTAACCACAGATTCATAACAGCAGCTCGCGATGTAGGCTGAATATGTGCACTTCAAAGTCTTTCAGTTTTGCACCCGCGTTTACACCCTTAAACATGGTGCAGAAAACACCCACTCAGAACCAGTTAACATTCAAAAACCAGTCCGTCAGCACACGACCGAAAACCATCCGCACAGAGCGCAAATGACCAATATTATAGAAAGAAAAAAATATTATGCTGGCTTAAGTGTGTCATAAATGTGCATTTAATTGTCTTAAATCATCTAATTTTTTAAAAAAAATAACAATTTACCCCATGACGTACAGTACGTCTTCTTGGTCACATGTTTAGGCTATTTATTATGTTTCAAATAATAATTGCACATTAATTCTAGTTACAAAAAGTAGTATTAGAAAATATTTTTGTGATTTGAAAGCTAACTGAAAATATTTCAAGCATGAAAATCCTCATAATACAATCATACACCTAAAATAATAATACTAATGCTCAGTTTCTGAGCTTGATTGATAATCAAATGAGAAAGAATTGAAGCTCAGATCCACATCAGCTTCTTCCTGTTTCACACTCGTGCCTCGTCACACTCGGCTTGAGCGACTCAAACTCACAGCTCACTTTAGAGAGGTTGAAGTCTCTCTACACTGAGAACACTGAGCTGGAGGATAAACCGTGTACATTTGACCAACATTGAATTAGAAAGTAGAAAGACTGAACAAGCAACTTTTTAAAAAAAGTGTAGTTTTTTTAGTGCAATGATCAGCTCAGCTTGAAAATCAAGAGTGTTTTGTGATGAACAGAATCTTTCATAAATCCATCAAGAGAATAAAATGAGAATTCACAATCAGCTCCTGTCATCAGAATCACTTCAGACTGAAATATAACTTTTCAGGCCAACTTTTTTAATTAGAACATGTTACATCATATCCTCTGGAGTGAGGAAACACACACACACGCACATAAACACAAACACATGTTTAGTTGGTCAATCACAGGATGATGATCACACTGATCTCTGAGTGTTATACACACACACACACACACACACACACACACACACACACACACACACACACACAAACAAACAAACAAACAAACACACACTCACACATAAACACAATCACATGTTTAGTTGTTCAATTGCAGGATGATCATCACACTGATCTCTGAGTGTTTCACGTATACACACACACACACACACACACACACACACACACACACACACACACACACACACACACACACACACACACACACACACACTCTGTGTGAAGCTCATGGGCCGCTTCCTTCAGAATGACTGTCACTTCTCTATCAGTCTGTTAGAGACGCTGCCATTGGTCGGTTCCTTAGATGTCCATATTTGGAGAAGTGTGCACTACTGAGTGTAGATGATTGATTTAAACTGCAGTTCGATAAGTGTGAGCGAACAAAACACATCGCCACAATATAGGGTAGGGTGTACTAGTGGTTTCTTGGGTGGAAAAAAAGTCCTGCATCTTTACACTCTGTGATTGATAAGGCCACCATGAAATCAAAGTGGAGATATAAATATAAATATATATATATAGATATAGATATAGATAGATATAGTGCGTACAGAATTATTAGGCACGTTGATTTTCTGATCATATTTTTTTCCAAGCACATTTTACCTATTCCAAACCACATTAATCTTAATAACTATTATTAATTTTGTATTTAATCATTTATAAGTGATATATTCATGAAGGCTGGAAATGAAAAACACCTTATATTCAGGTGTGAATAATTATTAGGCACGTTTTCTTGTACAGATAAAATAAGCCAAAAAACAGACATAACTCAGACTGAAAAGTCAAAAGTTATTAAATGCCCTTGAGAAGGATGCAACACTAATGCAATACTAGAGATTGCAGTTAAAGGAGAACTCCGGTCAATTTTAACATTGAGCTCATTTTTTTTAAATTTGGAGTGCTGTCAATACAGAGAACAATGACAAAAATCGGTGTTGTCTACACCGTGTTATCTTCTTTTTAAAATAGACCACAGTAAGTCCACAGTAATCGATTGACAATCGATTACTGTGGACTTCGACCGAAAACAGGATGTAAATACAGGTATGTGCGCTGGCTGAAATAACATCATTTTTATTCATATCTTTCACATCTACTGCAGTCAGATTCACCCGTGTTCACTCTGAAGGAATCACTCACATTGGCTGTGCACTTGTAATGACACATCAAGGATGTTAAGAGGCTAAAAGCAGGTTTAAAACTTGCCCCATTGAAGTCAACAGGGTGCAAATTTTAAAAAGAGGATAACACGGTGTAGGCAACACCGATTTTTGTCGTTGTTTTCTGTATTGACAGCACTCCAAATTTACAAAAAAATGAGAATGTTAAAATTGACCGGAGTTCTCCTTTAAGGCATGACCATTGGACAGTGAAATGCTCATTGGGTCAGCAGAAAAAGGTGGAGAAGAAAAGACACGTTAACTGCAAAATAATTAAGTGTCAAGTCAAGTCATATCATTTATATAGCGCTTTTAACAATGTAGATTGTTCCAAAGCAGCTTTACATTGATAATAGGAGATTACAGTAACAGAGATTGTTTTGGCTTTACAGCAGATCTAGAATAAAGTTATTGTCCAGCTAAAGTTAGTTTTGACTGATTAACTTCCATCGCAACGATCATTAGTTATTAACTAAGGGGCCGCTAACACGACACCGTTTAACAGAAAACTCTTATGTTCTCTCTGCATTTAACATCTAACTTGAGCTGGACTACAAACACTGTCACCACAGTGAAGAAAGCTCAAAAACGACTGTATTTTATCAGGCTTTTGAAGAAGGCTGGGCTTGGGATGTGCCCTCTTACTCATGCCTACAGAGGACTTATAGAGACTGTCTTGACATATGGCATTACCGTGTGGTTTGGAAATGCAACACGGGCAGAGAAGAAGTCTCTCCAAAGAGTTATAAAGACTGCAGAGAGAATCATTGGGACAAACCTCACACCCATGACTGAACTGTACACAGAGCGCTGTAAGAAGAAAGCTAAGTCCATACTTGGTGACATTCATCACCCAGCTCACTCACTTTTGAAGCCCAGACACAAAACCTACAGCCTGAGACATATAAGAGCGGACAGTATCATTACACATAAAACACGCTTCTATAACAGCTTTTATCCAGCAGTGGTGAGACTAATGGCTAACTCATAGAAATAGGGTATATATGGTATATATGGCTAGCAAGCACTGGTGCACTGTGTTTATTTATTCATTAATTTATTTATATGTGTGTATATGTATGTGTGTTTGTATGTATGTATATATGTGTATATATATATATATATATATATGTGTATATGTGTATATATATATATATGTATGTGTATGTGTGTATGTATATGTGTATGTATGTGTATGTGTATATATGTGTATGTGTGTATATATGTATATATACATGTATGTGTGTATGTATGTGTATATGTATGTGTGTGTGTGTATGTATGTGTATATGTATGTATATATATATATATATATATGTGTGTATATGTGTATATATATATATATATGTGTATATATATATTGATTCTAAGGGTGATGCAGTACAATTCCTATGTATGTGTACAATTCTTTTTGTGCTCTGCAAATGGCAAATAAAATAAAACTTTGAACTTTGAACTTTGAAACTTTGAAACTTTGCACAAACTTTAAAAACGCGAACCCGTGAGAACGCTGATGGCGTGCACATGCGTATTACGAGTTCAGTCTATAAGTATGTGCGTTTGAATATATGTGCGCAGGCGTGTAGTCCTTCCCTACAAACCAACCCTCAACATACTACTTGTCTGGCCTTAATATTTATAATACAGAATTTTTATCACTTCCGCGTAGCCACGCGAACTGGAATTATCCCGACAACGCTTTATCCGTAGAGAGGTAAAGGGAAGTGAGGGAGGCCTTCACAGGGGAGAGACTAGCTGACACTTCAGGACTGCGTTGTTGTCGTGTCCAGGCGCAGGTCCTTCATCAGATCTGGATACGGCTTGGATCCGGCGGACTGCGGTAAACCTCAGGATAAACAGAGAAACTAATATTAGTGTAGATGCCATTCTTCTTATGATGTAACGAGTACATCAGGATTTATGGGAAGTGTTCCCGGTTCCGGCTGACCTAATCTATGCAGCCTAACATTAAATTATAGAAGTCTATAATGTGTTATGTGTATGCTAGGTCAAAGAGATGTGTCTTTAATCTGGCTTTGAACTGACAGAGTGTGTCTGCTTCCCGGACAATGGTAGGAAGACTGTTCCAGAGTTTTGGTGCTAAATAGGAGAAGGATCTACCGCCAGCAGTCGATTTTGATATTCTAGGTATTATTAACTGGTCGGAATTTTTCGCAATAGACGTGAAGGACTATAATGCGTTAAGAGCTCGCTTAAGTTCTGCGGAGCTAAACCATTTAGTGCTCTGTAAGTAATCAGCAATATTTTAAAATTTATACGATGTTTAATAGGGAGCCAGTGCAGTGTTGACAGAACCGGGCTAATATGGTCACACTTCCTGGTTCTGGTAAGAACTCGAGCTGCTGCGTTTTGAACTAGCTGTAGTTTGTTTATTAAGCGTGCAGGGCAACCACCCAGTAGAGCATTACAATAATCTAGCCTTGAGGTCATGAACGCATGAATTAATTGTTCCACATTTGTCATTGAGAGCATATGGCGTAATTTAGATATATTTTTAAGATGGAAAAAATGCGGTTATACAGATAGACACGTGACTTTCAAATGAAAGATTGGTATCAAAGAGCACACCCAGGTTCCTAACCGACGACGAAGACTTAACAGAGCAGCCATCGAGTGTTAGACAGTATTCTAGGTTATTACGTGAGGACGTTTTTTGTCCAATAATTAAAATCTCTGTTTTTTCAGAATTTAGTAGTAGGAAATTACTAGTCTAATTACTACTAATTTTTATATCCACTATGCATTCCGTTAACTTTAGTGAATCGGTAAGTTTCGTCAGGGCATGAAGAAATATAGAGCTGAGTATCATCGGCATAACAGTGAAAGCTAATGCCATGCTTCCTAATGATATCTCCTAAGGGTAGCATGTACAGAGTGAACAGCAGCGGTCCTAGTACTGAGCCTTGTGGTACACCATACTGAACTTGTGATCGATGAGACATCTCTTCATTTACTGCTACAAACTGATAACGGTCAGATAAGTATGATTTAAACCGTGCTAATGCAATTCCACTAATGCCAACATATTTTTTGAGTCTATTTAAAAGAATGTTGTTGCCAATAGTATGAAATGCAGCACTAAGATCAAGTAACACTAATAGAGAGATACAACCACGATCGGATGATAAGAGCAAATCATTTGTGACTCTAACGAGAGCTGTCTCGGTACTATGGTACGGTCTAAATCCGGACTGGAAATCCTCACAGATATCATTTCTTTCTAAAAAGGAATATACTTGTGAAGATACTGCTTTTTCTAGTATCGTTGACAGAAAGGGTAGATTCGAGATTGACTAATAATTGACTAATTTTGTAGGATCAAGTTGCGTTTTTTTAACAAGCGGTTTAATCATAGCCAGCTTAAAGGTTTTTGGTACGTATCCTAGAGACAAAGACGAATTAATGATATTAAGAAGAGGATCTATGACCTCTGGAAGCATCTCTTTCAGTAGCTTAGTCAGTATAGGGTCTAACATGTTATCGATTTAGATGATTTAATGAGTTTAGCGAATTCTTCCTCTTCTATAGCAATAAATGAATCGAATTTTCCTCAGGGAGACTACAATGCACTCCCTGATGCGATACTGTAGTGGACGGTTGCATAGTTATAATTTTGTCCCTGATATTATCAATCTTATAAGTGAAGAAGTTCATAAAGTCATTACTGCTGTGTTGCTTGGAAATGATGATGAGATGATGAAACTGATCAGGAAGATTATTAATAAAGCAATCTTTAGTGGAAGAAGTGAAAGTTCTAACAAGTGTGAAACCATCAGGAACCCTTTAGTCTCCAGCGCCACCATTTCCCAGAACTGCAACCTGGGGTCTCCAGAAGAGCAAGGTGTCAGGATCTCAGAGACTTAGGTCAGGTGAAGAATCCTAAAAAACAACCCGCTCTTAATAACAATCACAAGCTGAAGTGTGTTAGCACCAGCTCCACATCGTCTTTCCCACTGTTTGAAGAATTCATCTTCCAGTGCGTTTTGGGAGTTCATTTTTAGTACGGAGTAATATTAATTAACTATACTTACTATAGAGTTGGTGTAGGATTAGGGTTAGCAACTTCTATTTATGCATAATTTACTGTTATTACTACGGTAAGTACATGTATGTAACAAGGACACTGTAAAATAGTGTTACCCAATTATTTTGCTAAATATATTTCTGTAAAGCTGTTGTGAAACAAGTAAAAAAGTGTTATGCATTTAAAGAACAACTTGCTTTATCGAACCAACACTCTCTTTCTCACGCACACACACACACACTCAGGGTCGTATTTTAAAACTAGAGGAAGTAACACACGGTGACGACATCATTTGCAAAACACTGGTCAGCAGAGGATCTTGAGGGACATTTAGAACTGGCAGAAGAGGAGGGAAGCGTTGCCAAACCAGATAATGTCTATCAGTCGGGACAGAGCAGGCTCGCCGTCAGCCAATCAGCTTTCACGACAAGAACAGGTCACTTCCTGCTCATCGATGACACGTTAACCCATTACATGAGTTGAGTTAATCACATTACCCATCAGCAACACTATACTGGAGATCTACTGTGTTTATATTTCAAACCAAGTGTTTGTGCTTCTTTCTTTACAATACTCACTTTGTCAATGTGTGTGTGTATGTACACGCGCACACACACACACACACACACACACACACAGTGTCCATATATATATTTTGAGGCTGCTGTGTTCATTTAACCTTTTTCTCCCATAAAGTGATGCATTTCAGAGCGAAAACACACGTTCACGAAGAAAACATTATTTGATCCATTGGTATTGGAGCCAACCAGAGTCGACACAGTTTCATAGGTTTTCTTTGTAATAATTGGCACTAATGAATTAAACAACTATAGTTTTGATTTAATATTGATTTCACTTTAAAACACCTAAAAACATAATAAATGTGAACACAACAGGTCTCATCACACACACACATGATGCAGCAGAGAGCCTGAAACACACCGTCTGAGACACAGAGCGCACGAGAAAGAGAAAAATAGTTGCTTCTTACACCATCTTTCATGAATCTACTCAGCAAAATACAGCAAACATGTTCTCTGAAACATGAACACTTAATTCTATACAGATTTTAGATGGCATATAAACCTTTGTACATTTGATATTACACTAATCTCAACTCACACTGTGTTTTGTGTTTTGCATGGGCTTTTTAGAGTTTGTCAAATCAAACACATTGGACAAATCACGTGGATAAACTAATTTCTGGTTACTAATTTCCATTTCCAAATTGTTAATTAGAGATGTTTGCCAAGTCAGGCATCAGCACTGATCATCCTGAGTGTTAGATTGAGTAATTCAGTGTGTTTGTGATCACATGCAACATTTTCTCCCAGAATACAGGAGGAAAAATCTCACAAATCTCACAGTTGTGTCCCAAATGACGGCCTATACACTCAATATAGTGTACTTTCATAAGGATATTTTAGTTGCTCCTCCTCTCCATACTCAAGTCTGTGCCAGTCGAGTGCATGAAGTGTCTAACATTTCACACTTGTTTTTTCAGTTAATTAAGTGCATCATGTGGGGATTTTAAGTGCACTATTTCTTTTTGACTCGCACTATTTATACTTCAGAATTTGTAATGAATTTGGAAGCACTCTAAGCAACAACTTAGCAAACACCAACAATACATTCATTATGAAGCACTCGGAAGCTTGCCACCACAGAAAATGCTTTCTAATTATCACTTCTTTTTATTGTTACGCCCAAGCTTGTTTGTAGATATCTCAAACTAGTCAAGTAAAGACAATTCACATTCATTTCTATAGAGCTCTATACGACACGGATCATTTCAAAGCAGCTTAAAAACAGCAGTATTGATGTTTGCTAAGTTCTTCTATTATGAAATGAATGCAGTAAAGCAGCTCTGAAGAGACGACACTGTTATTCAGCTCAGTTTGGTTCAGTTCAATTCAGTGTTATGAAGCAAACTCAGTTAAAACAGCTTTACAGAAAACAAAAGTTCAGCTCAAAGCATGTGGTCTGTATTCTAATGTCTCTAATATTCAGAAAAACATACAAAAATGGGTTAAATGTATTAAAACACACTTAGGCCTTTAATTGACTGGTGGTACTTTTTACATGGAAATATCGCAATATTTTTAACATATAACAAAATGTCTCAGTTTAGCATAGTGTTATTTTTAATGCAAAACGTTCTCAAGGCTTTTTCCCTTTTTGAAGGACAAAGGCATTGAAACGGGCGGGTAAATGTGTCATAGTGAAACCAAAGAGACGAGAGTCAACTTCAGATCACATCTCTCTCACCACACCTTTTTCCACTCGGCTTTTTATAATTGTTCAAAACGCATGCGGCTCTGACCTCAAGCGCACACACACACAACACACTTGAAAAATCCCCCGGCTCAGCTCTCACACACATCGTCTCGTCAGGTTGTCATGGTTGCAAACAGACTTTGAAAGGCTGGTCTGATAAAGAGAGCTGGGGAATTGAAACCTGGGCCGGTGTTCCCTGTATGAAAATAAACGCTCAGGCCTTCAAACCGAAGCCGCTCTAAATGAGAGAAGGAAGCTTCTGTTGTCCTTGTTCAGATATAAAGAAGAAAGAGAAGAACGCTGTGGTTTCATGCCACTTTAAACCTCGTGTGCATGTCAATAACCGCTAAAGAAACAGACCAGACCCTCTTCAAACCACCGCGCACCAGAGATCTGGGTTAAAAATCACATTCACACACACACATTCATCATGACTTTCTCATTAATCGACTGATCTCGAGCAGAAACATCAAACTAAACCACAGCTGGAAGACGTTCCTTGCATCATGCAATCAGAAATGCTTTGTGAAATAAATAATATTCTTTAAGCACCAGCATTTGTTCTGTCAGTGTGTATGCATGTCTTTTGCAGGTGTTGCACACAGGAAATAACACACACACACACACACACAAACACGGCTCCTTCCTGTGCCTGAACAGATCATATCTCCACGTCTGCTCTTTTAGGCATCTTCTACTTAATTTTAGACATGAATTCAGTGAACTGTGCATTTCTTGGTCTGTAGTTCAACCTGGCTCAGTTTGATAAAGTCCTGGCATGGTTTCTCCCAGCGGCTGATCACTCACTTCCCTCTGATGGGGATTTGAGAGACACACTTTGGCATTTCCTCTCGTGTTGCAACTGTTAGGCAACAAACCGAAAGAGCTCAGGAGAACAGAAAGCAAGATAAGGCTGAGAAACCCTTATCTATGACATGTGTGTGTTCATTTAAACCTTCTTAAACATTTGACCCCCTAATTTAAAAATGAATTTGCATCCTTTTTCAATAGAGAAAAAGCATGCATATTGGTGCAACAAATCAAGTTTTCATTATTCGCACTATTTAATCATACTAATTGGCATTAACCTGAACTGAGACCCCTAAATGAGTTTTCGAACAGACTTCAGTCTCCCTGAACGTGCACCTGTTAAACACAGGCTAATCTGCAGACGTGAATATGCGTGAGCGGTGGGCAGAAGCAGCGAATGACAGCAGAGTGTGAGGATCTGACTGTTATGCCTCTTCCGGTGTGGTTGAGGAACACGTGATTGGCAGTGAGGTTAAATACAAGCTCTTCTCCTCTTTTAGGCCCATTTCTACTCGGGCTGGAGAGGAAGACGCTAACACAGCACTGGAGAAGAACTGGAGAAGAACTGGGCAAATATATCAGTACTGGGCTCGATCCACAGGTGCGGATGTAACCCAGCTAGAGACGTGCGGATGGGTAATGTATGCCTATGGTTATAATAGTAAGATTTTTTTTAAAAAAATTGTGTCTTTATTACTGTATCACATGATGTGTAACTTTGTGTGTTAATCTTCTGCATTAATATTTTCACATTTTTCACTTTAACGTTGGTCATGTTGGATTATCCATTGATGCATGTACAAAATCTGTTCGATAATGGTCAAATTATTTTAAGAATTGTTTCTGTTAAGCTAAAATGTTAAAAGTCCACCATTTTTTGGAATGCAACAAATAGTGTTGTAGTTTAATATTGATTATTAACTAATCATGTTGAATTATTTTTTTAAAATCTTTCTGTTTCTGTTCATCTAAAATGTTAAAAGTCCACAACGTGCTTTTTTTTCTATCATTGAAGTTTCTTTTTTTAATACTAATGAGCATTTTAAATATGTATCTGTAATGAAAATGCCTTCGTTTGAAGGAAAAAGCTTACTCATGATGATCAAAATGGCTGCCATGTGATGAAAACGGAAGACGTTGGTTTTGTGACGCATTGTGCATTTCTAACATTTTTATTTCACTCCACTTGTTTTCAAAAGTTGATGTAATTGTGTATAGACTTTAATGCAACTCAACAAAATGTTTGTTGTGGTATATTTGTTGAACATTGTGCACCAAATCATTTGGCTCAATGAATGACGAAAACTGTTTGATTGTGCATGTCGTTTGCAGTTTAAAGCCGGTGTAAAGTTTGGGTGGGGTTCACATGTTATGCACAAGTGGAAATGTGTGTGTGTGTGTGTGTGGAGGAGGAGCTTGAGATCTCAAGCGTTTATCCAGAGGAGACGTGGACACCTGGACACTGGGATGTACAGTGCAGTCATCCATAAAGTAGAAAGCACTACTAAACCCCTCGCCACAGTGTAGTGTTTCCTACTTTATGGATGAGTGTACTGTTGGCTGCTGGGAAACTTCACGGCGCTCGACGCAGAACGACGGGAAAGAGAAAAGAGGAAGTCGCTTTGTTTCGTAAAGCCGCACACGTCTCATAGTGTCAAAACACGTCCACGTGAGGCGGTGGTGCGCTTACAGAAACTAAAGCCAGCTTTCTCTGCTAAATCATCAAAAACGCGTGTCTTCTGAAATGCAATGTGATGTTTTAAAACTTCAATAAAACACAAAGAAATAAAACACGGTTTCGTCTCTCATCATTCACAACACAAACTCATTTTATGTGAAAATATACTTTATTTCTGTAAAAAGTCCATATTGCAACAAGTCATTCAAGTAAATCACTACGACGTCCCTCACAAAGCATGATGCCCGTGTGACTATCCAAAAACATTGTTTCGGCATGCACAAAAAATACTTTACCAAAAAGAAGCATTATTTACAGGTGAGTTTCCACACACAGAACAAAAAAACGCATTAGAAAAATGTACAAAAAACATCCACCTTCTGCAACAGACACAAGAATAGAGTTTCTTTCTCAATGTATGAAAATATCATACCTCAAATCACAAAAATACACTGACCTCAACACCGCACTGCAAAAAAAAGGATTTTCTTCCTGTTTTGTGTTCCAGTGCAAATAAACACACTTAAATCAAGATGCATTTACTTGTGAATGACTTGAAAAATGCTTGAAACAAGAACAAATATGCATATAAACAAACAATGGGGTCAGAAAAATTAGTTGAATTTTTTTTTCTGCCCTTATTGGTCGGTTAACTTTCACTCAACTTAATATCTTCAGTTTTGCTTCTCGAGTAATTGCATCATGATTTAAGAGTCTTTGGATACTCGTACCGGACACAATACTGAGGAAGAACATCATTTTTGCAAAACACACAAACGCAAGGTACGTGCAACTACTACGACACATAAATAGAATAAATAAGGCCGAGTATCATGCATGCAGTCATTACAAACACAGCTGTAGTAAACTTGAAGTTAAGACTAAGCAAGGTCTTATAAGGCTAGTTTTCTTATGGCCTAGGATACGCCTACTTGCAGTAGCAACGATTACGGTCAGATCTGTGCGTTCCTCGTGGGAATCACAGCATGCGTCTGGATTATAGTGCAGCGAGGGGAGCGTTTGGATCAGGGGCTGTACAGTGCATCGCTACCCAGAACATAATGCCAAATAAGCTCGTTTAATGCATTCAAATAATTCAGTGCAATCAAAGTAGCATGAAGTAATGCTAAAAACAATGCTTTCTGCCTACACTGCAAAAAAACCCCAACGTATTTTTGTCGTTTTCCAAGCAAAGCAAAATGACTAGTTTTCCAAAGAATGTGTGAAAGTTTAAATATCTGCCAATGTGGGAAGAAGAATAAGCTTAATTCAATCATTTTCACACATTTGTTCAGAAAACAGGACTAAAGTCATTTTGCTTCTCCAGTAAACGTGTCTTGATTTAACAATGTTTTTTTTTGCAATGTATTCTGTAGGAGTTTTGAGAATGTTTGAAACCTTCACCTACTTCCTGTCTGTGAGGTCGTTTCGGCCCTAGCTCCGCCCCTCTAAACAGCTGGCGCTCTGTGATTGGTTGTTAGTCGCTGTCGTTTTTTTGGCAAGAAGATCAACTGTGTGTTCTGGACAGTCTCGCCTAAGATGAGCACGAGCTGACTTAAGACGCAAAACTGATGAGCAAACCTGAGAAATCATTTGACATGAGCCCTGTAAGACCAAAAAACACATGCTAGCATTTCAAACTAACTTTACCAGGGTGTTACATGTTGCAATATGAAGTCAAGCGAGTGTGTGTGTGTGTGTGTGTGTGTGTGTGTGTGGGGGGGGTGTTATGCTCACATGCTGTGACTTTACAACGCTCCTAAAACGGAGGAAAAGAAAAGAGGATCAAAACAATTACATCGAGAAAAAGTTAAGACAGAGCTCATGCAGAAAGAATCTCACACACACACACACACCAACGTACGTTTATACCGTATCAGACATAAGTGAATGAATTATTACTGTTATTAGAGTTCCATGACGGTGAGTTTGAGAAAAGGCGAAGCTGAACTAAAACACAGAGTTCATTATGATCAATAAAACCTGTACAGAATCAGACGCTCGATATCGCGTTCACGGACGGATCAAAATAATGTGGTTCAAAATGCCATTTCAGCATGCAAATGACATAAACCAAGCTGATAATAACTGATGTTTTTATAGTTTGAGCCAATGAAAGTTTTAAATTTGAACACAATGAAATTCTCATTGAATGAAAAAAGCACATAAGTGTGTAGAATATAATAAAATGCTATTCTCAGTAGAATAATAATAATAATAATAATAATGTGAAACTGCAGAAAATATGGATTGAACTGCAACTGGGATGTACTATCAAACATATGAGAAGCTTTCAGCCTCGTCTGTGATCATTCATATTCTCTCCAGTAAAAATAACTGGAATAATATGCAAAGATTTGAGTTTTGAGTCAGAATCACTGGTTTGTCTCAACGCCACGTCTTCTAGTCTTAAGCGCTAAACATGATCAACATAAACGGATAAAGGGACACAGTTCTGCAGTCTTGGACCCTACTTGTAGTGCAAAAGATTTCTGTAGTGACTTTTATTTTGTCACTCCCCGTTTTATTTTCCAGAATTCTCCTCATAAGTGTGCTTTGCCTTCCGGTGGATGATGCTTGATTGTTATTTCATGTCTAGATGCTGTTATTAAAGTTAGCATGAGCTCTATTCACAGCTTTGGTGAAACTCCTATTGCGATTATTTGCTTTGCAAAAAGAAGAAACAGTCCGACACACGAAAGCGCTGGTACATTTGCGTCATTATGGCAAAAAGTCAGAGAATGTGAACAATTCTCCTATTGTTCAGTCTCTCACACACACACACACACACACACACACACACACACACACACACACACACACACACACACACACACACACACACACACACACACACACACACACACACACACACACACACACACACACACACACACACACACACACACACACACACACGCACACACGCACGAGGAAAAGTGCAATCTGCAGATCTGTCCCGCTCACAGCCTGATGCGCTACTCCTTCTTGCTGGAGCCCAGCTTTCTGAAGAGCTTTCTGCCCTTGGAGAAGAAACCTTTCTTCTTTTTCTCGGGCAGAGAGGCGTCGGGGAACGGAGGAGAGCAGCTCAGGGCCGGCTTCGGGTCAGGGGTTGCGTCAGGGGTCGGGTCAGGGGTCGCGTCAGGGGTCGGTTCTGGCTGAGAGGAGCTCACGGGATCGAGATGATCAGAAGATTCTGTCTGGCTCACCTGGCAGACGCAAGACAAAACAGAATTACATAAGAGTAAAAATAAAAAGTAATAATAATAATAACAAAATAACATAAGAGTAAAAAAAAAAGTAATAATAATAATAACAAAATAACATAAGAGTAAAAATAAAAAGTAATAATAATAATAATAACAAAATAAATAGAAAAAAATAAAAATAAATACAAATGATATAAAATATGTTTTAAATGTATGATAAAAATGTGAACATTTTTTATATATAAAATAAAAAATGTAATTACATTTTTCACATTTTTATCATATATATATGTAATTAAATAAATTAAATAAAAGGACATCAAATTAAAATAATAATAAAATAAATATAAAAAATAAATAAAAAAAGAGCTGAGAGAGAGTTAACTTTCTACTAATTACATGAGAATTGTATAAAATAAAATAAAATGAAATAAAATGAAATAAATATAAAATATAAAATATAAAATAAATAAAATACTTTCACACTATTTATGACGTAGCCCTGCATCTTGAAAAAAAGATTCCGCAAAATAAATAAATAAAATTATATATATATATATATATATACAATATATATATACATAAAAAATAATAATAATAAAATAGAAAGAAAAAATAAAGTAAAAAATTAAAATATTAAAAATAGAATAATAAAATAAACTAAAAAATAATAAAATTAATAGAAAGAAAAAGGTAACAAAAATAAACAAACAAACAAAATGTGTTTTAAATATATGTATGATGAAAAAGTGAAAACGTTTTCTGGTGGGATCTTATTAAACGTCCTTAGAGCTTACTGTGTAAAATCGTCGCCTATATGAGATATTGTGGGGATCCAAAGTAGCAACAGAAACACACAGTGCCAGATCTGACAGATATCTGACATGATCTTAAAAAAACAAGCTCATGATGAGAAGAGAGAGAAACCATGACATGAAGAGACAATACATCAACATGAAATACTGATTTAAGTTTAAAGGGCTAGTACAGCTAAAAAATTAAAAATCTCATCATTTTTCAGCCACTTTCTTCTGTAGAACACAAAAGCTTTTTTTAAAAATGTTGGGGTCCATATCAGGGTTATTCTCGTTAAATTACGGAATCATTTTTGTTAACTAAAAATAAAGCTTAAATAACATATTAAATAAATAAATAGAAGGAAAAACTAAATTAGAAATGTTGCTAACTGGAAATCAATAAAAACTAAACTAAAACTGAACAAAAACTAATACTGAAATAAAAATAAATCAACCCTAAATGGTTAAACCCCCCCCCCCAAATTGCTAAAAAAACCCCCTAAAATTAAAACACCTATTCAACATTTTATTTATTGCTATGATAGTTTATAAATAATACTAAAACACACATAATTGGACCCCACTGACTGACAGAATTGTTTTGTGGATGATATATCACTGTAAAAAAATGTATATAATTATGCAAAAAGGAAGAGAGTTTGGTACAATGTGCAGTTTTTTCTAAATGCATAATTTGAGATTCTACAAAATTGGATCTATAAAACATTATAATATTATTCAGTGTCTTTTTCTGAGCTCGACAGCTTAGAAACACACTGTTAAACTTCTCCTTTTGAGCTCCACAGAAGAAAGTCACTCGTACGGGTTCAGAAAGAAAGAGATGATGTGTGATTTCACACAAACTCATTAAGCTTTGCTATCATTCATCAGTGTTCACAGTGTGAAGTTTAGAGTCACTGTATTTAGGAAAGGAGACACGAGAGAGTTTCAGATCTATGAAAGACTTACGGTCACTGTTTAAAGTGAACACCTCTCCTGTGCTTCTGAAAACCATGCAAAAATAAAAACAAACACAAAGAGATAAAACACACATAAGACGACATGCAGAACAAAAGACAGCTGGAGAAACTAATGCTGTTAATCAGTGACCGTTACGCTGTGATGGACAGAACAGAATGGAAGAGACGTGCAATGACTGACGGTAGTGCATGAGGTGAACACACACCTGTGAATCTCTACGGCTCTCGGTCACGCCGTCCTCTTCCGACTCAGGAAAAGCTTGCAGGAAGTTGGAAGGAACGAGGCCTTTGTGTCCATTGAGATCGCCCTGAAAACATCAACAAAAACCCATCATGCATACTTGATCATAACACAATATTTTCACACTATTTATGACACAGTCCTGCATCTTGAAAAAAATATTCCACAAAATAATAATAAAAAAAATAATTAAAAAAAAAAAAAAAAAAAAAAAAAAAAAAATTATATATACAGTGAGGAAAATAAGTATTTGAACACCCTGCTATTTTGCAAGTTCTCCCACTTAGAAATCATGGAGGGGTCTGAAATTGTCATCGTAGGTGCATGTCCACTGTGAGAGACATAATCTAAAAAAAAAAAATCCAGAAATCACAATGTATGATTTTTAACTATTTATTTGTATGATACAGCTGCAAATAAGTATTTGAACACCTGAGAAAATCAATGTTAATATTTGGTACAGTAGCCTTTGTTTGCAATTACAGAGGTCAAACGTTTCCTGTAGTTTTTCACCAGGTTTGCACACACTGCAGGAGGGATTTTGGCCCACTCCTCCACACAGATCTTCTCTAGATCAGTCAGGTTTCTGGGCTGTCGCTGAGAAACACGGAGTTTGAGCTCCCTCCAAAGATTCTCTATTGGGTTTAGGTCTGGAGACTGGCTAGGCCACGCCAGAACCTTGATATGCTTCTTACAGAGCCACTCCTTGGTTATCCTGGCTGTGTGCTTCGGGTCATTGTCATGTTGGAAGACCCAGCCTCGACCCATCTTCAATGCTCTAACTGAGGGAAGAAGGTTGTTCCCCAAAATCTCACAATACATGGCCCCGGTCATCCTCTCCTTAATACAGTGCAGTCGCCCTGTCCCATGTGCAGAAAAACACCCCCAAATCATGATGCTACCACCCCCATGCTTCACAGTAGGGATGGTGTTCTTGGGATGGTACTCATCATTCTTCTTCCTCCAAACACGTTTAGTGGAATTATGACCAAAAAGTTCTATTTTGGTCTCATCTGACCACATGACTTTCTCCCATGACTCCTCTGGATCATCCAAATGGTCATTGGCAAACTTAAGACGGGCCTTGACATGTGCTGGTTTAAGCAGGGGAACCTTCCGTGCCATGCATGATTTCAAACCATGACGTCTTAGTGTATTACCAACAGTAACCTTGGAAACGGTGGTCCCAGCTCTTTTCATGTCATTGACCAGCTCCTCCCGTGTAGTTCTGGGCTGATTTCTCACCTTTCTTAGGATCATTGAGACCCCACGAGGTGAGATCTTGCATGGAGCCCCAGTCCGAGGGAGATTGACAGTCATGTTTAGCTTCTTCCATTTTCTAATGATTGCTCCAACAGTGGACCTTTTTTCACCGAGCTGCTTGGCAATTTCCCCGTAGCCCTTTCCAGCCTTGTGGAGGTGTACAATTTTGTCTCTAGTGTCTTTGGACAGCTCTTTGGTCTTGGCCATGTTAGTAGTTGGATTTTTACTGATTGTATGGGGTGGACAGGTGTCTTTATGCAGCTAACGACCTCAAACAGGTGCATCTAATTTAGGATAATAAATGGAGTCAAGGTAGACATTTTAAAGGCAGACTAACAGGTCTTTGAGGGTCAGAATTCTAGCTGATAGACAGGTGTTCAAATACTTATTTGCAGCTGTATCATACAAATAAATAGTTAAAAAATCATATATTGTGATTTCTGGATTTTTTTTTTTAGATTATTTCTCTCACAGTGGACATGCACCTACGATGACAATTTCAGACCCATCCATGATTTCCAAGTGGGAGAACTTGCAAAATAGCAGGGTGTTCAAATACTTATTTTCCTCACTGTATATATAATAAAATAAATAGAAAGAAAAAATAAAATACTTTATTAAAATAATAAATAAAATAGAATAATAAAATAAAATAAAAAATAATAAAATTAATAGAAAGAAAAAAATAAATAAAAGAAAAATAAATAAACAAACAAACAAACAAATAAATAAAATCTGTTTTAAATATTTGTGTGATGAAAATGTGAAAACTTTTTCTGGTGGGATCTTATTAAACATGTCCTTAGAGCTACACTGTGTAGGATTTTCTCCCATCTAGCGGTGAAATTGTTTATGACTACCAACTGAATATTACTTTCTAGCCCCTCCCATTCCCAGGGCGTTTTAACTCCTACGGCGGGCGTATTATTTCAAATCTGCCGGCAGTCGCGAGTAATCTCCCCCTCGCATTCGTCACGGTGCCACTGTGTGTAAAAGGTGCAACATGGCTGCCGCCATTCGAGCGACTCGCTCGTATGTATTCTAAATGGCAGATTCTACGCTTACGAGAATACTTGATTAGTTGGTAGAAGTAATTACACATTAATGAGCACATATCATTTTGAAAGAACAAAGTGTTTTTTGCTAAGAATCAGCTTAAAAAATGACAGTGTAGCTTTAAGAGAGCTCACTATGTAAAATCGTCGCCTACATGATTGAAAAAAATATATTCTCCAAAATAGGGCCTAATTTGATAATGCTGAGTTCAAAAATATCAATACTTAACATCACGTACGTTTAAAAAATGAATGAAGAATGAAGGCGCTTCAAATTACATATATCCGCTTTATAATAACAAAAGCAGTCGATATCCCCTTTCACACAGCAGCATTACTGTAAGATTACCAGAACACAACCCTTCCAGTAAATACACAAATGTGTTGTTCATACAAGTGTTTTTACCCGTAAGACATTATTCACACATCAGTACCAAAATATCAGTAAACTCTGTGATGTAAATCATCAGAAATGAGCTTTAAACGCTGAGCCGTTTTCTTCATCCACCTGGATGAGGAGAAGCGCTTCAGTTTCATTTTAGTTACAATTGTCTTTCCTTCTGAGTGACAGGCGTAAGGGGATGATCACACTGAACACAGCTGTGCTCTTAAAAACAACATTACTAGCATTGCAATTGCTTTAGTAGCCAATAACTGCAGCGCCACAGCTACCAGACACTCAGCATTTTCACTGGCCACAATTTAGACCATAAACCACTGGGAAAAACTGCCATATAGATATTTTTAACATCATCATAATTTGGCAGCAGGTTTATTAGGCTACTGTCACTTTAAGACCTGACACACTGATCCAATATACTGATACACATGCGTTTTCTTTCTCAGCTGTTTACATTCACTTAAAACACAACTGACTGTGTTTATGTGAATACTCGCCAAGAACGGCATTTTGACATTATTTTGTGTGTATTTGACTGTTTAAGCGCAATAAGCAGCGAAAAAGATCTCAGTTTAGTTCTGAGAGACAGCTTTATGTTCGTGCACTTTGGGTGTGAGCTCAAAATCTGCGGGAATGAGTAAAATTATGCACAATACGCACAATCCCACACTGAAAATCAAGCCCTGTAACAGCAACAATATTCATCCGGAGCAAATGAAACGAGTGAGTGAGTGGAGGCGGGTTTGTGTGTCTCTCGCTGTCGGAGAGATGAGAGAGAGAGAGAGAAAGAGCAGTTATCATGTGTCTATTCTGCGGGAAATGAGTATTGGAAGCGTTTCAGTATCAATATGTATCGAAAAATCTATATTTTTGTTTTAAAAGACTACAACTGAAAAATGTGTATATTATATATAAATTCAACCCGCCAAAGTGGCTAGTAGGAGTGACTGTGTTACATGCCACTGACGAAATACACATGCTTTTGACAGGTGTTAATGTCAAGCCCTGGTTCACACACAGCATTTAAAGGGATATTTCACCGCTGCAAAGATGAATGTGTATTTAAATTGGGTCATTTATGTAGTAGAAATGTGAAATTATTTTAGAAGTTGGTGCCTTCTAGACTGAGAAAAGCCAGGAAATGTATTTTTGGCTCATGTGGATGAAAGACAACAACTCCCAGAATGCACTTGCTTCGCTGCCCTACGAGGACACTCCCAAGCCACGCCTACCGGTTACAGAGGGCAGTGTCGGGAGAAATGATACAGCTAGGCTACTAGTCGACTCGAAACTGAAAAGACGGCGTTTTATCGTGAGATCCCCCTATGGGCGGGTTGAAGACATGCGGGACGAGCTCCTCCTACTGGCTGGAGTCTCTCGCCTCGATTTTTGCGTCATCTGAGGTTTTTTTCCAGACACACAATACAGAAATCTCTCATCTCAGGGGGACACGAGGGAGGGAAGCACGGTCATTCGAGAATACTACCGGGTTTCTACTGATACAAAGCTTAATGCTAATCAGTGAAGTATCCCTTTAATATTCAACAATATTATTGATCTGTCTGCATTGACACCATTATATGAGAGCTGAACTGAGCTGGACGATGACATCACGGTTTTCTCCAGAGCGGCTAGATATATAAATTAACTAAATTAATAACTTTTTTACAACAAAAATGAACCATCACTGAACTTACTTAAGCTGGACTGTGACGCTATTTTCTTCTGGAAACAAACTTTGTTGCATTATTCTCCTGTTATCTCTGTAAAGCTGCTTTGAAACAATCGGTGTTGTAAAAAGCACTATATAAATAAATGTGACTTGACTTGACAGCATCATACCGGTAATTTAACTAGTAATGTTACAACTTTGCTTACTGGCAAATTGCTGGCAGTATTTTTGAAAAGGTCCTGTTCACCAGAGATGGAAACCAGAGTCTTCGATTTGGACTCGAGTCGCACTTAAGTCGCAAAAAAAAAAAGAAAAAAAAAAAAAGACATGCGACTTGACTTGGACTCGTGAACAAGTGACTCGAGACTTGACTTGAAGACAGACACTTGTGAAAAGCACAAGTCATTTTGGTACGGCATTCCCGATTACGTTCTCTCTTTACTACCCCACATGACCGCAAGAAACACTACATTTTACTATTCATTCTTCATTCATTCATTCCCTATCAATATGTGCTACAGCAAACACACTAAGCCACGCTGCTGTTACTTTAAGGCTGTGTGTCCACCAAAGTGTTTTTTCACACGGCTGGCGTATTTTTCCAATTGTTTTCAATGGGAGTGCTGTGTTTTTAAAACGCCATGAGCGTAACGAGGTGCTGAGCGTCTTTTTCACACTGAATCGCTGAGCGTTCGGCGTTCTGTACCAGTCGCCGAGAGTTGAAGAATGTTCAAATTTGGGTAAAACGCAGCGCTCATCACTGGCACTTTTTACCCAACCGTCCAATCACAGTGGAGGAGGGGCGGGACTAATACCACACCGACCAACCGCCACATTCTGCTTGTACAACGTCAACAGACGACAACAACTAGCATAATAACGGAACAATATAATTTAAAACAAGAGCCAGAGAAAATACGTTACATTGTATCAACATTTTAATATAGAATCAACACAGAAACGAAATATGTGTGAAATGAGATACTAGTAACACTTTCACGGATATTCCGTATCATAACAAGCAAAGCGTCTCAACTGAAAAAAATGCAGCGCTGCCAAAACTCTCTCAAGTGCCCATAGCTAGGCGTTTTCGGCTGGCTAAAAACGCTTTGGTGGACACGGCCTAAGAGCTGCACGAATCCAACATACTGTTACACACGCGTTTTCTATCTCAACGGTTTATGTTCACTTAAAACATCCTATTCTGTTAATTAGATGCATTTACTTCATAGAAATCCTTTTCTGATATCTCCATTGTGCCCTGTCTACTCTGTTGTCTGCGTTTCTTTCAGTTAATAGACATGTAGATGCAACATCACTTACAATGTCTAAAGGGGAACATCGAAAAAAAGTGTAACCAGCTATTATTCACAAAATGTGTTGCTGTTTGGATGTAGTAAATCATCTGATCATGTTTGCATTTTGTTCTGTCACTGGCCATAATTCTAACCTTGAAATCAGGCCACACATGTGAAAATAAGGTCATTCATGCAAAAACCGGCTGAGAATTGAACAGATAACTGTGAGCTGGCTCAGAGGAAGATATGAATCATGTCTTTATGTCAGTTTTTCTGGTGATTAAGGGATAATACAAGACTTCTTCACCTTACAAATAGTAGTCGAAAGCAAAAATGCTCATATTTTGAGAGTAAGGCACTATTTTTGGAATCAGCACCCCAAAATTAGTAAGAAACAAGTTTTGGATTTCATTCAGCAAATGTGATGCAGGGCGATGCTATGGATATACTTAACAGAAGAAACTCACATAGTAGAAGCCATCATCGTCCATGTCACCGAGCACATAGATGACGTCGCCCGCACTGAAGATCAGCTCAGCCTGGAGTTGTTGAGACAACATTAAACGTTAGACTCACACAGTCAGCGCAGACTCTTTTTACTAACATTATAAACAGTAATGACATCACCTCTATGTCTGCATTCGGGGAACTTTCTCTCGGGTCGTAATCAAAGATGGCCACCATCCTGCGGGGTCTCGAGCTTCCCATCGGGGCGGCTGAGCGGCTCAGGTCTGCAAGTCAATCAAACCACATCTCAATGAGCGTTTTCAAAGATCAGAGATTAAGCTGGACCCTCTTTGATTCACTTCTGGGAAATACAGCCCAAGTCAATAAGTGAATCAATCACAGTGGTGAACTTGTATGTTTATGTGCATTAAATGTTATTTTTCAGATATATTCTAACAGTTTATGCTATGTTGTTTTGGGGCATTATTGAAATAGTAACTTCAGTTTTATTATTAATAGCCATATTTGCTCGAATTGAGAATTTCAATGAACTGATTTAATTGAAATATTAGTTACACTGTAATTGCATGGGTAGAAAAATCTGCCCAAATTGCCCATTATTTAAAAAGTGCATTTCTGATAATGCCATAAACTTTTAACTGATATGAAAACTTTGCGATTAATCGCATACAAAATAAAAGTTTATTTTTACTTAATATATGTGTGTGTACCGTGTATAATCATTTTGTATATATAAATACACACACATGCATGTATATATTTAAGAAATATTTGCATGTATATACACTGTATATATATATATATATATATATATATATATATATATATTTTTTTTTTTTTTTTAATTCACAATTTATATTCTGTATAAATATTAATATTTTGTCTATAAATAACACATTTTTCTTAAATATATAAATGCATGTGTGTGTATTTATATTATAAAAAATTATAAAAAATTAATTATACACAGTACACACACATATATTATGTAAACACAAACTTCTATTTTGGATGTGATTAATCGTTGCTCAGCACTAATATATATTTCTGGCTCTGCATACTTGATAAAAAGACAAAACAGAAGAAAAAGGCACTTATGACACATAAAACACATGCAGGTCAACAAAAATCAACCATGATGCAAAGAAGCACAACTGTCAAACGAGAGACTGAAAGATAATTAGTGGTTAGAACAGAGATGAGGACACGTCTTCATGGTAAAAGCATGCAGCGCTGCATCATCCGAGAGCACGTTAATATGGAATTAAACTGTCACACACATGCGGCTGGAAAACATCCGGGGTGGAAAACATGACGAGAGAGAAACAGGACGGGACTGAGGATTTCAAACCTTGACTGAAGGAGTCTATAGCAGACGTGTCCTCCCAAACCGCAGAAGACTCCACTGGAGAAGGACAGAAGTGAGGGAGGGGGGAAGGGTTAGACACCTTCTGATTGGCTGCCTGACCTTGATTCACACTTGGAATTATGGGGAAAATGACTAATCAAACTAAACAAAACCTTATGAGTGCAGCATTCCTGAGCCACACACACACACACACACACACACACACACACACACACACATACACACACACACACACACACACACACACACACACACACACACACACACACACACACACACACACACACACACACACACACTTCAGTGAGAGATGGTGAGCTGACCAAAGGGGGTTGAGAGTCCAAGCATTAGAAAGTACAAGTTTAAAGGAATTATCCCTGGTGCAATACAAGTTAAGTTTGACAACATTTATGGCATTATGTCAATTACCACAAAAAAAAAAAAAAGTTATATTTTATATTATATATGATAATTTTGTTTATAATATACATTGTTATTATATATGTTTTTTTTTATTTTTATCTTTTTTCTATAAAAAAGACAGCATTTGTAGCATAATGTCAATTACCACAACATATATTTTATTAATATTATTAATAATTGTTGTTATTATTTTATATTTTTCAATTTGCAGCTTATTTTTTTTAACAAAAATGTCAATTACGACAAATATTTGTAATATTATTATTATATTCTACTTTTTTGCATAATTTTTCTACAAAAAGAATGTCAATTGACAATTTTTTTTATAAATTTTATATTATTATTATTATATTTTTAAGCTTATTTTTTCAACAACAAAAAAAAAAAAGAAAAGAAGAAGAGGCAGAAGAAAAATAGCAGGTCCAATTAATGCACTTATAATGGAATGCCATATTGGTTAATATTGTTTTTCTCTGTCTGCACGGCCTTGCATATATCAGCACAAAAGTTATAGCATTTTGACGCATTGTTTTCATTACAATAACATGCACTGAATCATGCAGAGTAAAACCAGGAATATTTATTTGGAATATTTATTTAAATAACTAAAAGGTTAGTTTTGATTTCATGCTGACTGTGGTTGAAAAATAAAACACTAAGAATATCTAATGCTCGTATCCCCCTTTGGTCAGAGTTCCTGATGCAGAAGCAGAAAGCTGGGAATTCAGCAAACCAAACGCAGGTGAAATCTGGGAGGAGGTGAAGGAGGAGACACGAGCGCTGACACACACCTTTCTTGGAGCGTCTAGGTTTCGGCGGTGCAGCGGTGCGGCGTGGAAGCGGTGCATGTAAGCGGGCGTCTTTATGAAATTTAAACAGGATACGAGGGAAAAAAAGACAAGTAGGCAGACAAGAATGAATGAGAAGCCAAAGGAAAAGCAAAACCAGAACCAAGCTGAAAATGAGAGAGTAAAGGCTTACTTCACCCAAAAATGAAAGAATCGGTCATCTTTTATTCGCCCTCATGTCGTTCTGCACAAGCAAGTCTTTCGTTCATCTTCGAAAAACGTCCCTCCATTGCAACTACCACTTTGACTCTTCAAAAGTTCATGAAGATATCGGGAAAAAAATCCATATGAATTGAGCGGTTTAGTCCAAATTTTCTGAAGAGACTCGATCGCTTTATATGATGAAAAGATTGAATTTAGGCTTTTATTCACATGCTCAAACGTTCTGTGTAACACGAGAATGAACCTCATTGGTTCTTGAAGCTCAAACGTTCTGTGTAACACGAGAATGAACCTCATTGGTTCTTGCTGAAACTCAAACGTTCTGCGTAACACGAGAATGAACCTCATTGGTTCTTGCTGAAACTCAAACGTTCTGCGTAACACGAGAATGAACCTCATTGGTTCTTGCTGAAACTCAAACGTTCTGCGTAACACAAGAATGAACCTCATTGGTTCTTGAAGCTCAAACGTTCTGTGTAACACGAGAATGAACCTCATTGGTTCTTGCTGAAACTCAAACGTTCTGCGTAACACGAGAATGAACCTCATTGGTTCTTGCTGAAACTCAAACGTTCTGCGTAACACGAGAATGAACCTCATTGGTTCTTGCTGAAGCTCAAACGTTCTGTGTAACACGAGAATGAACCTCATTGGTTGTTGCTGAAACTCAAACGTTCTGCGTAACACGAGAATGAACCTCATTGGTTCTTGCTGAAACTCAAACGTTCTGCGTAACACAAGAATGAACCTCATTGGTTCTTGAAGCTCAAACGTTCTGTGTAACACGAGAATGAACCTCATTGGTTCTTGCTGAAACTCAAACGTTCTGCGTAACACGAGAATGAACCTCATTGGTTCTTGCTGAAACTCAAACGTTCTGCGTAACACGAGAATGAACCTCATTGGTTCTTGCTGAAACTCAAACGTTCTGCGTAACACGAGAATGAACCTCATTGGTTCTTGCTGAAGCTCAAACGTTCTGTGTAACACAAGAATGAATCTCATTGGTTCTTGCTGAAACTCAAACGTTCTGCGTAACACGAGAATGAACCTCATTGGTTCTTGCTGAAGCTCAAACGTTCTGTGTAACACAAGAATGAACCTCATTGGTTCTTGCTGAAACTCAAACGTTCTGCGTAACACGAGAATGAACCTCATTGGTTGTTGCTGAAGCTCAAACGTTCTGTGTAACACAAGAATGAACCTCATTGGTTGTTGCTGAAACTCAAACGTTCTGCGTAACACGAGAATGAACCTCATTGGTTCTTGCTGAAACTCAAACGTTCTGCGTAACACGAGAATGAACCTCATTGGTTGTTGCTGAAGCTCAAACGTTCTGTGTAACATGAGAATGAACCTCATTGGTTGTTGCTGAAGCTCAAACGTTCTGTGTAACACAAGAATGAATCTCATTGGTTCTTGAAGCTCAAACGTTCTGCGTAACACGAGAATGAACCTCATTGGTTCTTGCTGAAACTCAAACGTTCTGCGTAACACGAGAATGAATCTCATTGGTTCTTGAAGCTCAAACGTTCTGCGTAACACGTGAATGAATCTCATTGGTTCTTGAAGCTCAAACGTTCTGCGTAACACGAGAATGAACCTCATTGGTTCTTGCTGAAACTCAAACGTTCTGTGTAACACGAGAATGAATCTCATTGGTTCTTGAAGCTCAAACGTTCTGCGTAACACGAGAATGAACCTCATTGGTTCTTGCTGAAACTCAAACGTTCTGTGTAACACCAGAATTAATCTCACTGGTTCTTGAAGCTCAAACGTTCTGCGTAACACGAGAATGAACCTCATTGGTTCTTGCTGAAACTCAAACGTTCTGTGTAACACGAGAATGAATCTCATTGGTTCTTGAAGCTCAAACGTTCTGCGTAACACGAGAATGAACCTCATTGGTTCTTGAAGCTCAAACGTTCTGTGTAACATGAGAATGAACCTCATTGGTTCTTGCTGAAACTCAAACGTGCTGCGTAACACGAGAATGAACCTCATTGGTTCTTGCTGAAGCTCAAACGTTCTGTGTAACATGAGAATGAACCTCATTGGTTCTTGAAGCTCAAACGTTCTGTGTAACATGAGAATGAACCTCATTGGTTCTTGAAGCTCAAACGTTCTGTGTAACATGAGAATGAACCTCATTGGTTCTTGAAGCTCAAACGTTCTGTGTAACATGAGAATGAACCTCATTGGTTCTTGCTGAAACTCAAACGTGCTGCGTAACACGAGAATGAACCTCATTGGTTCTTGAAGCTCAAACGTTCTGTGTAACATGAGAATGAACCTCATTGGTTCTTGAAGCTCAAACGTTCTGTGTAACATGAGAATGAACCTCATTGGTTCTTGCTGAAGCTCAAACGTTCTGTGTAACACAAGAATGAATCTCATTGGTTCTTGAAGCTCAAACGTTCTGTGTAACATGAGAATGAACCTCATTGGTTCTTGAAGCTCAAACGTTCTGTGTAACATGAGAATGAACCTCATTGGTTCTTGAAGCTCAAACGTTCTGTGTAACACGAGAATGAACCTCATTGGTTCTTGCTGAAACTCAAACGTTCTGCGTAACACGAGAATGAACCTCATTGGTTCTTGCTGAAGCTCAAACGTTCTGTGTAACACGAGAATGAATCTCATTGGTTCTTGAAGCTCAAACGTTCTGTGTAACACGAGAATGAACCTCATTGGTTCTTGCTGAAGCTCAAATGTGATGCAACATGAGGGTGAGTAAATGATGACAGAATTTTAAGTTTTGGGTGAACTATCTCTTTAAACAACAGAATAAGCATTAGCTTCAGCAATGAGCCGCCACAGTGAGAAAGAAAGGGCTGAATCGGAACTGTAGCAAAGCATTCTGGGAGACACGATCCACGTTGTTGCTCTTTGAACTGCTCATACAGTGACCACAAAAACACACACATTACAATGACAGTACTTTGGCACTTTTGAAAAAATGGCAAAGCTTTATGATCTGAAATGAAACTGACACAGTGAAACATGAACCAAATTAAATTAAGAACAGATTGAGATAAAGTGAGTAGTATTCGGCTGATCATGTGACATCAACACGGTGGCCACTTTTTCATGTACATTTTTACATCATTTTTAAAAAGTACAATTCATTCCTTCATGTGCAACTATTTAAGGCAAGACACGATAGGTGAATAGAGTAAAAATGTTTAACTATTAGATATCACCATATTTCTCCAAGTTGATTAATGACAGAACATTACAATCGTTTTGTTTTATAAGATTTCTGAAATGTGTAAATATGCAAATTATGCATTATCTAATTAAATATGCATGCATTTGCATACATTTCCAGAACATTGGATAAAGTCAGGTTCAGAATTCTTGTTTCATTTTGTTGACATATTAGAGTTAAAGGTTATTACAGAGTGGATTTTGGATTTCTCTTTTTATCACTCCATAAATCAGAAAATGCAGGTTTGGTGTATGTAAAGCTGCTGAAGTGAAGATTGAAGTGAAAAAAACTCTCATTCTTTAAAGACAACCCTTTGAAATCTACAGACTCAAATAGATAAAGTGCAATAAAACAAACACCTAAATATGCATTTTATTTTGGATGTTTTCTTTCCACTAATAACAAAATTGACCAGTGCATGAAAAAACATGGTTTTACCTGTAGCGTCTTGCCTTAAATGAGAGAAAAAATACTGCATGCACCGTTATGAAGTACATAAAAGTAGCACTTTTCCACTGCTAACACTTTAAGAATTTAAGTTAGAAACCCAAGTTCCTCAAAGTTGTTAGCTTGAAGCCTATTTTAAAGCTTGTGTCTAAAAATGTAATTCTAGCTGTGCTAAAATGTCAGCTGTAGCTGGATTGTGGCTTTTTCTTTGAACGATTATAGGGAGTTAAGAGATTTATTTTTATTTTAGAACCATGCTCAAAATATGACCTTCAATAAATATCAGTCAGACTACAGCTCTGCTCCAAAACCTAGTCAGTTGTCTACCTAAACAGCACTTTAAGATCCCGTCATGAAGACAGATGCGGAATCTAGAGTGCTTTTTAATGCTTACAACTGATTTCAAGCATATGCTCAGTAATCAAATAAGAACAGAAAGCTCATTGAACACACAAATATCGGGTGAAATAGTCAATTTTTGGATGATATAAACATGTTTAATGAATAAGTTTCAATAGTGTATTAAAACAAATATATATTTAACAAAAGGGGGCAATTAATTGTTCCCAACGTGTTTTAGAGAAAAACATTTATTTCATAACGTGATTTCCCCCCCACTTTCAATTCTTTTACTTCAAAGGTAAGATTTTCGATAATTTTTTTTGGATAAAATATCAAAAGGATTAACAATGCAGATTTATTTTTTACAGCCATCATTGATCATATTTACCAAGGGGCAAATAATTCTGATCAGCACTGTATGTATTAATTTCCTATCTAAGTATAAAAGTATCTAATTTTAAAGTATCAGTTCAAACATTTCAAGCCTTTGTACCTGTGATGCCCTCAATGCTGTCTAGGTAGGCCGCTCACCAGAGTACAAAGACATCGTAAAATAACAGTTTGCCCGGCTCAAATCTGACTTGTAACATGATATGTTGGAGTGAAAACACAGATCGAGGTGTAGATGTACGAGTCTGACACATGCAGTGATAAACACACCTATCTTTTCCATAGATGCCTCTGTGGTGAGGAAGCCCTGCATCAGGAGCTGGTCTCTGGTCTCCTCATCATCAACCTGGATCTCTGAAACCATATTACACGGGACAAAGCCACGACGACCACCCGACTCGCCTCGGTAGAAACCATCTGCATCTTTGTCCCCGTAAACCTGAAGAGAAGAAACACTGCAATGAACTTTGAACAGTGGCATGTTTTTGCTGTGAACAAGTATCTGCGCGGGTCACGCTGGAGACACATTTTGAAGGCTTATATAGACAGGTTTGCCTTATAGAAATCTTATAATGAGCTGTGGTTAGATCTTCCATCAGGACAATGATCCAAAACAAACATCAAAATCAACACAACAGTCCCTAATCCTGAACCCTAGAGAAAACCGAAGAGTATATCAACATGGACAACAAGGGAATCTGCAGGATCTGGAGAGATTCTCTACAGAGGAATCGTCTCTGATCTCCAAACTCATCAGGCAAAAAGTATTGAATAAAAGGGTGCCATTACTTGTGGCCAATGTGTATTAGAGAAAAACATATAGTTCATAATGAGATTTCCCCCTATTTTCATTGATTTACTTCAATGGAAGGTTAGATTTTTGTGAGTATTTTAATAAAAGGTCAAAAGGATTAACAATGCAGATTTATTTTCAGTTTTCTTTGTTCATATTTACCAAGGGTGCCAATAATTGTGGCCAATGTGTATGATCCCCCCCACCCCCCATTTTCAATTGTTTTACTTCAATGAAAGGTTTGAATTTGTGAGTTTTTCAAATAAAAGGTCAAAAGGATTAACAATGCAGATTTATTGCAAGGGTGTTTATTAATGCAAGGGTGCCAATAATTCTGAGCAGGACTGTATGTCACAGTAGGAAAGAAAAGACTATCGCAACTTATGCTTCATGCCGACTTTAAGCTAGTATGGTCTACTATTAAAGACTAATACATGGGTGAAAATCACAAAATGAAATGCAACTAAGTCAAACCTTGATAATCTGTCCCTCTTTAAAGGGAAGTTCCTCTTCAACAGCATCAGGATTGGGTGACATGACTGCAGGTTCATATGGGAAGAGGGCAACAAAGATTCTGACCTCATTTTCTCCACATGGTCTGGGCTCTGCAACACCAAAGAGTACACACAAACACACCTGTAACATTTATATGCAGCAACACATTGGTGGTTGATCTGGACATAATGCATATTTACATTTTTTGGGAAGCTGTGCAAAGTTTCGCTACAACATTACAATAAAACAAATTATTTTAGACAATTTTCCCATTTTCCTTGATGCATTCCAAACATTAAAGCCAGTGAACTAATGTGCGTTGTCTCCCCCGCCTGAAAGAAAGAATGGTGCGGCCCAGGCGTGTCCTTAAGTGAGGTAATCATACTAAAACCTCCTGATCCTAAGCCGCCATGAGCCGCTAGAGAAACGTGCGCACATGAGTGACACAGAGTGAGAGCGACAGGAAGAGAGAAAGACACACCAATGTCTATTCAGATACCAACAAACTTTGTGATTTTGAATAATGTTCTTATGGAACATATTAAAACTACATGACTGGTCAAAAGTTGGGAATAATTGAGTTTTGTAATGTTTTTGAAAGATTTTTCTTAGGCTCACCAAGGCTGCATTTATATAATGAAAAATACAGTACAATTCAGAAATATTAATACAGAACTGTTTTCTACGTAATGCAATTTATTCCTGTGATCAAAGCTGAATTTTCAGCATCATTAATCCAATCTTCAGTGTAACATTATCCCTTCATCCAGAAATCATTTGAATATGCTCCATCATTATTGGTGCTCAATTTTTAATAAGGTTCTTACTGATATTGATAAGCAGCTCAGATTCAATTGTGCCAATCGATCGATTACTACATGAATTGATTCAACTGTAGGAGACTGTAGATAAAAATGTATTAAAAGTCACCAAGTGTCTACTAAATAAATAAATGAAAATGCAAACTGTAAATAAATGTAAAGCAAACACAAATGCCCCCCAAAACCACCTGTCCTATATATTGGACATGTATGCAAAATAAAACTGCTGTTCTGTACTTTGGAGTCTGACAGCCAGACTCAAGGTCAAGAGGTCGAGGGTCAGCACCCTGAATTCATCAGGATCGTATTCCAGTTTCTGGATGAGTTGGAAGGGGGCGGGGTAAGGAATACAGTGTAAAACAGAGATGCATGATCAGTGGTGGTAATGGGTGTCTGTCGTGTTCGTGTTAAGCTCCAGCAGTGAGATGTGCTCATCTCATTAGTGAGGATCAAGACCATCTGTAGCAACAATCAAGGGCAGGGCAAAGAAAAGAGGTCATTCCACAACCTCTGTGAGTCACATTTGAGGGCAAATATCCAGAAAAAATGTACTACCTTTGGGAAAACCTCCTTTTGGAGATGTTGTCAAAGGAAATACAGATTCAAAAATATAGTAAAAATTTTGTGCAAAAAAAAAAAAAAAAAAAGTGCAATGGTGTATATTAGTTGTCCACTTCAAAATCTCTATGCTAATGTGGTCACTAGACATGGCTTGACTCTCCACCAATGCAAATTTGTGGGTTTTAAATCAAATAAAATGTGCATCTGATCACATAGAAAGCATTCCTCAACTAGCGAGTTCCTAGGCAATTTATGTGCCTAGGTTTAGGTTTAATCAAATCAATAACCCTATGAGTGAGCAATAAATCAGCCTCAGAAAACAATACTTATTAGTTTTATCTAGGAACAAAAGTCGTCTCAATTTAGAGTGGGCTGACACACATGTGGGTGTGGTTGAAAGTACATTTGGAGAAGAAGGGTGGTCTAAAGTTGGGTGGGTTGGGAAGAGTCTGAGATGGATGTGATCTAAACGAGAGCTGTATGCAGTACACAGTGGTCAGGTATTATCCCGGAAGCTATTTTCATAGTTGTCAATTCCTCCTGTGTCATGACAAGCTGTCTAGAGTTAATCTGCTTCTATAGTGAGAGAGAGGGAAGTGAGAGAGTCTCACCTCTATGCAGTCTAATTTCAGAGCGTGCTGATTTTTGAGTGACATCGCACCACGTTGCACCTGGATCTTCTCTTCCAGCTGCCTCCTAATGTAAGAGAAACAAACAGTTAGTTAGATGATGACAATGGTGGGAAACAGTCACTGACTAACATCACAGTGGGATGACAGCACCATCACACAAACTGCATGTAATACCACATATGAACACTAGGGGCTCCAGACTAGAACAATCACTTGCGAGCCACTTGCTGCTAATAAAGCATTTTTGGGCCAAGTTATACTTTTTACTTGGCAAATAACAATCAATAATACATGAATTGCCAAGCTTGCATTTGGAAAACCTGCAGTAGTCTGTGTTCCAGTGTGAAGTTTACTTAGCTTACTACCTGCTAACCAAAAGATCTGAAACATTGTCTACAAAACTATTCTAGCTTTAAGCTATCTAGCTATTTACAACTGACTGCGATTGCATTGGCCAAGTATTTGCATCTGTGTTTGAGCACCTTTCTAGAGTATTGAAAGAAGCCACATAATTTCACAATATGAAGTGTGTCTATGAATATTTGGTGTCTATGCCTAACGGCAAATACTGTAGATTGATGCAAGAGATGCAAACGTTTTTGTTGAATCAGCAATTAGCCTGGAGCCCTGAAATACACACATGCACACTCACACTGACATGTAAAAACTATTGTTTAAGCAACATTTGATTCCAGATAAAAAGCAGCAGCACTTAAGTTTGTTCTTCATAACAACACAGAGGAATTATAAGAACAACAAGAAAAACCCTTTTGCAGGTACAACATACAGTTTCACACAGCACATCTGTATTGTCCAGTCTCTGCTTTAACGCTTAAGCAGTCTCTGGACAATCTTGACAACATGTGGGGCAAGAAGCATCCCATTAATATCAAGGAAAGGAGATGCACTAGAGCAAGTAAACCTGTTGAGCGGTAATGGAAAGCCAAGGCCTTAGCATAGCAACATTCTAACTGAACACTGGAAAGAGTACAGTAAGATGTAGGACAAATACATAGAGCAGTGCTGTCAGCTACACAACTACAAATATGAAGATGTCTTGACTAGAGACTGGGAGAAAGGGTATAGGGTACACAACCAAACTAAAGGAACGAGATGTACAGGCTTAAACCTTTTGCATCCACAGTAAAATTAGTGTTGGGGAGTCACTGTGTACTTGGTGGAATCCCATGTAGAACAATAACCACTTAACATCATATGTGGTAAATGAATGCGTTTGAAATGCTAACTCCATGTAGAGTTTGGAATCGAGAACCACGTCTTATTCAGAACAGACGTTTGGTTTCGTTCAGACTTTCAGTTACATTAACAGTTCTGTAACGTTCTTCCTTAACTTCCTTCCTGCATTCTTCCTTAACAACTTAACATGCAATATACATATCAGAGGTGCTAGGGTAGTGAATGCAATAATACTGTCCACTTTTTCTCAAAATTACTAAAAGGAAACTTAATGAAATCATTAAGTGGAACTAGAACCAGAATTGCTCAATTTCTTAAGATTGCTAAATTCAAGAAAACATTCTAAGCCTTCCAACTATGATACTGCAAGTTGGAAAAGTTAAGCTACAGGGAACTGGTAAGAATAGCAAATGATATGGGTGCAAAATCTTCGCTTTTAGGACGCAAAAGGTTTCAGCCATCTCCTAAAGGGATGGGCAGGTTTCTCAAAGAGAGCATCTCAAGGGACAGCAGGAGACAGATGGACAGAGGACAACCCACCCATGAGCGGTTGCTTGGGGGCAGCTCTGGCTGGGATCTGCATGTCAGGGGCAGGTTGTGGTACTCATTGTTACCACCCTCCACCCACCACTCAGAGCTCATCTGGTCTAACACCACTTCTCCAGGGTAAAACAGCCGTTGCTCCTCATCATTATCAGTTCCATAGTCTACGTCAATCTCTGTCGAGGGTCCAGTGGGCGACTTCACACGGTGTACGGTCTTGCTAACTAAATACGGTCCCTGCCCTGTTCCTGAGGATGCCAAAATGCTAGAGAGATCTGAAGACAACTGGCTACGGAGTAAGGCCTCTCTCCTGAGTCGATCGCCATGTCCTTTGTGTGTTGTGCGGCGCACACCCACACTTCCAGAACTAGGCCCAGCGTACAGGCTACTATCAGAGTCCAACTCCACCTCCTCCTCCTCATCCTGATAGTTGATGGTGTCCACTGTGTCAGCATAGTGCACTCTGGGTCTAGTCCTGACTGGCGCTGTCCCTTTGTACCTCACTACGGGCGATTCAGATTCAGTTTTATGTCCATGATTTTGGTGGAAGGGAGAATGTCGGCGACCCTCGCGTCCACTATGGTGGCCCTTGCCTGAAGCAGTCCGGCCTGGGGAACGTCTAGTATAGGGTTCTGATTCGGTGTTGTCTTCCTCTTCCGTGACTTCTGGGATGCTGAAGAGCTGTTTGTTGTGGTAGACCTGAGGGGGGAGCTTTATAATCCTCTCCAAAATTTCTTCATCACTATCAGTTTCCCACATTTCACACTGGGGTTGTTTTAGAAATAGGAAAGGACAAGGCGATAGATTGAAAACATGCAGATGAGGACAAAGGTTGGTTTTGTTTGGTGTCAAAAGTTGAAAATAGAAGAAAACAAGAAAAAGAAACAAGAAAATTAAAATGCAACAGAGGAAATATAAAAACAGAAAGAACATAAAAGTATGGCTAACTTTGTATCCTAACAAGTTTCTGCTTGAGTAATTTGCCTGTCCACACCAAAAGCAAAAATGCTGTATCACACGGCACAATTACAACCAATCAGAACTTGCCACGTCGCAAAAGGACTCAACATTTTGTCCAAAGGTTCACTGAGGAATACTACGTGTTCATGTGCATGTACATACCCTTCCCGTATGAGCTGTACTGTAACCTCTGGAGGGGACGTCAGTGACAGTCTCAGAGTACAGATCTTCCTCCTCTTCCTCAAGTATGTCTGACAGATCAGACCGACTGCTCTCCCCATGATAGTCTGGGGGAGGGTCTAAAAGACCACCAGCATATACCTGATAGAGTACAAAAGATACAACAATTTCAACAGGTTTCTGAGACTCTAGGTCAGGGGTGTTCATTCCAGGAGGGCCACCTTCATGCAGAGTTTAATTCCAACTTGCTCCAACACACCTGTCCGGAAGTTTCAAGTAATTCCAAAGACCTTGATAAGCCGTTTCAGGTGTGTTTAATTGGGGTTGGAGCTAAACTTTGCAGGGCAGTGGCCCTCCAGGAGCAGAAATGGACACCAGTGCACTAGCACAACACATAGAGTAACACATCAGAGTAACACTCTCTGATGGAATAAATTTGAATATCAAGATTAGCCCTGAAAGAAAGATATTCAAAAAGAGTGCAGTATAAAATGATCTTAATTGCACAGGTACACATATGGTCTCCTGATTTGGTTTGGAAACTGACCTTCATACGAGGTTGAGGTACAGGCCGCAGGAACTCCTCCATGGACACAAGCCTGGTGTTTTCCCTGTCCTCCTCAGGCTCTGACTCAAAAGGCGATGGATTGGGAGGCCTCAGTGGGTGCATATCCGGGATATTAAGAGGGTCCTTTCCTGGGATGTTAACTTTGGGGGATGTGTAAATTGGTGGCGGTGTATGAAGTTTGGCACGGGGGTCCTCCAGGAATTCGGAGAGGGAGGCAACAGAACGTTGGACTCCTGGGCTGTCTGTCTCTCTGCTGGGGTTAAGCGCTGCAGGGGCCACACTGGACTGCACTTGCACTGATGCAGGTACACCAACAGGTACAGGAATAGGCACAGGCATGGTGGCAGGTGCTGGCACAACCACAGGACCTGGCACTGTCATGGACACTGGCATGTGTACTGGTGTGTTCAAGGGAGCAGGTACAGCCATGGACGTTGGTGTGGCAACAGGCACAGGCATGACCACAGGTGCAGGTGTGACCATGGGTGCAGATACACTCACCTGTTGATGGATAACACTTTTACAACTCAAACAGATAATATACTCATTCCCAACCCTAAAGAGAAACTTTCCATCCAATATCTCTGCACACAGACAATATATATAAACTGAAACAGTTCTACATTATACTCTACATGAAATTGGGTTAATGTTTAATGGAGGCAAGTGCGGAGTGCATTGAGTAGGACCAGTTACATTTGGTGCCGTGACCCGTATGAGAGTGAGTGCAACAGAGGCAAGCTAGTAAGAGCGGTGTGAGTAAAAGTCACTCCCCTGGCCTCAAAAGGAATGCTAGCTATTGACTCCAGAGGCTGCGGTCTTTAGCGTCTTTGTTTGCGAGCCTATGCCGGAGACGCCAGTTCAAATCCCGATCGGAGCGGGTCAAGTGGAACCGGTTACATTTGGTGCCGTGACCCGGATGGGAGTAAGGTTTAGAGGGGTTAGTGTAATGGAGGCAAGCTAGTAAGAGCTGTGAGTGTAAAACTAAAGAGGCCTTTAGAGGTGTGCTAGCGACTGACACTAGAGGCTGTGGTCTTTAGCGTACTTGTTAGCGTGCCTGCCTCCCATGCCGAAGAGACCCGTTCAAATCGAAATAGAAGTGGGTCGAGTAGGACCAAATGCAGTGGCTAAAGCTTAGAGCAGGGCTTCAAAAGGTTACTAGTCTACACCAAAAATCAGATCTGAAAAAAGTGGTATGTCCTGGCTATTTTCCAAACAACAAAATGAACTGGGGTCATTATATTACATGGTTTATAAAACTTAAGTCTTACTTCCTCTGTAGTTCTCAAACCTCTTTCGAGTTTGACTATTTATAAATAGGGCATGAGGAGGGCCCAGAGTTACAGTGAAAAATGGTCTGTTCATTATGCAACACTACTGTTTACTTTTATGATAAATTTGGTGTTGCTTTTTTTGTCATTTTTGGATCTCGACAGCATACATACACATTCTTTTTTTGTGTTTCACAGAATAAAGAAACGCATACGTTTACAATTTTTTTTTTGGCTCTTAAAGTGTTTGCTAAATGACTACTTGCACAGAGCAATGACTAAAACTGTATACAAGCAGAAATTTAGTTGAGACCCACCGTTGAGTTAGTACGCGAGGCACATAGTGACAGTGCTTCTTGTGCTGTCATTGTAGTCGTCAGCGCTGCAGTTGATGTTGGGTTTGCCCAGGCTTCTACATAGGACGCAGGAGAAGGAGGCACCTCACAAGTGACTGCTTTGGGCGTGTTGACATAGACTCCCCGAACAGGACCAATGGTGTGCTCGTCTAGTGTAGCAGCGTGTGGCAGAATGGGCATTTTGGCAGCAGAGAGAGATGTGGCACAAACAGCAGGGTTTGGATTGGCACTGGCCATGAGGACACTGGCGGTAGCTGGCAAAGACTGGCATTGAGGCAATGAGGCACCGGACATGATGGCAGGCAATTTGGCGGGCACATTCACCGACAATGAGTCCACCGACTCGCCAAAAGCTGACATGGTTCGGACGGTGAGCTCATGGGCCGCCTGTAACGTCTGGATCTGTGATGGACCAATCAGAACGCTGCCTGCTGTGGGCGACGACACCTCTAATACCTGAAGACAGAAGCAATAGTTAAGTCACGATGAACACTCTGAAATAATGGAAATTAATTTGTGAATTCAAATTTGAGTAACATGAAGATTTAAGCTCTGCTTACTCCGGACATTCATGAAGTGCACACTATTAAAGTCCCCCTGTAGTCAATAATTTTATCCCTAAAAACTCATCTTTGATCACCAAAATGACATATTTAAGCGTTTTTTTCCTTGATTTTTTTTCATGCCTTAAAATAGCTTGAATATAACTCTACACCCCTGTCTCATTTAGTATGCGTGGTTCTATGAATATGCAAATGAGCCCCGCCTCCACTCACTCACAGCAGCTCAGAGATCGATCGTTGACGATCACTCATTGACCTGATTGGTTACAAGGTAGTTTGTGACGTCAGAAACACCAGAGATTTCAAACCGCCCTTTTGAGACTGTTCACTGCCATTTTAAGGAGGACTTTAAACTATTGAAGAAGGAACATATATGATGAGCACTTAAAGATTCTCTTTGTCATTTTGTTAAGATTATGCAAATTGGTCACAGTCATTCACCTTCTTCTTGTCAGCATAGATGGTGTAGCCAGTGACTCGGACACCATTGGACGTCCCGGCAGCATCTATAGTAACAGGCAGCCAGCTGATCTGAGCTATTCCCGGAGACGGGCCCTGCTCCAACTGCACATCCAGAGGAGCATCAGGAGGACCTAGGGGACAAAGCAAAGGGTCAAAGTTCAAACCTAGAAATGTTGAAGTTAACATAAAATATAAATGGACTCTTTCTTATTAAATGTTGTTCCCGGTCTTATTGTGAGCGTTTCATCAGCGTTTCAGCAGTTCATCCTGATATATTCTGAAATGCAACAAAATAGCTAGAAGCATTCCATATACTTCATATACTAGTAAAGTAGGCAGTCAACCAAAATGCCAATAACCACCGCTTGTCAAATAATGTGGTGATAATATTAACATATAGCATATAAGTCTTGACGTTTACAATGCTGCTTGAATTCTATCAAGCGCATACACATAAGCTCAATTACGTGCACTTACCTAAAAAAGCACTGGTTAATATAAGGTAACTACATGGGTTAGGGTTAGGTTCAGGGTCAAATACATACTACATAGTATGTACATGGGGAACTGGACTGTAAAATAAAGTACTACAAAATTTGCTCCTGTGAATAAGAATTATTTGTCAATATAAAGTCACCATGAAATGTATGTTTTTAAATGGAATACTGCAGTGTTTATTATTATAAATTATATATCTGTGCACATAATACGTATTCTGGTTGAGTGCCATATACATAAGAGGCTTTCGCACCAGAGGAACCTTTTCATAGTTCCTAGAACTATTGGCGGAAGTACCCGGATTTTGACGTGTTCGCACCGCAGGAACTAGGAATGATTTTAGTTCTAAGAACTCCACTTGGAGGAACTCATTTAGCTCCGACTTCAGAGTAGGGTCTAAACCAGCACTATAGGAACTATCAGGGATGTTAGTGTGCGCTGACTGACATTGATAATGCAAGCACTGTGTCCTTAGGCTCTGGCTGACATTCAAAATAAAAGTCCCAACAACAAGCGCGGCTTACATTACTTCAGAGTTCCTACTGGCGGTACGAATGCAACCAGGAAAACGTTCCTAAGGGAACCATTATTTCTCGGGTAACCACCCTGGAGGCTAGTTCTTATAACTAAGTTCCTAGAACTACCCGGTGCGAAAGCCCCTATACACTAGTTTACGGTCTCATCTTTGCTTCTCACCTGCAGTCAGGGTTGTGAAAGAGGTCACTGCGGTTTTGCGTTCTCGGCACTCCGGCGGTAGTTCCCAGGCTGTGCGGTGCGGCCTGGCCTCCACTTTAACGCTGTAATTCAGGTTGGGTGTGAGGTTACTGAGGCACAGTGAATAGCATCCCGCCTTTACCAGCTCACACTCTTCGTCATTCAAAGACACAATGTGCACGTAGTTACTGTTGCTAGGTAGCCAGGTCAGGCTGGCCGAGGTAGCCGTTACACGTTCGACGCGCAGTTGAGTCGGCGCCACGCACACGTCCCGCCCAACGAGGATACTGCAACGCAGCTGGTCCGAGTTCCCGCGCTCCGTCAGACTCTGCACTGCAATCCGATATGCTTTCTGCGCTAAATCCAGCCTCTCCAGAACGGCCTTCGTTTGGGTACCAAATGGCACGTTGATCCGCAACTCGTGGTCCACGTAGACATTATAGCTAAACACTGAACCCCAGCCAGACGGGACTAGCGGAGACTCCCAGCCAATGATGATACTCTTGGCTAGCTGCTTGATTAGTGTTAGCTTGCGGGGGTAAGGCACAGTGTCCACCCCCACTTCCTCTAGATCCAAGTCTAAGCCGTTGGTGAGCGGGACGGCCAGGGCAGGGTTAGTGGGGTTGGCTTTGGCATTGTCACCGGGAGCTGAGGCTGTCGTGGAGGTCTCCGTCCTCTCGGAGGTGCTGGGGGCGAAACGTAAGTGATGTTGATGCAGCCGCTCACTGCCGCTGTGAAAGCTGCTCTCCTGGAAGGAATTATGGGACACATCGCCAGCCTGGTGAGGGTGTGAGCTCATGAAGTCGTCGTCCGACACACGCTCCACAAAGTTGGAGGGAACGAGGCCTCTTCTACCGTCCATCAGCTCGCCTAAATGGTTTAACATAATAGTGTTAGTTATAGGTATGGTAGTGTTGTTGAAGGAAATTTAAAGTAGATTTTTAGAAATTTGAATAGTAAATATGGTTTTTACATTTTCAGAGGTAAACTCACTACCACAATGCTAGAGTGTGTTGAGTAGTTGGTTATGATCTTTTAGTACACATAGTGTACATACATACACACACACACACACACACACACACACACACACACACACACACACACACACACACACACACACACACACACACACACACACACACACACACACACACACACACACATGCATGCAAGCACACATACATACATACATGCAAGCATACATACATACATACATACAGTACATGCACACACACATGTACATGCACACATACATGTTCACATACACAAACATGCAAGCACGCATACATATATGCACATAGTTACATGCACACACACATGCACCCACACACACATACACCCACATAAACATATATGCACACATCCTTACACATACATAAATGCACACATACTTACACACACATACACGCACACACACATACATGCCCACATACTTACACACGCCCACTGACATAAACGCACACAGACATACACACACACACAAACATACACGCACACATACGTAACGCACACACATGCACACATACTTACATACACACACTTACATACACACATACATGCATGCACACATACATACACACACACACTCATACATACATACATACATGCACACATACATGCACACACACATACACCCACACATACTTAACATGAACATGAACACACACACGAACACACACATACACAGACATACATGCACACATACACATACACATACATATACACATACACATACACATACATATTTATGAAAACCTTTTATTATCTATTAAAATCAATTACTTAATTGATTTTTTTAATTAATTAAAAAAAAAATCTCCTCACTTCTATTTTTCACTAGTCTAGTTACAAATTATTTCAACAGCTAATGCTAGTTAAAAAAAGAAAGAAAAAAAAAATCTGAGGTCTGTTTTTTATTCAGTGCAATTACAGCATCTACTGGGAATTTTGAACATTTAATTTGGTCTCATTTATCTTATAAAAACATCAATGAATAAACTCACCCTCATAGAAGCCGTCATCATCCATGTCTCCATAGACGTAAATGTACTCTCCCGCTGTGAGGGGCAACTCAACCTCCGGGTTATCATTAGGACCATCATAGGGATTGTAGCTGCATTTAGAAATAAAAACAGGCCAACATTTAAACTGTGCAATTTGTTTGATGCTTGTGGCAGTTTAGTAGATGCTGAAAGCAGAAATCATTGAATAAGTATAATGGTGTTTACCTGTAACGTGCAATGAAGACCTGGAGTTTAGCTGCTCCTTTACTGACCGAATACGGCGCTGGAGAAATGTCAATATCCAGCTCCTCAACTTCACTAGCAGTGTCCACCTGAAACACACACACACAAATACTCAATCTGAGATTAATTAAATATTAAATGGATGATTGAAATAAGAAAAATGAATGAATTTGGTGGTGTGATTTGGACCTAAAACAAAGTTGACCTCTTCTTTGGCAGGTTAAACCCGTTTTAATCTAAACCAGTAATTCTCAACTCGTGGGTCTTGAAATGTCACAAATGAGTTACAGCAGGGAAAAACACTGCTATATGCAAATAATATAATGCAATTAACCATACAATTGTGCATAGGTAGGATTTGTGAGGTCAGGCACTGATTTTGGACAAGATGGCCTGGCTCGTAATCTCCGTTCTAGTTCATCCCAAACGTGTTTGATCGGGTTGAGGTCAGGACTCAAGTTCAAGTTCTTCCACACCAAACTCATCCAGCCATGATTTAATGGACCTTGCTTTGTGCACTGGGGTTCAGTCATGCTAGAATAGAAAAGGGCCTTTCCCAAAGTTCCCACAAAGATAGAAGCATAGCATTGGCCAAAATGTCTTGGTATGCTGATGCATTAAGATTTCCCTTCAATGGAAGTAAGGGAGCACAACCCCTGAAAAACAACCCCACACCATCATCCCCCCTCCACCAAACTTACAGCTGGTACAATGCAGTCATGCAGGTCATTTTAAAGGTGATTTTATACACCTGTGGCAATGGATCTGAGGCCCTGTTTACACCTGGTATTAAGAGGCGTTTTTTGTCAATTGGATCACAAGTGGACCATGCTAAGTACAGGTGTAAACAGGGTCTAAAACGTTTTGAGCTACTCCAGATGTAGTTTAAAACACATTCGACCGGATTGCTTTCATGGTATAGACCCTCATGTGGTCGAACGTGTTCGATCAGCCACAAAAGACTGTCTTTTCTCTGCCTACTGACCTCATGTAAACACCATGCATGTTAGCCAGACATGATTTAAACTGTCGGCTGGAGACACAAGTTTGGTTTGAAGAGGAAAAATGTCCTAATCACAATGTTCTCTCACCATTCCTGATTTCTAACACACACTCACAGCATTCGACTGGTCTTGCTGCTGTCAGAGCAGAAACGAAAGCTGATGCTCCGTCGTCTCCGGTCGCGTTCATGTGTAAATTACACAAGCTTATTTCGTCCATTAGACTGAAAGATCTGAAAAAGCCCAGCATTTACCCATCCATAGACCCTCCCCTCGAAGAAATCAGGACAGAAGTGGTTGAAAGTGGACAAAAGAGATGGATTAAAACACCAGGAGTAAACGGGAATGTCTCCCTCGTCTACTTGTGATCCGATCGGCCTAAACGCATCTTAATACCAGGAGTAAACAGGGCCTGATTGAAACAAGGGCCTGAATTCAAGAATTAAAAGCTGAGTGCCAAAACTTTTGTCCATATAGTGTGTCTAATTACAAAGATGTCAGGATGGACAGATTGCATAACAACCTCATCCTCAAAAATCATGATCAAAACTCAAAAAGACAATTCAACTAATATAAAAATTATGCATACATTGCACTTATTTACTTATGCATGTAACCACTGGCAAATACCAGCATCTCACATTATGCACCACATGTAGAAAGTTTATTAGTAAATAATAATGATAACAACAGGTCTGTCCCTTAGTAAACTTGCAGTGTCAGCATCTGAAATCATCTAAATATAGTGATGCTGTGAGTAAGAAGGAAACTGACCCATGTAAATTGAAGCAGTATTTATAGCGAAAGGGTAAAACCTTTTATGGATAATCACTTACAACTACTACGACCTTCATAATCCAGCACTGCACAGGATTATCTCACTGAATATCAGCTTTAGACAGCTGCACGCGCGCCAGAGAGCGTCTGAACTCTGACCCGGGACCAGTTTTTAACTTCACAGCTTGAAGGCACACTCAACCCGGTCATTCATGAAATTCAACCCAGAAAGAACCCAACAAATGATCTGCATTCTAGATAATCCTGCACAAGAAAGTGGAGTGAAAGAAATAATTGTGTCTAAGTTTGTAACTTTTTTTATTTAGCCGTTTAAGACATTTTGACCCATTAAGTCCCAGTTTATTCCGACCCCTGTAAAGATATGAACTTGTTAGCAGTGTTATTTTAGTATCATCAATATACTATTACAGCATTTATTAATATTTAGATTTTTTTATATTTTCAAATATTTTTAATTTATTTTGATTGAATTATATTTTAATTTTACGTTTTTTTATAGGTCTATTTAGTTTTTATTCATTTTATTTAAATAACATGAGCAACTAACTGAAATAAAATAAGTTTAACTTAAGTTTATTAACATTTATTTTAATTTCAATTTCTATAAATTCTTTGTGCTGGTTTTAGTTGTGTGTGTAGTGGTGTAGTTTCCCTCACCTCATGTGTAGGGCTGGACTTTCGGGGACTGGCCGGGCGAGAGCCAGCGGATTTGGGCGAGAGGTGCGTGGTCTCAGATCTGGGACTGGACGTGGAGCCGGACTTCACGCTGATGGCAGGCAGCTCTCGATGTTTGGTGGTCGGTGAGCGCTCGGGACGGGACAGTTCGGCCGCATGTGGAGTGGAGCCCGTCCGCAAGACCGCAGCCACATCTAACAGAGACAGAGGAGAGCATGCAGTGAGTGTAGGGAAATGCAACCAGTATGACTGGCAGGGCCTCAAACTAACTTCATGCCACACCTGCCAATGGTCAGAGACTTTAAAAATTATTTAGAAAAAGTAAATATTTCTTACTAGCCATGAAGCGGTTTTTGCATAAACAGACAGTTATGACACAAACATTTTCGATATTCGAAATGAACAATTTTCAGGTACAGGAATGTAAAATACCACATACTCTTCACTGTATAAACTAAACGTAGATTAATCCTTATTAAAGTTGCAAAATTTATTCAGTCAAGAACAGCGAGTGAATTTTCTGTCTTTTGTTGTTTGATTAACGTTACTATAGAGACGGCAGCAGGAATATTAGAGCTGCACGGATCCAATATAATGATACACGTGTTTTCTTTCTTTTTTTTGGATGTTTGTGCAAAGAAAACGTCCACACAGCGAGTAAAGAATTGAGTTCCCTTTCACGTCTTCTTGCGCTTGAATATTTCAATTGGCTTAAACTTTCGTGACGATGCAGCGCTGGCTTGTTAACCGTCCCAAAGCATTGTTCACGTTCATGTTTTTATAATATTGCATTGCTAGAAACTATACGAAATATTTCATATGCTCGCCAAGACCAATTTTTACCCGCATTTGGCACTTGGCGAGTGTTAATCTTAGGCCCTGCATACAAGGTACAATCTCAAAAAACAGTTCAACATGTATATGTATGTGTGCACATAATGCTTTGAGAGTTTACAAGCATGCGTTTATGTGTCTGTCTGATTTATCTGTGTGTATTGGTGACTCTAGTCACCCTGTGATCGACATCCTTCACCTCTGCTTACATTTATTCATCGCTCGCCTGCTTTAAAATGAATGGCAATCTGAGCCATTCAGACATTTCACTGAGCATTTCCATCAGCAACTTTAAAAAGACTTCCTTATATTGCAGTGGATAAATCAGAATGAGGCAAATAAAAAGACAAAAGTGCTTTCTATGCGTGTTAACATCTAAACATGCTGTTAGATTTGCATGATAAACATGTAATAATGCATCCATAGACAGTAGAAGATTAGGACAATGTTGGGATTCAGAATGGAGTACTTACAGCAGACTGTGTAGTACAGACTGCATACAGTACTGTTTTAAAGACCCCCAGTGGAGAAAATCAGTTTATTTCTATGTGGTGTTTTTAATATGCTTTAAGACAAACCATGTGTAAATTCATAAGTCGACAGCATTGCTGAGTATTTTCTCCTTAAAACTGCAGTGAACCAAAGACACTCCTGTTTCCTTCATTCACAAACATGTGACCAATCCTGTCACAAGCGTGCTCCTGTTCCTATCATTGAGCACAAGAACACCTTTAAGAGGGGACAGGATAAATTGGGTACATATAGCGGGTGAATTATGTAGGCTATATGATATATATTACGATGTTATGATATGCCTTTCTCCAATGACTTTCTATGATTTTTAGAAGGCAGACTGAGATGACGAACGGGAACATGGTTTGTGTAACATTAGCAGCACATTATTAGCTGTTTGAGGCTAATAATATCAGTTATCTTTATTTGTCAGACGTTGTAGAGATCGATACATAAAATGCATAACCATTCTGATACATGGACTGTATAATTCAACTCTTATGATTCAACATATATGGCTGAATTAAAACGATATTTCCACTTGCCATTATGTATCGTTTACTACAGTAAAGTTGACTGAGTGGATCAGGAGTGAGTGAGTGGAGGCGGGGATAATATGCATATTCATAGATCCGCGTATACAAAATTTAGCAAGGGTGTAGAGTTACAATCAAGCTATTTTAGGCATGAAAAAATTAAATGTCATTTTGACTATCAAAAATGAGTTTTAAGAGATACAATTATTGACTGCAGGGGGACTTTAAAACTAGTACATGAAACAGTATGCCATTTCATGCAATAGTATGCCACACTTTTGGCACATGACCTCACTAGATTGCACGCTTGTTTAGTAAGTGTCCAATTATCATCAACATAGTACAAGTACTATGGTAGTAAACCATTCTGAACAGTCAAGAAGCAGCTGTCAGGGAGAGCAAATCACCATGGTGAATTCTGATTGGTCCATCAGAATAAAGCAGCCAATGAAATCCTCACAAAGCTAAGAGACATGCAACGTCCTACCAAATATGTAAGTGATCATTTTCATGTGACAAATACCAATACAAACCTCACATTAACAAGGTGAGAGCTGCAAACAGTACCATCGTCAATACACAGAACGTCTACAACATCACATAGAGGATTGTTTCATGGTTCAGGATAGGGCAGGGCGGTATGATCGACTTGTTTCTCAGGTTATATATTTTCATATCGCCCAGCTCTAGCTCAGGACAGATCGTGTTACAAATTCATCATGGATGTGACCACTTCTGCCCACGGTCACACTCCATGTGTTATTCATGCAGGCAGACACGTGACGTCTTCCATTCAAGACAAACACAGCCTAGAAGGAAAACAAGTTCAATAGTACCAGGCTCAGAGGCATCACAGAGGGCTTCATTACCCTCCAAACTCCAGAAGGCGATGTCTTCCCATGAAGAATTTGTGCCTGGAAAAAGAGGGGATAATGCAGACGGAATCCACTTATGGATCTCTAACACATACAGTTCTCGGGCTGCGCTCCAAAACCTAGAGAGCTGCCAACCTAGACAGCATTCATCAGCATCATAAGGTGTGATCCTGACACAAAAGCGGCTCTAAATAATCAACAATATTATTGATCTGCCTGCATTGACAACATTATATGAGAACTGAACTGAGCTGGACGATGACATCACGGTTTTCTCCAGACCGGATATATATATAAATTAACTTTTTTACAACAAAAATGAACCATCTTACTTACTTAAGCTGGACTGTGATGCTATTTTCTTCTGGAAACAAACTTTGTTGCATTATTTTCCTTTTATCTCTAAATAATGCTTTGAAACAATCTGTATTGTAAAAAGCGCTATATAAATAAAGCTGACTTGACGTGACTAGAAGGTAGGCAGCAGCAATACAACGATACCTTATAAGATATCATGTTTTGGCCTAACTCTATGGCAACATACTTTAGTGCGTAGGCAAACCCAGCATGCATTATGATAGAAAATTTAAAGCGTAACTCTCGCCAAAACGCAACCTAGGGTCTTCTTGTTAATCTACCCGAGGCAAACTTTCGTTTAAAAGCATAATTAGAATGGAAACGCCACTTTTAAGTTTGACCGTATTTTGAATGGGAGTGAATGGGGCACTTTTGTGATAGCATCAAAAATCGCTATTTTTAAAACACTAAGAAGGCTCGACACAACATGAAACTGTGCTGAAGTCTCACCAGGGGCTCTACACATGAACTCCAGCATTGAGAACAGTGTTTGTGTACACAGTTTACTAAAAAGAAAGATTTTGAACAGTTGATCTGATTCACGTCTGGCCTTACGAGCTTCAGCAAATAAAACTTTTTTTTGTTTTTTATCAATGTGTTGGAGTCTGTGTTGTGCTGGGAGCAGGTCTTTTCTTAGTGTTATCAGACATGTCATAAGTTGCATAAGTCATAAGTCCATGTCATAAGTTGCAGTGCCATCGCTGTTGAGTGCAAAGACAGTAGACGAGGCGAGAGGCTCGTGGGCGCGCATGCAGGTCTCAGTCACGTCACTGGATTTCGCGGTAAATCCGACCCGGCACCTTCACATAAAAATAAAAAATACTTGCTTTCAGAGGTAATAGCAAAACCCGCAAAGTGGATCATTTTAATGTGAGATTACAACCCCTTCACACACAGGCAATAAAAAAAAAGGATTCATTTTAGTAGAAAAACTACATATAGCCCCTTTAAAGAACAGGGACTTTATTTTTGGCTGAGCAGACTACCGCTCAGAAGTTTGGGGTTGGTAAGATTTTTAAAAAATGTTTGGCCAATAGGACAATGGACACAGCCGTATTGCATTTATTGAGATTTTACGGCACGGTTTCTCGCCCGTCACAGAGGATGCGTTGAAACGGACATAAGGCCGTGATATTAGAGGTATACTGCCCTAACGAAAGCCACATTTTATGATGCACATCCATACTCTCATTTTTCTCAAAGTAATATGGCAGCGACGCACACTATTATCTATAAAAGTAAATAGATTATAGACAGTATACATAAACAGAACATTTTTATGCATGAGCACACAAAAAACTACCATGTGCACGCAATAGTTTCTCGTGAGCACACAAAAAGTTTCTGTATTTTTTTTGGTGAAATGGTCCCTTTAGCAGCTGTGTAAAAACCTGTGGTTATTGAAAGAAAATAAGATGCCAAAAGGATTGAATCCAATATTTGGTGATATTATAGCATAATAAGGCCCACCATTTTTAATTAGGTGAAGGATTTTCAACACAGCACAAGGGTTAATTTAGCGTACCAGTCTCACCGGGCAGGCCGAGCCCATTGGTCAGCTGGGTCAGACTGGAGCTGGACAGCAGGCCGGGGGCCGACAGGTCGATCTTTGAGGCCTGAACCCGAAACTTATCCAGTTCCTGTGACAGCATCCCAAACTGTTCGCTCTGACTGCGGCATTTGTCCTCCAGCTCCCGAACCTTTGCCTACACAGGGTCGACATTAACATGCACACATTAATTCATATTCACGAGGTACATACATATGTTAAACATAACCGTTTGTTTGATGAAGAAATGCAGATGCTAAAAGCAATGAATGATGCACTGCAAAAGTGGGATTAGCCAATCAGAGCATGTGATGATACAATGAATATGAGACATCATCTATTCAGCGTCTATAATTGGGCAAGTCTCGAGAGTCAAATTACAGCTTGTTCATCTCAATGAAACTATAAATATATTTATAAGAGCTTTCAAGCTATCATAAGTTTGAGTTTGAGACTAAATCATCCAACATCTCTCCTTAACAAGACATATGACTTATAATTATATAACATTACTCGCTGATGTTACTAGAGTTTATTACTTGGTGTTTGTTCAAATCACTAATCATATGCTCAATTTATTTAGGAATATTCAGACTATTCATTTTAATAGTTCTCAAATATCTTAATATTTGTGTCATTGAAACCTAAACCCTATAAAATCATACAAATCTGGTGCGTAGGTTTTCTAGATAACAATTTTAATGAATCGAGTCACATGATATGTGCACAAAAAAAGCTTCATGAATAAAAGCAACGAGTGAAGTGTTGGCAGCAGGAGAACAGTGGAGGCAAAGGAGAAGGGTTAAAGCCGTTTTGCTGAGTGTAAACTACTAGCGTGTAGTAAAGCATTCAAAGCTCGAGAGGTTGAGTTTGTGAGACTACGGCGAGCTAGTTTCACTTCCGGCTCTGTGGTTCAGTTTCCTGGCATACTGAGCACACAAGGCTCAAAAACACACTCACACACACACACACATTAACTGGCCGACTGCCACTTGTTGAGTCTTGTTGCTCTCAGCCCTAAAAATAAAGAGTTTCCTGTAAAACTCTCACCTCAAATGTCCACGTGTCAAATTTAAACTTCAGAATTCTCACAATTAACTTTAACACATTGCACAGAAAATACTCTCTGAGAAAAACAAAACCCAAAAAGCAACTTTTAGGAGTGTTTTTAGGCCTTCTTTCACATTTAAAACCTTTATTTGAGTGCTAAAAACTATATTAGAGATGCTTCTGTCATGCTAAACACTCTCAAAAACACCTTGTGAACACCTTTAGCCGTGTGGTTTAAGTAAACTGCAAAACAGATCTCACAAACCACACACACGCGGACACACACCCATGTGCACACACGCACACACACGCACACACGTTTGTTTGTGAGGAAATTGCATAGACTTGCATTGGTTTTATTTCAGGTTAGTGATATCTATGGCCTAACCCAAGCTCTACCCATGAACCTACACATCACTGAAACACTCGATTTCAAGAAAAACATATTTCGGCTGATTCATCAGTCACTCCAGGATTGCGCGGGTATTTTTTTGTTGTTTTCTGAATTTGCTGCGGCAATATTTTTTGCTGCTTTGCAGTGAAAACCCACCAATAATCATGATGCATAATTAGTGTTAGTGACAGTAAGAGTGCAATTACCTGGAAATAATTTTTTGTGCATATTTACTGAAACTGGTTCTGGTCCTACATGCACGGGGCAGTGGTGACACCAGCACAGAAACACTTGAAATAATTACATTTTTCTGAAAATTCAGAATTGTGTTCGACACAAAACCTTTTGTTGTGATCAGTGACACTGATTATACTACACATTTTAAATTTTATAAATTAGTATTTAATGTTTTTACAATTTCACAATTATAATTACTGTCTATTGTCTTCAATTTTATTTACAGTGATTGCATTTAAAAAGTGCATATCCAGAGAAATAATTTTTCAGATCTACTAGTGAAATGAGGCAATTAACAGGAGTAGCAAATTTTAGCCCCAATATACATGATTTTCAGTATTACATAGTAGTTTAAATGTTTCATTAACCTCTAGAAACTTTCATTTCATCCCACACACACACACACACACACACACACACACACACACACACACACACACACACACATATACATGTATATATTCAGATGCAAAAGCCTCTAAGTGCCATCTGAAATTTTCTTCTAGAATGATCATTTTTATCAAGCTCGTATATTTAAGTTCAATATTTTCACTTAAATGGCAATGCAAATTACCTATTAATTGTCATTTAAGTGAAATTACTTAAATTAAATATACAAGCTTTATAAAAATGATCATTCTAGAAGAAAATTTCACATAGCACTTAGAGGCTTTTGCATCTGAACTCTACATATATATATATATATACACATACATATACACACACTTTCCGACATGAGGCCCATTTTAGCAATGGACAGGTTAATATTAAACATTCAAAATAATTCATTCATGACCTACACTTGTCTATTTTCTTTTTAACCTCTTCGCTTCAAAAATGCGTGATAGAGACGTGGCTATGCAAGTGATCCTCGCCTTATTTCTATTATAAATATGATATTATATTACCCTGTCCAACGCTCAAATGGGCCTCATGTCGGAAAGTATATTTCCTTTTAAAACACTTGCAAATAACCGGATGCTCCATATTCCTCTAACTTTTACAAGGGAATTCACAGCAATGCAGCAGCAGGACACTTGAACACATCCTGATTCATTTGTTTGGACTGAATTTTGAATTTTTATCACCTAATATTGCTTCCCCCTCTCAGGTTAACATTTTTTTTGCAGAAAAATTGAGGAAAGAAGACAAAAATATGAGCTGCCGCAAATTATGCAGAGTTTGCTTGATGTTGCATTAAATTCTTCAGACAGTAATGTCCTCACTAGTCAGTTGTCATTATATTTCACTATGTAAGTGAGGAAAATTGGCGCTTACAAGTATAGTTAAACAAGCACACACACACACACACACACACACACACACACACACACACACACACACACACACACACACACACACACACACACACACACGCGCTCCAGAAACTGAACCTAACTTGGCTCTAAACAGACACAGAGGGTTTTAGGCCTAATGAATGTGTTTTGGAGCGGTTCTGATACCTGCATGCAGTCCAGTGTATTCTGGTTAGCGGCCAAAAAAACACAGAGTATAAGAAAGAAAGAGAAAGAGAAAGAGAAAGAGAGAAAACATCATGCATTTCAAAAGCAGCCCGAGCAGAAATTAGTTTAGATTATTAAACGCTGCAATCCAGAACCTGTTGAACCGCATCACTGCTGAATGTATCTACTGAGAGACTCAAAATGCGCTATATTTTTATAGCAGATAATTTTATTACATTTTATTTTATATTTTTATATATGCAGTTTATGAAGCTATATTTTCAGCAAGCTGCAAGGTACCAGAGTGAAAGACTTCGTTCTAACCTCATACCACAAATGCAAGGACATTCATGCAACAAAAAATCTGGGCTTCAAACTCTCAAAGCGCTTGCAACATCAAGATCACGGGTTTGATTCTCACTGACACTGATATAGTATAAACGTTAAATGCAATGAGAGTCACTTTATTCATTTGCCTTATTGCCTTGCTGAATTTATTTTATTGTTAATTTATTGCATACTTATTTTATTAGAGTTACAGTACCCTTATTTTTTTATATTTATGTTTAGGCATTATTGTGTGTGCAGCAACTCAAGGGACTTTGAAATGATAAACCGGACTAGTAGGCAAACAGAGCCCTCTGGAGGTTGAAGATACAACCATCAGTGATGCAGTTTAGAGAGACAGGAAACGCATCACATCAAACAGGAAGTGCACACGCTGTACTCTACCAGCTCTCTGTGCAAAACGAGCTGCACCAGATCCTGAGAAAGACACAAGTTCAGTTAAACAACGCACAAACACACAATCATTAACACCCCAAGCATCATAAACAGTCGGTTTCTGTCATCCACTCATCACACTTCTTTAGTTAATGCACATCGGTTAGTTTAAACGATCAGGACAGACTCACCTCCAGCATCTGCACCACACCTTCATGTTCTCTTTTGGCAAAAAACTGAGCCTGTGGAACCAGAACACACTCTTCAGCACAAAATAACACATGCAACCATCTGATTCAATTATATATATATATATATATATATATATAGGCTGTGACAATATTTAAAAAACAACTAAAACGGTAGGGAAAATGAAAAATAGAAATCTCTTAACTTAAATTGGCAAATATAATTTTATACCGAAAAAGCATAATAGGGCCATTATGAACTAATATGAAAGGTTAATAAACGCTGTAAAAATATATTCTTCATAGTTAATGTTAACGTACACTGCCGTTCAAAAGTTTGCGATCAGTACGGTTTTTTAATGTTTTTAAAAGAAGTCTCTTCTGCTCAGCAAGGCTACATTTATTTGATGACAAAAAAAAACAGTAATATTGTGAAATATTATTACACTTTAAAATATAAACCGGTTTATATTTGAATATATAGAAAAATGTAATTTATTCCTGTGATCAAAGCTGAATTTTCAGCATCATTACTCCAGTCTTCAGTGTCACATGATCCTTCAGAAATCACTCTAATATGATGATTTGATGATCAAGAAACATTTATTTATTTATTATTATTATTATTATTATTATTATTATTATTATCAATGTTGAAAACAGTTATGTACATTTTTTTCAGGATTTTATGATGAATATAAAGTTCAAAAGAACAGCATTTATTTAAAATTAGGGATGCTCATATTGACCGTTTAACCGTTAACCGAATGTAAAAATTTTGACCGATTAATACTATCAGTTAAACGGTTTAAAAAGTTTTTTTTTATCTTCTTTTTTTTTTTAGTTTGCTGCATGGTTTAAAAATAAAATACTTTATAGCTTATATATTTATTAACTCACGGAGCGCGTCGACACCTTTTTTACAGTCTATGGTCGACACGCGCAACCACACACGTCTCGAGACGTTACCTGTGTATTCCCGTCCGATGGGACATCCATCCCATCGGAGAGGGTGTTTTCTGCTGCGGGTCTAACTGTCAACAGGCTGCGCTGCAGACTGACCCCACATCACGTTGATGTTGATCCAGTGTTTTCTTTTTGTCATCTTAATTTGTTAATTATTTAAGTTTAAAAAATATATTTAGTGTAGGCCTATTTTGTTTTTTATTTGTATTATTTTATTCTGTTTTTCTCTCACTGTCAGAAATGCTGCAGGTGCGTGAAAATTTTAACTGAATCCTGGTTCTGTTGTTGATCTGTTCTGTATGCTGCTGTTTGCACTTTGCACGTTAAAATAAACCCTTTGATAAAAACTTTTTTTTTTTAAAGGGTCACAGATACGCATCCATTTTATTTGTATTTAATGCAATTGACCCTTCGCAAAGACCCGCCCCCCTTAGTTACTGTCGCTATGTCCCGACAAGCTACGCTGCTCTCACGTACACCATGTTCTCACGCAGTGAAAAATACATCGCGGGGCAGAGAGGAGACTGACAACATGCTGACAGACAGGACAGACCAGGTTACTTTTCGGTTACTTCTGATATTAAACATATTAAACAGTCTCACCTTTCAAATTTGGTCATTTTTTTAAATAAATTTAAACGATACAATAGGCTACATACCGTTTTGTGGCTCTTAAATGTGTCTGACAGATCGCTGTAGAGCATCCGTTAAAGCTGCTCGTGAACCGATCATCTCTTCCTTCTATAGCATCAAATAAGTTATGAATGAACATAAGAAGGAATGTTGTTTTAAACCGCGGAAAGGCGTCAGTACATTCCGTTTTTCAAGTTCAAATCCTCCCATGTTAATCTGCTAGCTAACGTTATCTCTCCTGACTGCTTTGTCGGACAAAATGGCGGATTATAATTGGTGAGATCGGCTGTCAATTCAATATTATAATCTTATCAGTTAACGGTTAATAATCGATTAACGAGCGGCGGTTGTCGGTCGGGAAAATTAATCGAAATGAGCATCCCTATTTAAAATGTAATCTTTTTCACCATTTTAAAAGTCTTTACTGTAACTTTTGATCAGTTGAATGCATCTTTTCTGAATAAAAGTATTAATTTCTTTAAATTGTTTAAAAAAATAAAAATCGTACTGACCCCAATCTTTTTAACAATAGTCTATAATGTTACAAAAGCTTTCAATTTCAGATAAATGTTGTTCTTTTTAAAAACTTTCTATTCATCAAAGAATCATACAAAAAATGTACACTACTATTTTTAACATTGATAATAATAATCATAAATGTTTCTTGAGCATCAAATCATCATATTAGAATGATTTCTGAAGGATCAATTACACTTTACATATTCACATAGAAAACAGCCATTTTAAATTGTAATAATATTTCACAAATATAACAGTTTGTACTGTGTTTTTGATCAAATAAATGCAGCCTTGGTGAGCAAAAGAGTTATTTTAAAAACATTAAAAATTTGACAGATCCCAAGCTTTTGAATGGCAGTGTATGCATTAATAAATGAGACCTGTAAAGTGTTATCGTCAACTGAATATGCAAGAATGTGATTTCGCTTAGAATCAATGTCAACAGATTATCATCAGGGTTCATGAATATGAAGACAAACATGAGACTCATCGCTATGTAAATCCTTCTTAACAGCAGAGTGACTGATAACTGTGCTAATGACTGACCCGCTGAAGCCGCTTGATTTCATCCTGTTTGAACTTGAGGATTGCCAGTGCCTGTTCATGCTCCAGTTCCAGCTGTTGCCTGCGATCGGCGACCTCTCGCATGTGCTGCCGCAACACAACCACACAAACCAGTCACACACCAAACCGTGGGGAAGTTTCTGACATGAGTGTGTGTGTGTGTGTGTGTGTGTTACCTTTAGGACCTGCTCTAGGTTCTCCAGCTTTGCACGGAGTCGCTGGTTCTCCTCCAGTACTGAACTATGCTGAGCGCTCAAAACACAGAGCTGTTCCTTTAGCTCCTCATTTTCAGCCTGAGACTACAGAAACATGGGAACACTTTACAATCAGGTTCATTAGTTAATATATTAACCAACATGAAATAACAATGAGCAATACATTTGTTATTAATCTTTGTTAGTTAGTTCATACAAATCCAGCTGTTCATTGTTTGTTCATGTTAGTTCACAATGCATTAACTAATGTTAACAAATACAACAAATAACATATTAGTAAATGTTGAAAGTAGTATTAACTAAGATTAAAGGGATACTTCCATTAGCATTAAGCTTTGTATCAGTAGAAACCCGGTAATATTCTCGAATGACCGTGCTTCCCTCCCTCATGTCCCCCTGAGACGAGAGATTTCTGTATTGTGTGTCTGAAAAAAAACTCTGATGACGCAAAAATCTTCATTTATCATCATCAGAGGCTCTTTTATCCAGAGGCGAGAGACTCCAGCCAGTAGGAGGAGCTCGTCCCGCATGTCTTCAACCCGCCCATAGGGGGATCTCACGATAAAACGCCGTCTTTTCAGTTTCGAGTCGACTAGTAGCCTAGCTGTATCATTTCTCCCGACACTGCCCTCTGTAACCGGGAGGCGTGGCTTGGGAGTGTCCTCGTAGGGCAGCGAAGCAAGTGCATTCTGGGAGTTGTAGTCTTTCATCCACATGAGCCAAAAATACATTTTCTGGCTTTCCTCAGTCTAGAAGGCACCAACTTCTAAAATAATTTCACATTTCTACTACATAAATGACCCAATTTAAATACACATTCATCTTTACAGTGGTGAAATATCCCTTTAATAAATGCTGAAGAAATATTGTTCCTTCTTAGTTTATGTTAACTAAAGCATGTAAATTACTTAAATAACCCCCTGACAACATGCCCTGCTATAGGGGCAACAAGTGTTAAAGAGAACCTATTATGCCCATTTTTAAAGTCTTAATGTTGTTTTTGTGCTCTACTAGAACAGGTTGATTATTTTCCCAGAAACATTCTATGGTTACACTGGTTTTTAATACCCGGGCGGATCATAAAAAACTTCATTTTCAATTTAAAGACCTGGGCTGAATCCGAAATCGTCCCCTATATCCTCATATAGGGCATTATTCGAGGGGACATCCATTTGTAGTGGTTTCCGAAACCATAGTGGACGTAATTGAGTGCACTCAATAACACAATAACGAATGTACAGCCAATGTACACTCAACGACCGTCCGAATTCGCTCCCTTGTTTTCATTCAGTCCTTCAAGTGCACTGTATTAGTGGACTTATGTAGGGAATAGCGACTGAGGGTTTAGGGGGCGATTTCGGATTCAGCCCTGGTAATCTTAAATTAATTGGCAATTATCAGCAGGTAAATTACTTTAACAACATGCCCTGCTATAGGGGCACACAAGTGTTAAAGAGGACCTATTATGCCCTTTTAGGCTCTACTAGAACAGGTTTTCCTGCTTGAATGTTGATTATTTTCCTCATATTCTCCATTGTTGCGGCTCCTCTCTTCCCAGTCTGTCAGTAACGCTCTGTTTACTTCCTGTCTCTATGAAGCCCCTCCTTCTGAAAAGCACACTGTGCTCTGATTGGTCGGCTGGAGCAGCGTGTTGTGATTGGTCGAGCGCTTCAAGTGTGTTTGGGAAATGTCCCGCCCCTTTCCATAACCGCCAGTTTAACACACTACTAACTAACTCAACCAGGCCCCGCCCCTTTATTCTGCGCATTAATTATTTAAATGAGGAATATTGTGACGTGTTCGTTCCCGGAAGAAACTCAAGACTACAATGGAGGCGTTTCAGGAGTTCAGAAACACTGACACTGATATAGAGACGAACTCAGAGCTTTTTCATGCGCAAACAGCAACATTACACACTATAGAAATATAAAAAAGCATATTAGGTTCTCTATGATAACTTTATACGTCTACCTGGTCAAGCAGCTGAGCCTTTCTCCTGAGGAGTTCTGCCTCCTCTACTAAGTGCTCATTTCTGCTGCGCTCGTCCACTAGCTGGTTCTCCTGTGAACACACACACACACACACACACACACACACACACACACACACACACAGATTTATCAGCCTGACACGCAGGAGACATGCACTGTAAGCATTAAAATAAAGAGAATCACGCTCACCAAATCGAGACATCGTTTCTGTCTCTTCCGGACCTCATGCTCAAGAACTTCACATTCTTTCCTCTTCTTGCCCAACTCACTTTCCTACAGAGATATCATATAACTTTTATAAGAATAACATCATATAAGAATGCTTTGAATAGCATGAATAGCAGTCATTTGTGATTGTAAAAAATTTAAAAAAGTAAAAAAATTAATAATAATAATAATAATAATTATATATACATAATATATATATATATATATATATATATATATATATATATATATATATATATATATATATATATATATACGTTCTTGTCTTAGGACAACTTTGATGAACTTTTTTGATCCACTTCAAATGATAACTACTGTATATTTCCACTATGTAATTTTTGAAGACTTCCATCATCATTTCTAGGTTTTCCATTACTGTGGAAATCCTGTGTATATTTATTTGTCAGACCAATTTCATTCATTTTTCCCAGGCTCACATGAATCCAGGTATTGTGACATTTTTGGGAGTGCAAAATCTGGGCATGTAAGAGTATTTAATGCCTGAGATGTCAGTGTAAGTGTACGTGCATCTCTAGCTCAGTGATCATGTGACTCTTACCAGCAACTGAAGACGCTCTTCTGTGGTCTGCTCTTCCTGGTGGGCGGGGCTTGTGCCCTGTTCGGGCCTTACATTTGTTTGGGACTCCTCCCACTCTGCAGGAGTCTCCTCCCCCTTAGCAGGGGCCTCATCTACCACTGTGGGCGGGGTTTCAAACGCAACCTAAAGTAAAAGAAAAAAAAGTTAAAACACCTATAAACTGCAACCAAACATGCATCAGCAGAGGGTCGCGCACGCTATTCCATGTTTAGAAAGTTAACATTGAAAATGCATATATTACTGATGACAAACCCCAGAATCAAAAATATCTAATTCTCATAATACAGAAATCCTGCAAAGACACAGTACAAAGCATTTTAGATTCAAACGAATAAATAAATGCATGAAACAAATGCTATTATGATACATGCATACATTAGCATTTAAATAAACAAATAAATACATTTTACAATAATGACACGATTTTTTAAGTGAGGGGCGTGGTTTAAATGTGCCATGAATTTGTTATGAAAATAGTTAATCTTAATGGTCTTCAAGTCGACATGAATTGCAATTCCTTTTAGGTCCATAATGTGACCTATTTCTGAGTGAAACTGCATATTCAAAAGCAAAAACATTGACATTTCTTGTGATTTGCCTTTCTACTGTTCATGTCAAATGGTCATTTAGTTTTTTAGGTTTTTTTTTAAACATCAGTCATGGGAAAAGATGACATTTGTCTCAGCTCGTCTTTACTCAGAAGGTTAAGGGTCAAATGCCTTAGTGGCTAATTTTAGGGGCCATACCTACTTACGCTCTAAGTGGAACTATTCCACTGTGGCCAAAGCCACGACCTGGTAACAGGATCAAAGAGCCAATGCAGCACAGCCGGGACGAAGAGTCATTCTTCAGCTTCGTCAGCATTCAGACCGTACTACACACTCATTAGCATCACACACACACTCTCACTGACTGCCCAACAGACCAAACTTTAGCAGTTATACAAGCTATATTCATAACATACCGAAGCAGATCCATAACGAGGACGAATATTTAGCCTGTCAGAAAAAAAGAAAATGCTAGTTTGTTATTTTATTATATTATAACGATTCAGCGCAACTGTCGGCTATCCTATCCATTTTCTCCAAAGAGAAATTGAATATTAAAGTAGAAAACTTTTTCAAACCTTTTAAAAATTTTTGCAATGAACTTAAATGGGTCAAATGATGCTTTTTAATGTTTTCCTTTAGTTTGTAAAGTATCCATTTGTGCATGTATAAGATCTGCAAAGTTACGTCTACGTCACAAAGTGAAATATTAGCATAACACTCGCCATGCACAAAGAGAGAAGATGCTGTGTGTTTGGATGCTAAAGCTTAACCGCTTTGTTTGGCCTTCGGAAAACGGATGAAATTAGGAATCAGAGGTTAAGATTGATTTATAAAGCTGTTCCTGAGCAGAACGACCCAAAAGATTGCTTGTGTAAAGTGTATTTTACAGAGGACAGCTTCCTGAACCTAAGAAAGCATATCAAGTCTCAAGTCTTGCTTGCAAAGTTGTTTGCGATCGATCGGCATTTTCAGAATCCGACTCGGGCTCGAACTGATATGATAAAACTGACGACATTGTTATTAACTGTGTGTTTGCAAATGATTAACGCCTTGGAAGCTGAAGCTCGTGATTATGGTGAGGGGCGTTACATTTCCGACACACACTCGAGGTGTTCGGCCAATCACAACGCACTGCGTCTGCTGGCCAATCAGAGCACTCTGAGCTTTTCAGGAGGAGGGGCTTTTGTAGAAATCAAAGCGTTTCAGACAGACTGGGAATAATGTAGAGTGTGTGAAAAATAATGTTTTTTGAACATTAAAGCATGTTATCATATTCTGTTGCACCCAATAAACAAAATAATGAACTTTTAGAAATACCATTATATGACCCCTTCAAAATATATAGTTCTGTTCCTTATAATCAATGAAAACTTCATGAGACGAGTTGTTCGTCCCATCACAAAATACTTAAAATTATCGGTGTAGGCGAGTATATGAAACAGAGTCAATCGCCGGTAATATTTTTGTGAATTCTAACAATGCATTGTTGTGAGAACATGAATGTGAACATGAATGTGAACAACGCTCGGGACAGGCATCGTCACAAAGGTTTAAGCCTCGCCAATGAAATATTCAAGCACAAGAAGACACGAAAGGGAACTCAATTTGTTACTCGTTAGCGAAGCGCGCACCTAGAAATCCACGTCTCAGACAGCACGCGAATGCTGAATTGAGCTCTCTTTCATGTCTTCTTACGCTTTAACAGACATATTAAAACTAAATGATGTCAAAAGGCCCATCTTGGCAAGTATCCTCATATGTGACCCTGGACCACAAAACCAGTCACATGGGTCAATTTTTGGAAATTGAGATGTATTTATCATCTGAAAGCTGAATAAATAAGCTTTCCATTGATGTGTGGTTTGTTAGGATAGGACAATATTTGTCTGAGATACAACTATTGAAAATATGGAATCTGAGGGTGCAATAAAATCGAAACATTGAGAAAATCTCCTTTAAAGTTGTTCATTTATGTTGGCAATTGTGCAGCATTCACTCACAGAAATACATGTTTTATATATTTACGGTAGGAAATTTACAAATGATATATGTTCATGGAACATGATCTTTACTTAATATCCTAATGATTTTTGGCATAAAAGAAAATTGATCATTTTGACCCATACAATGTATTGTTGGATATTGCCACAGATATACCCGTGCGACTCGAGACTGGTGACGTGATCCAGGGTCACATATACATAGTCAGTTATTTCTTAAGTCAACGTAAACAGCCGCATATGTAACAGTATATTGGATCCAGGTCTTAAAGTGACATTAGCCTAATATTCCTGCTACTGTCTGTTTTTAATGTTAATCAAACTACTTATAAAAAGATCTTTAATAAGGATTCATTTATTTTTTATGGCTGGTAAAAAAATTACCAGCCGGTACATTTTTAAGTCAATGGCCATTGGCAGGTGTGGCAAAAAGTGTGTATAATGCATTATAAGGTAGTCATAATGTTCTTAATAACGCATTATATCTTTTCATAAACAATTTTAACCAAAGTTAAAATGCATTATAATATTTGCAGATTCCCTGTTACATCCAAAATTGGTGGTTTGTCATGTATTTTAATGCATTATACTTTCTAAAGGTGTGTTCAATGCATAGATACGTATTATAATGTATTATAACTGTGGTTACAATTATTCATGAGACCATACAATGCATTATAAGGTGTATTATTAAAGCATTATTACCAATGAGATTTCATAAAACAATTCTTAATACATAAAAGAATCTGTAATACTCAATGTAAGTGACAGTGACAGGCAAACTAAAGTTTACACAGCAATGCAAAACGATAAATCTGCTTAAACCGTTAAACCAGCCACATATAAAGCTTCATTAGCTCTAATTGCAGGCTTATCACACGCTAGTCTAGATACGGCTGAAATCTGTCATCTGTGGACACCTGAATAACCGAAACGTTTCACTAGATGAATTAACCAAGCAGAACTGAGTGACCACCTCTCTTCCTAAATACAAAGAAAATGGAAATCATCATCATTTCTTATTTACAATGCATAAAACTGAATAATTATGTAGTGAAGAGAATCACAAAAAGTGTCACAATTGCACAAATGTCAACAATCTACTATACGCCTTATAATAATAAAATAAATAATCATATAATGTTAATGTCTGATGAAGGTCTTGAAGATAATTACAGTCATCACATTTATTTCTATAGCACTTTAAACAAGACAAACAAGCAGCTTCACATTAATGAACGATAAAATAACAGCAGAGGGTCATGAATTGAATTTTGACATATAAGAGGTCATTGTGCTGTAAAAATATCCTGCAAGTTTCAGAAGTCAAAACTGCCTCGTTAGCTCAAAAACAGCTTTAATTGAAACCAAGCTCTCAAAACGACACAGTATGACATCACAGTGTGACGAAGGTCCGCCTCTGCAGAAGATCGACGCCCACTTCTACATCATTGCCTCTTTAGCCCCGCCCACTGACTCACGCATGTCATGTGGTGGTCATGCTATCGGAATTATTGTAACCAAGTTTCCTTGTAAAACAAATTGGACATGAACGGCCTCTCAAGTCAAAAACTTAATGCGATGAGCTCATAGAAGTGGGAAGTAGGAAATTTCCGATGAAAGCAGCATAAATACAAGAGCAAGATACACAAATAAAAGTTTGACTATATTGGATCCAACAGTAATGTCGAAACACAGTAACAGTGTTTTTACCATGTCTCACTATTGCTTTGTCTCTTACAGATCGCTTGATATGTACTCGCTTTACCTTCACTTTACTGAAAATGATGAACGATAATTATAAGAACGACATGCAACAAATGACGGTACATTCATTCATAACTCATTTACACAAAACACTGTGAGTTATCCTGTCAACTATAACTGTGGTAACTTAGCCACGGCCAAGACTTATAAAGCATATGTAATACGCATAAATGTTTCAACTATGTAACGAGATAAACGCATTTCTGTAGTCTTCATTTCAACACTGATTTAATGTGATAAAATACAATACTACCTCACAAATACATAAGGAATATGAATAGATAAAATTGATCAATTACCAAGACTGAAATATGGCTGAATTTTTCAACATCTGAAGTTTTCAAAACAATTGCATACATGTAATGGCCGGCACATCGAAAATGATTTTAATATGCTTTACAAAATCATAACAGAGGGCGTTTACCCCCAAGTCTGAGTGTTTCAAAAAGAGGGTCAAAAATAGGATAGAAAATAGCACATCACTTCTAAATTAGGATGTAAAAATCTTTCTAACATTATAAGCGAACCTAAACAAAATGCAGCTCTACAGTGTCATTATTCAGCTCAGTTTAATCCAATGAAGAAATACACAGAAATAAAATCTGTTTGTAGAGTGAATGTTGCACTCTTCTTCTAAAGTTTGTGATTTGTATTGTTTGAGCTGAAACTCCTTTAGTCGGCTGAGCTTCTGCCTTTCATGCTTCATTTGAAACACACACAGCTTGCGATGGAGTTGTAATGCATGAAATGATCTGACGTTTGCATGAAATGATCTGACGTTTGAAGGAAACGAGTAAAAGCGCAGAGGTGGCATCTAGCCAGTTGACCAGGCTCTCACTGCATCGTCCCCGAAACACCCGTATAATGACAGATTTGTGCGTCCACTTTTAATTAAACTGCCAGACACATGCAGCTGCAATATTTATCGGTTGGGAAAGTGAATAGGGTAAAAAAATATGTACCAGTGAACTGGTTCAGCTGAACAACAGCCGAAATGCATCATTTTCCTGTCATCACCGTAAAGCTGCTTTGAATCAATCTGTACTGTATAAAGCGCTATAGAAATAAAGCTGAACAGTGATAGAGCTTGTAATTATATTAAAAAAAGATCTTGCTTAAGTCTCAGCCATGAACCAACACATGCTACTTGCTATTGCTAGATACTGACAGGTTGAACAGACACAACTGAACAAGATGTTCCTGGAAGTTTAAATGTGCATATCTGCAAGAAGTTTGTCAACTTTCAGTAATAGCATACAGATATTAGCCTCAAAGCTAAAATGCATGAACTAAAAGCCACACATATAGTTATGAGAGCATTCATACTGATATTATAAGTCACTGATGCCTTATATTGGGCCTGCCTGTGGCTAAAGCTAACACTTGTAAAGCGAACATCCTATACTAAGACTTCTAACTCAGGAAAGTAAAGCGATCTGAAAGCAAGCCTCGGGTTTAAGCTGTATTTGACCAAGCCTGTGGTTCGACCCCATACGCCGGCCTGCGTTGGCTATAAGCACATTGCTGTAATCCCGTGGACTACTGAAACGGGTAACTGGATCACTTCTTTAAAAAGCACCTTAATGGATTGGCCTGCCTGTCGCTGGTTTTCTTCTATAGCGCATGCATCAAATGCATTGACACTGAGAGCTTTGTCTGTCATGCATCTTTTACGTTTGCAATCGGTCTCACCAGTTGACACCAAACTCCAACATCTGGCTAACTTTTAAAACACCAAATTTTGTAAAGCGTCATCCAAACTAGGCCTAAAAGTGCCTCTTCTCCCGCAGCTCTGTGTTTATGCACAATAATGCATGCATTTTGTGCACAAATGCAATATGATTTGTCACCGAGGGCCGTAATCATACGCAAGCGCTTGCCTGCCAATGACAGGACAGGTGAGTGTTATAATCTGTCCCGCACTGACGGCACGCGCACACAGACTCCTCAATCTCTTATAACACATGCATGTTACATCATTACGACATTCATGCAATTACAACCCGTTCATCTCTGCAACAACTCAAAGTATGAAGATGAATCTGCCACGCATGCACACCTACCCCTCTCCTGCGAGCTGATGGAAAGAAAAGTGTCCGCTCTCTGACTGTGGGAATCTTTGGTTCGCTTTGGGCCGAAGTCGCAGCTACCATCCAAAACCTCTCAACGCTACCAGGGCAACAGGCAGAGGATTATGGGACCGTACCATTCTCCTGTCAAAGGGGATTAGAGCGCACACAACATGGCCCCTTTCTTTCCCTGTGTGTGTGTGTGTGTGTGTGTTTGTGTGTTTGTGTGTGTGTGTGTGTGTTGCAAATGTCCAGATTACCCGTACTGGCGTTCTCATCCAGAGACGGCTTTACAGAGACGATGGGGACGGTTAGATTGAAACTTCAAATGGTCAGTAAATTGGATGTATTTTCATGCTATCTGTTAATATGCAACACAAATTCTGCGATATACAAAAGTTTGGACACGTTTCACAAACTAACCTCAAGCACTGAAGTAGAAGCCTTTAGCTCACAAAAATGCATAATGAACTGATAAAAATTTAAAGCTGATATTTTCCGCACCACTATTGTATAATTTATGAGTGTTTTTCCAAACCACCCCTCCTGCACCGCCCTCTGACTGCCATTGGTCACCATAACAGATAGTCCCGCCCACAACTCGCGTCATTGGTCGAGTCAGAGATGAGTGTTAAATTGGTGTATGGGAAAGCATTTTCACATCCAAAATAAACAGCAGAATTTCTATGGAAAATATTAATAAATTCTATGAATAAAACAGAAACGGAACTAATCAAAAAGGAAACATAGGGCCCTATCTTGCACCCAGAGCAATTGATGTATCATTCCTATTCTGCACCAGACGCACAGCGGACTTTTCCCTCCACAGACGCACGTCGTTAAATTAGGGAATGAACTTGCGCTCCCGGGGGCGGTTCAGCGAAAAGAGGAGGCGTGTTCCGGCACAAACGTTCCCTGGTGCTATTTTGCAGGTTTAGAAAACAATTCCGCCACAGACCAGGAAAAACCGAGTCTAAAGTCAGTGGCGCGTAGACTTTGCTTCTCTCATCTACACAGACGCAGCAGTTTTCATTTTTGCTAACAATACATAATTACAAGGAAAAATATTCCACACGAGGGAAATCATTGTGGTGTCCATGAAGATGTGAAAAATAGGCATAAATCTAGCTTACACACTTACCCAAATTATCGTACGCCTGTTTAACCGAAGCTAATTTGTGTGTGTTTCTCCATCCCCAATGTCACTTCTCTGTGTTTTACGGCCCTGACGAGAACGTCGGTCTCCTCGGCTGTGAACCGCTCCTGGCAAATCCGCCGTTATAATAGCAATGGAACAAGCGCGCCTGCTCTTAAAGGGAATGTGAGATGTCGCTCTGATTGGTTTATTTCACGTTACACCCAAACCACACCTATGAGTAATGAAGCGACTTCAGACCAACACATTTTAGATTTGCGTCGGGCGCAAGAGTCATTTATCCCGCCGGTACAATAGCAACAGCGCCCGAGACCCGCCCACAAAGTTACTTGCGTTTCACGCTTGATTCTTGCGTTTCAGATCGTTAAAATAGGGCCCTAAGACTACATGTACTTTATCGTTAACACATACAGATTAAATTAAAATGCACTGAACTTCTTTTTCACGACTCGCAGCATGTGAGGAATTACGAGCCGAGTCGAGTGCCTTACAAGCAACTCCCTACTTCCCAATCATTTTTAAACACGTTAAACGAGTCGGCCTGAATTTGACCGGTGTATAGAAGGTATTCAAGTGACATCACAGTAGGCGGAGTCGCTGCGGTTACACCCACTGAGCTGAAAACACACAAAAACATTTAAAATAGGAAAGAGCTGTGCGATCGACTGTACAAATAGATTCTACAAGAAATCTGAGCACTTTAATTTCGTCAAGTCAATTCAAATTTATTTGCATAATGCTTCACAATTTTTGCATTTCCAAGCAGCGTTGCAGAAAGTCATAATGTTATGTATGCACAATATACACAAACACACACACACACACACACACACACACACACACACACACACACACACACACACACGAACACGCACACAGACACGAACACACACACATATATAAACATCCATGAACACACGCACACACATAAGCCCTTTTCACACAGAGATTTGTCCCGGGATGGTTTGAGTTTGGTTCATTCACACTGCCAGTGATTTTCAAGAATCTGTGAGTGCGTTCACACACATCCCGTAAAGATCCCATAAAGACACGTGACGTCAGGATGTGATAACTCCTGTCAGATGTCAGTTCTGCTGATAACTCTTCGTCATTTCTACACGAAGACGAGTCCGTACTCCCCAGCAGCGCCACTGGGTTTGCCGAGTAGGTTGTAGAACGGCCCGTACGATGACACATACGTCATCACTACGACACACTCCTTACAAACTGGTCCTGGCTTTTGATCACACAGGGCGCGCTCCGAGACTGATCCCGGCAATGTTACTAGGTCCCCATCCCGGCATCAATCCCGGGACGCGTTCACACAGAAGGCACTCTAACAATTTTACGGCAATTTCCTGGGATCAGCGCGCTGTGTGAAAGGGGCTATACAGACACACACATACATACATGAACACATACACACACACACTCGCACATACACAAACACACACACACACATATATATACACATACACTAACACATGTACACACATGCACACATACACAAACACACACATGAACACAAACAGACATACACGAACACACACAAACATATGCACACATACACATGAACACAAATATACACACACACAAACACACACAAAAATATATATACGAACACATGCACACCTCATATATCTGCTCTATCATTGTGAGGACATTCATTGACACAATCTCTACCCATCACAGCTCAACCTAAACCTACCCTTGACCTAATTATAACATAATCCCTAAAACCAAGTCTTGACCCTCAAACAGGCCTTAAAGAGTTCTTAGAAAGGGAGGATCGGACTAAATGTCCTCACTTTACTCTCTTTGTCCTCAAAAAGATAGTTGTACAAGTACACACACACTGTGTTGGGTTCAGTATATAGAGTTGCTCATTAGCTAGTATTACAGATTATAGTGTAGTCCATTATATAAGAGCAGAAACATCATTCATTTCAGTGTAAACACAATAAGCCCTGAAAAAACCCCACAGGAACAGACCCATCATAAACACGTGGACAATAATCCCGACTCCTTCACAGAGGAAGCGACTCCAGGAAAGAATCCTCCAGATTCCCGTTTATATCAATGAACGACACTTAAGAGCACGGAGAAACGGCTGAGCAATAACAGCATTACAACAGTTTACCAGTGGACTGAGCGGATTAAACCAGGACGGTCAGTGTGAAGTAGGCCAGTGGTTTCAACTGGTTTTGCTTCACAACCCAGAATGTGAAGCAAAGACTCCAAAAGAATAATATGAACAATGTGGGAAGAATGGGGAAAATTAAAACTTTGCTTCCCAAACATCTCTTGAATTATAATAATTTAACACAAAAACGATTTTCTGTGACACTTTTAACAGAGACCATTGACCAGAGTTATTACAGTTAACTAAAACTGTAAAAAATAAATAAAAAACTATATGGAAAAATATATACCGGTATATTTGAAAAGTTAACAGAAAAATATATTAAAAACAACTTATTTTTATTTCAGCTAGATTGCAACTGAAAAAACTTAAATTTATAAAAAAAATTAACTATTACAAAAATTACAAAATTACTTAAACAAGCTAAAAATAAAATGAAAATTTTAGTAATTTAGGGCTGTAACTAATGATTATTTTGGTAATCGAGTTATTGGTCGACTATATTGACGATTAATCGATTAATCAGATATGTTTTTGTGGTAATAAAAATAGATCTAAGTGAACAATAGCCTTAATGACTTAAAATACATATATAATAACATTGGGGCAATAATAATGGGTTCAAAATAAATATCAAAAGCAAGTAATCATATGATTTCATTGAACAACACTGTTGAAATACATAATATACATAATATAAACAATCAACTTAAGTATATTATGTATTATATCAAATGCTGGTGTTTTTACACTTTACAGCAGATCAAATCCTTGTTTGATATTGGCCAAATGACATTTAATTCAAATGTTTACTTAATCTTTTATATTTGGCCACTTCTTTATGATAGAAATGCTAGAGCCACTGGGATCAAGAACATGTGGACATCAAAACATGCAAACTCAGAACGAGGGTTTAGACTTTTATTTTGAAATTGTGATGAACAATTTGCATATTTAGAAACATATTGATGTATTCTCCTGTGTCGGCGTAGGTTTATATGAAATTTACATCACAAATCTGGTGAAATGGTGCATGTTGTGTTTCCAGATGAACATTATAAGCAAACCAAACTCACAGCATATACAGAGATGGAGTGTGAGACGCATGTAAACGCTAACAGTGCAACACTTTGCTATGAAACACAAAGCGATCAGACTTTATATGCATTTCCAAATGCATGTTATTGGAAACCCAAACAAATGGCAGACGCAGAGACAGAGTTCATGAGGAGCAGCATTTAAACTGAGACGCTGAAGAAACACGCAACCTGCACGCATGTATATCATTACATGCAATGCAATAATTCGCGCATGCAATAATTACAGCGCCACGCTTCACTCTGAAACACGCAGCGCATATATTTATTTAACTGAATCACTTCTTTCATGATTTCATAATAGCACTATGCTATATTATGCTCTTAATATTGTGCATCCTTAGAAAGCGGTCTAATAATGCATTTCATGGATTCTCATCTGTAAAATGCGCCACTTCTGGTATTTTGCCGGTTAATCAACACAACCACATGATATTTTTTAAGTGAGTACTCGAAATTAATCAGCTCTAGGACAAATAATATAAAAGACTGACCAGTTATAATAAAATAATATTGAATAAAAAAATACTGATGTCTTTCATAGATTAACATTCCTATGTTCATATTCACATCCCATTATATTCATATCACAGAGTGATTTTTTGCTCAGTGTTGGGAAACAGGCATGTTTTGTGCCGGCACTCACCCTGTCGTCTCTGTCCTGTCTCTCTGAAGTGTGTTCTGTGGTCACGCTGCTCTGATCTCTGCTGGAGGAGACGGACAGCTGTCTCTGGAGACGCAGAACCTCCTTCTGAGACTCCTTCAGGAGACGCTCAAACTCACTGACTCCCACAGGACCCTGAGCCAGACATGGAGGAGATCAATCATTGTGTTTTGCAGATCACTTAAATAGTCCTGCGGTGAGACACATTTAGGTTCTGTGCCAGGTTCACACTTCAATTTTATGCCTATGTACTTAAAAGTGTGTGTTCAGTCACAGTGAATGCTGGCTATGTGCAGTACATGGCATCTCCTGCAGGTGGAGACATAAGTCATCATAATGAAAATGCAAGAGGGAACTGAGAGCTGAGATATAAGAGCAAATGCACAGGAATCATGTTATGCATGTAGTAAGTTGGTCATATATTTTAAGAACTTGATTTAAAAAAAAAAACATGGCAAACCACAAAACTGAGTAGCCTTATCACATTTTACCAGTCGAACAGACGCGGCTACAACACTATATGCCACACAATTTCGTCTAGCCTACATCTGACCATTTTGGGTTCAAACACGCCCTGCACACCACACATACTGAACAGTGTTAAATATGAAAAATACCGTTCGATAGAACTGCTTTGTTACCACAGTTTCTGCGTGCTTCCTCAGGGATGAAGTTCCACATTTGCGGCTATCCAACACGAAAATGTTTGCAGCAAAGCCTTTCACAATATTTTCTTCAGATAACTCCAAATTTCTCCCACACACTGGACTTGATTTTTGATGACATGTTGTCGACAACTTTACAATCTCCACTAGCTATTCTTTTCTTCAACTCCTCAGCATCCATCTCGACGACTGCAAGCAGATCTCGCGCGCGGTTATGATGAATTGAATTTTTAAAAATGAAAGTAGCCAAGGTAACGTTATAGATCCTGGGAGGGCGTGGCGCGTCGGCACAAATAAACTGATGTGGATTTTAAATTATTTTATCAGAATAATAAGCTTGGTTCCCTAGCTGAGGCGAAAATATGGTCCATGGAATCCATGCTGAC
>CM040820.1:2390000-2397500 GCA_022828995.1 Vimba vimba | reverse complement strand
ACAAAAACGGCGTGTTTTTGCTCACCCTTAAAAATTGACAACTTTAACATGCTATATAAAAATATCTGTGGGGTATTTTGGGGTATTTTATATTATGTGTACGGTGACGATGAGCATGGACGCGTGTCCCGTCTGCAGACTGAGACGTGCTGTACGGTGACGATGTGCCCTCACCAGGATCCGGTTCTCCTCTCTGAGAGCGGCGCAGGATTTCTCCATCTCCTCCAGCGCTCGCAGAAGCTCTGAGTTCTGACGCACCAGGAACCCGTAATCCCTGCCATTCTGAGGAGAGGAACACACACTCAGATCAACACACACTCACACCAGTCTTATCTGTCAAAAACAATCACATCAAGAAGAGGTGGATTCATTTTGTGAAGAGCCACCTTGATGGACAGCTGAGGATCAACGCCAAAACCCGCTTCTGTAGTGATCATTTTACACGGGATAGTTTTATAAACTTCCGTCGGAGACAACTGGGATTCACTGACAATCCGCTGTTACTGGTAAATGGGGCCGAACCGACTATCTCCCGTCTCGGCCTTCATCCTCCCGTCGACCACCAATGAGTGTAAGTTGCCTTGTGTGCTTATGTTATAATTGCTGTTCTAATTGGCTGACTCCGCCCACACGCTGTTCTGATTGGCTGACTCCGCCCACACACTGTTCTGATTGGCTGTGGGTTTTGATTGATTCCGACACATCTCGCAGTCGCGTCGCGTCTAGTGTGGACAGACACATTATTTGTCACTGGAATCTTATAGTGTCTGGTTAGGACACAGTGTCATAGTGAAAAGCGAGTGCGCATTCAAAAGTGATTTCAATACCCTCCATGTTGAAGCACATGTACAATATAATTACCAAACTATATAATTGCAAGAGAATGCAAAAGCAATGAAATTTTTTCCTCCCATTTCATATTTTTTTGTCTGTTTAGGGGCTCCGTAGAATGCGTCGTTTTCTTTCCAAACATAGTCTTCGGGAATATTTTAGGTACTAAACCAAGTGGAAGACAAAACTTTTCATTTTCATTTCACTTTTTCATTTTCACTTTTTCATTTTCACTTTTCAATTCTGGTAAATCAGCATATATCAGCTCTCTAATTAATGAGTTCATCTTCTCCACTGGACAAAAACTAAACAAAAAACACCAAAAAAACAATGAATAGTTCAAGAACTCGATGTTAAATGATTAGAAATCTAAACAAGACCATTTCTGACATGTCCCTGTTGGTCTTAATTTCTCTCCATCTCTGACGACCCGCTGGTGCTGGCCATATCTAACGGGTAACAGCTTTGATTCGAGTGTGTTTTGTTCATGTCCTGCCAGCTGGAACTGGAACTGATTTCAGTGTTTTCACTGCTTTCAGTGGCAAATATGTGAGATGTATATACAGAGGAATAGACTTCTTGTACAGCCTTTTTTACTGGCCTGTATTGTGGTACACATGCATGTGCTGTATTTATGCTTTGTTTTTTTAAAATAGAAATTAATACTTGTATTCTGCAAGAACACATTAAACTGACATTTATGTTACAAAAAAGATTTCAAATAAATGCTGAGTCCCCGAGTTTTAGCAACTATGCCACTAGTGCATGAACCAAATGTTCAACAGCTCTATATTAACGTGCACAAGACTGCAGAACACCAACCACCTAGTAACACCATAGCAACCACCAAAAATACCTTAGCAACCGCCCTGAACACCCTAGCAACAGTCTAGAAATGCTCTAATAACCACCCAAAATACCCTAGCAACCACACAGAACACCTTAGCAACAACCACCCACAACACCATAGCTACCACCCAGAACACTTTAGCAACCGCCTAGCAACACCATAGCAACCACCCAGAATACCCTAGCAACCACATAGCAACCACCCAGAATACCCTAGCAACCGCCTAGCAAACCCAGACTACAGCACAGGTCCAGCTCAAATCTCCTGCCAAACACTGTGTGCCAAACCTGAGACCCTGAGATCATCTGATGCCAGGACGTCCAGATGCCAGACGGACAGACCAGACCATCAATCACAGCAAATAAGATGTTAGGGCTGCACAATTTGGAGGAAGACATTTTTTAATTTAAATTTTTTTTTTCTGGTTAAAATTGCGATTTAAAATGTGATTTTTAAAACAAATGTAAAACAATTATTAATTGGGTTTGTTGTGCATGCTTGTACGGCTGCACAATTTGGCCCACAGTTTTGTGCTTGTATATCAATATGACTAATAATAATTATTATGATCATGATTATCATTACAAAATAAAAATATGAAACTTAATAAGAATTAATATGACTGTAATAACCCAGAAAAGCGCTATATAAATGTAACAAATAAATAATTATAAATTTCATTATATAATATATAGTATATTGGTAACACTTTATAATAACTGCACGCTATTAATCATAAGTTAAGCATTTGTAAACAGTTAATTCATCATTTATAAAGCATTAATAGACATTAATAAGCAGTTTATAAGTACAGCTATAAATAGTTCGTTCTTGATTTGTAAGCATATCTATAATGTTTAATAATTGTATTTTCATAATTAATGATCAATTTATCATTTCTAAATGAAGTATTGCATTATTTACAAAAAAAATTAGCTGTTGTCAGTGGTTCATAAGATCACTTAGAAAGTGTAAGTAAATTATTAATAAACTATTTAAAATGTACATTCATACATCTTATTATTCAGACATATATATGATGAATTAACGGTTTGCAAATGCTTAACTAATAATTAATAGCGTGCAGTTATGAAGTGTTATCAGTATATTTATATAATTTGAGAGTAAGAATAAATATAATAATTTAATATTTAAAATAATAAGAATTTTATTTTATTATTTTACAGGAAAACCTGTTAACATGCAAGAGGCCTATAACTATAAATCATTAGAAAGAAACACTTCAGTACACTGTCCTGGAGAAACAACATAGATTATCATATGTTTACTTCAAGTTTCTTTAGAAAGAAGTATTATTTTTCATATTTTAACCCAAAATTTGGTGGTGTAAGCATCATTGAGTGCTGTAAACACAGGTGATACATGTTTCATTCATTCTGGAAGCCGGAAAATAAGCAAGCAAAGTAATAAAGCTTAAAAATCACTACTTTATTTATTAATCATGCGGCCCAATAAGATTTACACACAAAAACACTTATGGGTTAATGGATAATTCTATTGCAGTCTATTTTATCTTCACTGAAAGCAAAAAGCTTTCTACATTGTTTCCGATATAATTAATGCAGCTTCTCTTGCAGTGAATGAACATTCAACAAAAATAACAGTAAATGATTTAGGAACTTATAAGAGCCACAACAGAAACTGCTGTATTATAATACTCCTGAGAGTCATACGCTGGAAGATGTGGTCATACAGGGTTGTCATTTTCTTAAAGTGCCCCAGTTATGATTTTTTGGATATTCTCTTTCATGCAGTGTGTAATATAGCTTATCTGTGAATGTAAAAGCTCTGCAAAGTTTTAAAGATCAAAGCGCATGTCAAATAAAGTGTCAGCAATTCCAGTCTCCCTTCCTGTTACATACTTATGTAACACATTTGCATAATCCCAGCCTGTGCTCTTGATTGGCTGAGCAGCGTCTCTTTGCTCCGCCCTCAAACACTGCAGTTGTATCTGAGACTGGAAGAGTTTAGTTCGTGTTGTTCATGTTTTCTGCACTTCTAGAGAACGAGACTCACACTGGAACTGATACGGACAAACCGACGCCATCGTTACTGTTCGTGTCACTGATGAATAGCCGAGATTCAGATATAGTAATGGGCGTTTCGTTTCCGACATGCACTGTAAGCAGTCGACCAATCACAGCAGACTGAGCCGTCTGACCAATCAGAGCAGAGCAGGCTCTCAGGAAGGAGGAGTTTAGAGAAACTGAATCTTCAAACGAACCGTTTTCAGACACTGAGAAATTAAGAGATGCAAACTGTACGCCTTTCCTAGGTGTCCATTATCACTTTTTAACGGACACCCTGCAGCCAATCAGAATCGAGTATTCACCCAGACCATGGTATAAGAGAAAATTAAAGTGTGTTTTGACCTTGGATGCATGTAAACCTGTTGTAGGAGAACAACAAAATAAGAACCTTTAAAATAGCATAATAGGGGAGCTTTAAATTTGGTTTAAGTAATGTTGAAGAGCGCTGTCAATCACATGCAATCGTGCCTGCAGTGCTAAGCTGAAAAGCGCTGTGATTGGCCAGTGCACTTCTGCATGACTCTTATCTCTCCCGCCGGGGCTGTTGGGATATGATTGATGCCTGCTCATTACCGAGGCGTCCAATCGTCCTTTTGTCCCGATTATGGATGGGTTGCACCGCTCTACATTAATAGTTGCGACTCAGATGCGAAGGGTCTTCGAGCAAAGCTCATCTCCATAAAAACAGAAACCTCCATCAACACCATAATGGAGTCGACAGGGGTTCCCCGGCACACAGATGGGAAAACACACTCCCAAACACACATCCTGAGGCAACACAACAAACACATGGCCAGACATTTCACCCAAAAATCAGATTCACGTTTGAGATGATTCAATTATAAAGCCTGTTTTAGTGTCAGGAAATGTTTAATATTTCATGACAATTCATTTTACAATAATGAATTACAGTAATCTAATGATAATCACTATTGAGAATTAATAAGAATTACAAAAAAAAAAAAAAAAAAAATCCAGGCAGCGGGGAAATACGCTTAATAGTCAATTTAAAATGCAACCAAAAAATAACTATTAATAATAGTTTCTTTATTAAAAATATTATTTTATAGGCTATAATCAGACTGAGTGTCAGGAAAAAGTGATCACTGTACAAGTTTTTAATGCAAATTTAATGCTAATTTAATTCCCCTAAAAAACAATGATTTATGTGTTCATTCAATTAGACAGATTTTTAGGATATAAGAGACATAAATGAGGAAAACACTCATTAGTTGCATGTCATTAATTTTACACAGACCTCATTCATATCTCACTCTCTCTCTCTCACACACACACACACACACACACACACACACACACACACACACACACACACACACACACACACACACACACACACACACACACACACACACACACACACACACACACACACACACACACACACACACACACACACAGGAGTGTTTTCTCACTATCATGAATATTTTCAGAAAACAGCTCTTGATTTTTTACAATACAGTGTTTATAACACAGTTAATGACAGTTAATAACAGTTAATGTTTATAATATCTTAATATGTTCATGCCTTATAGTTGCATTTTGCACATTAGAGCTGGGCTTCTCTGTCGGTTAAATTACTGTAACCTAAATTATTAATTATGTCCCCTGTGAGTAATAAGAGTATTGTTCAAACCTTTCAATAATCATCAAGAATAAACACTTTAATGGTTTAATCTAAGCTGTTTACCTTTTTATTATTATTGTATTTAATATTATAATTGTAATATAATACAATTAAAAATATTAATTTAACTGTAGTATATTTTATTTTTATTATTTTATTTATAATAAAAAAAAATACAATTCAGAAATTAAAAAAATGCTTTTGTAAATCAATGACATAAACAGTCAAAATGATGACGTCATTGACATCATGAAAAGTTGTAAGTATGACATATTAAGTAATAATTATTAGATTATTAGTCAAAATTATGACATACACAATGACGTACTTGTTTTTCACAGTGCAAGAAAAAAATCTAAATAATTGCATTTTCTAAAGTAGATAGATAGATAGATAGATAGATAGAACAATAGACAGATAGAGAGAGAACAATAGGCAGATAGATAGATAGAGAACGATAGATAGAGAACGATAGATAGATAGATAGATAGATAGATAGATAGATAGATAGATAGATAGATAGATAGATAGATAGATAGATAGATAGATAGATAGATAGATAGATAGATAGATAGATAACGATAGAGAATAATAGAATGATAAAACGATGGATGGATGGATGAGAGAGAGAGAGACAAACAGACAAAATTATGACATAAAAAGTGGAAATTACATAATAATGTAAATTTTGATTTTGTCACAATTTCAACATTTTAATCTCCAAATTATGACTTAGTATTTGAATGTCTTTAAATGTCATATTTCGATGACTTTTTAAGTCATAATTTTCGGTTTAGTATGTCATAATACTGACTTTTTTTACATCATAATCATGATTTCCCCAAGCATGTTTTCTCTTCCACTCCTGCATTTGTCATTGCTGTGAGAAACACTCAGTGCAGGTGTGGGAATATTCCGGCTGAGAAAAGACAGTTCCCATCATCCCTCACTCTCTCTTCCTCTCTAATCAACAAAGATGCAAACAGAGATAATTAAAGACCGCGCGCTGCTTTCAAACACACGCTGACCCGGCGACGAGTCTGGAGGCGGTTTCCATGGCGACGCCGTTTCCAAGCCAGCGCTCCGTCGGCTAAAGGCCACGAGTTTGTTACTCGAGGGAAATAACGTTAACAAACACGTAATGATGGAAGCGCAGGTGGCGACCCCTGCGCGAGAGGACTGTTCTCAGATCAGTGACGACACGCTCATGTTTCAGTGCGTCGGCCCCTGGGTTACAGCACAAACACTAACACACGGGGCCTTTAAGCTAAGAACTCCACATGAAGTCAATTAATCAGACACAATTCAGCACAGAGAAAAGAAAACCCTCTAACACAACAGAATCTGAGCTCACTGACCCTGAAGAGAAAACCATGGAGAAATGCAATATGTCATTGTTCACTAAATTCATGCATAAATGAAGCTTGAACAGAAGAAAAGTACATAAATATGCAGTGAACAAAGGTTTGATTCATTTTCATTTTCCCAAAACTAGTTTAAGTTTCATTAATATGACAAAACTTTAGATAAAAAAAAAAAAAAAAAAATTAAATGAACTTAAACTGTCGTTGGCTTTTATTCTTCCCTTAAACATACAGAAGAAATTCAAATTGAACGCCACAGCAAAGGGCAAACCTTTCCGTAATTTCTGCATTCACTATAGACTACATTCTGCTAAATGTATCCTTCTGAGATCTATAAAAGAAATAGTCTCACAGGTTTGGAAAGTCATGAGTTTGAATAAATGATGGCAATGCGTGTCTATCTCTCCAAACTGACTGTCCGGCATTGTTAAACTCGTCTATCTCCATCTCTCCAAACGGACTGTCCGGTCTGGTTAAACTCCAGCAGAGAGAGGCAACAGCGCTGAGAGGCGAATAACAAGCTCGGGATACGTCAGGACAGACGTTTAGATGTGACACTCAAACTGTGACGTGTCAGAAACACTTGAGTGAATTTACTGAGTGTTTCTTTAAACACTGGGAGGCTGAGACAAACAGAGACAGATAGATGGATAGAACGCCAGACAGACAGACAGACGGATGGATGGATAGAACGATAGATGGATAGAACGACAGACAGACAGACAGACAGACAGACGGATGGATGGATGGATGGAT
>CM040820.1:2362500-2385000 GCA_022828995.1 Vimba vimba | reverse complement strand
CTCATTAAGAGAATAGAGACAACACTTTTAGACCATGCCCATTTTGCCCATGCCCAACAACCATTTTTCCCCTCGTTAAACTAGCAAAAGTGGATTCGGACACGCTGTAAGTGAACTTGCGCCCTGCACTATATAAGCATATACTGTATATATAAGCATATATATAATAACTTTTTTACAACAAAAATGAAACATCACTGAACTCTGGACTGATTTTTTTTCTTCTAGAAACAAACTTTTTTTGCATTATTCTCCTGTTATCTCTGTAAAGCTGCTTTGAAACAATCTGTATTGTAAAAAGCTCTATATAAATAAATGTGACTTGACAAATCTGTTCAGTTCAACAAAAATGCATGAAATCAAATGTTTACAAAGCAAGCGAAGCTGCATTATTATGTGATTTGATTATTTGGTTTGTGGAGTTCACAGACTGGGATTGTTCATGTGAAGGTCTGACTCAAAACAGAAGCACAATAGTAAACGTCAAACAGTTGTCTAACCGGTTACTGATGATAAAGAAAAAATATTAGCAAACCATGTTTGTTGACCGGTGACGTAAATTAAAAACTATTGACAACCAAAAACTTTAAAATAATTGAATTTAAAATAAATAAATAACAGGTGATATTTGCCATGTTTGCTGACCTGTGACGTAAATGAAAAACTATTGAAAAAACAAAAAAACTAATAAATAATAAAAATATTAAATAAATAACAGGTTATCTTTACCATGTTTGCTGACCTGTGACGTAAATGAAAAACTATTGAAAAAACAAAAAAACTAATAAATAATAAAAATATTAAATAAATAACAGGTGATATTTGCCATGTTTGCTGACCTGTGACGTAAATGAAAAACTATTGAAAAAACAAAAAAACTAATAAATAATAAAAATATTAAATAAATAACAGGTTATCTCCCCCCCTCCTTGAACTGCCACCTTACCGTGGTGGAGGGGTTTGAGTACCCGAATGAACCTAGGAGCTATGTTGTCTGGGGCTATATGCCCCTGGTAGGGTCTCCCAAGGCAAACAGGTCCTAGGCGACGGGTCAGACTAAGAGCGGTTCAAAACCCCTTATGATGCCCAAAAAAAGGAGGACCGTGACGTCGCCCGGTATGGCGCAGCCGGGGCCCCACCCTGGAGCCAGGCCCGGGGTTGGGGCTCGTATGCGAGCGCCTGGTGGTCGGGCCTCCCCCCATGGGGTCCGGCCGGGCTCAGCCCGAAGGAGTGACGTGGGGCCACCCTCCCGTGGACCCACCACCTGCAGGAGGGACCGTAAGGGGCCGGTGCTAAGTGGATCGGGCGGCAGTCGAAGGCGGGGGCCTAGACGGCCCGATCCCTGGACGCGGAATCTAGCTCTAGGGACATGGAATGTCACCTCTCTGGCGGGGAAGGAGCCTGAGGTTGTGCGTGAGGTTCAGAGATTCCGACTAGAGATAGTTGGGATCACCTCTACGCACGGCTTGGGCTCTGGAACCACACTCCTCGAGAGAGGATGGACTCTTCACCACTCTGGAGTTGCCCATGGTGAGAGGCGGCGGGCTGGTGTGGGTTTGCTTATAGCCCCCCAGCTCAGCCGCCATGTGTTGGAGTTCACCCCAGTGAACGAGAGGGTCGCTTCCCTACGCCTTCGGGTCGGGGATAGGTCTCTCACTGTCGTTTGTGCTTACGGGCCAAACGGCAGTGCAGAGTACCCGGCCTTCTTGGAGTCTCTGGGAGGGGTGCTGGAAAGTGCTCCGACTGGGGACTCCATCGTTTTACTGGGGGACTTCAACGCCCACGTGGGCAGCGACAGTGACACCTGGAGGGGCGTGATTGGGAGGAACGGCCCCCCTGATCTGAACCCGAGTGGTGTTCTGTTATTGGACTTCTGTGCTAGTTACAGCTTGTCCATAACGAACACCATGTTCAAGCATAAGGGTGTCCATCAGTGCACATGGCACCAGGACACCCTAGGCCGGAGGTCGATGATCGACTTTGTGGTCGTTTCATCCGACCTCCGGCCGTATGTCTTGGACACTCGGGCGAAGAGAGGGGCGGAGCTGTCAACTGATCACCACCTGGTGGTGAGTTGGATCCGATGGCGGGGGAGGAAGCTGGACAGACTCGGCAGACCCAAACGTACTGTGAGGGTCTGTTGGGAACGTTTGGCCGAATCTCCTGTCAGAGAGATCTTCAACTCCCACCTCCGGCAGAGCTTCGACCAGATCCCGAGGGAGTCTGGAGATATTGAGTCCGAGTGGACCATGTTCTCCACCTCCATTGTCAACGCGGCCACTCGGAGCTGTGGCCGTAAGGTCTCCGGTGCCTGTCGAGGCGGCAATCCCCGAACCCGGTGGTGGACACCGGAAGTAAGGGATGCCGTCAAGCTGAAGAAGGAGTCCTATCGGGCCTGGCTGGCTTGTGGGACTCCTGAGGCAGCTGATGGGTACCGACGGGCCAAGCGGACTGCAGCCCGGGTGGTTGTGGAGGCAAAAACTCGGGCCTGGGAGGAGTTCGGTGAGGCCATGGAGAAGGACTATCGGTCGGCCTCGAAGAGATTCTGGCAAACCGTCCGGCGCCTCAGGAGGGGGAAGCAGTGCCCTACCAACGCTGTTTACAGTGGAGGTGGGCAGCTGTTGACCTCGACTGGGGATATCACCGGACGGTGGAAGGAATACTTCGAGGATCTCCTCAATCCCGCCGTCACGTCTTCCATTGAGGAAGCAGAGGCTGAGGGCTCGGAGGCGGACTCGTCCATCACCCAAGCTGAAGTCACCGAGGTAGTCAAGAAACTCCTCGGTGGCAAGGCACCGGGGGTGGATGAGATCCGCCCTGAGTACCTCAAGTCTCTGGATGTTGTGGGGCTGTCTTGGCTGACACGCCTCTGCAGCATCGCGTGGCGGTTGGGGACAGTTCCTTTGGACTGGCAGACCGGGGTGGTGGTCCCTCTTTTCAAGAAGGGGGATCGGAGGGTGTGCTCCAACTATAGGGGGATCACACTTCTCAGCCTCCCTGGGAAAGTCTATGCCAGGGTACTGGAGAGGAGAATCCGGCCGATAGTAGAACCCCGGATTCAGGAGGAACAGTGTGGTTTTCGTCCCGGTCGTGGAACACTGGACCAGCTCTATACCCTCTACAGGGTGCTGGAGGGCTCATGGGAGTTTGCCCAACCAATCTACATGTGCTTTGTGGATTTGGAGAAGGCATTCGACTGTGTCCCTCGCGGCGGCCTGTGGAGGGTGCTCCGGGAGTATGGGGTCCGGGGCCCTTTGCTAAGGGCTATCCGGTCCCTGTACGACCGGAGCAGGAGCTTGGTTCGTATTGCCAGCAGTAAGTCAGACTTGTTCCCGGTGCGTGTTGGACTCCGGCAGGGCTGCCCTTTGTCGCCGGTTCTGTTCATAATTTTTATGGACAGAATTTCTAGGCGCAGCCAGGGGCCGGAGGGGGTCGGGTTTGGGGACCACACGATTTCATCTCTGCTCTTTGCGGATGATGTTGTCGTGTTGGCCTCATCAGACCAGGACCTCCAGCATGCACTGGGACGGTTTGCAGCCGAGTGTGAAGCGGCTGGGATGAAAATCAGCACCTCCAAGTCCGAGGCCATGGTTCTCAGTCGGAAAAGGGTGGTTTGCCCGCTTCAGGTTGGTGGAGAGCTCCTGCCTCAAGTGGAGGAGTTCAAGTATCTTGGGGTCTTGTTCACGAGTGAGGGAAGGATGGAACGGGAGATTGACAGGCGGATCGGTGCAGCTTCTGCAGTAATGCGGTCCCTGTACCGGTCTGTCGTGGTGAAGAAGGAGCTGAGCCGCAAGGCGAAGCTCTCGATTTACCAGTCAATCTACGTTCCTACTCTCACCTATGGTCATGAGCTGTGGGTCATGACCGAAAGGACAAGATCCCGGATACAAGCGGCCGAAATGAGCTTTCTCCGCAGGGTGGCTGGGCGATCCCTTAGAGATAGGGTGAGAAGCTCGGTCACTCGGGAGGAGCTCAGAGTAGAGCCGCTGCTCCTCCACATCGAGAGGGGTCAGTTGAGGTGGCTCGGGCATCTTTTCCGGATGCCTCCTGGACGCCTTCCCGGGAAGGTGTTCCGGGCATGTCCCACCGGGAGGAGACCCCGGGGAAGACCTAGGACACGCTGGAGAGACTATGTCTCCCGGCTGGCCTGGGAACGCCTCGGTGTCCCCCCGGAAGAGCTGGAGGAAGTGTCTAGGGAGAGGGACGTCTGGGCATCCCTGCTTAGACTGCTGCCCCCGCGACCCGGCCCCGGATAAGCGGTAGAAGATGGATGGATGGATGGATGGATGGACAGGTTATCTTTACCATGTTTGCTGACCTGTGACGTAAATGAAAAACTATTGACAAATCAAAATATATAAAAATAAAAAATAAATTACATAAATAAATAAAACAATCTTTACCATGTTTGCTGCCCAGTGACGTAAATGAAAAACTATTGAAAAAAAATAAAAATTAAATAAATAAATAAATAAATAAAAAGTGATCTTTACCATGTTTGCTGGTCAATGAAAAACTACTGAAAAATAAAAAAATACATTACAAACAAGAATACAAATATAAATTAATATTCTATTAATTATTTTAAATATATAATATTTATTAATAATAATAATAATAATAATATTATAATATTTAGTTTAAATAAAAATATTATAAATTCTTTTTTTTAACTTCAGCAAAAATACTCAGACTCTTCTTCCTATCAGCGCATCAGTCTGAACTCACTGCGTTCAACCTAGAGTAAAAAACGACTGCATTAATATTCTGTGCCGTTCTTTCATCTGACTTCAAACGGTCGTGTATCTGCGCTGAGCTCTGCTCAACCGAGTCCTTGAAGTTCCTGAAGTTTTAGCAGTTTAAAAAGATCTTCCAATGTGGCATTTTTTTCTCCTGCCGCTCTCTTTCTCACAGCCTGAGCGTCGCGTGCTCTTCAGAGCTCGTTTTCTTAGAGTCTGTATTCGAGCAGGAGAATAAAGCTTCCTGATCCAATGACCTACATCCACACAATGACACACACAGTGCACTGAAGCAAAGTCATTGAGTTCTGTGAGTTACTCTACAGCATGACAAACAGGTCATATTCTACACTTCTGTAGCATTTTATACTACTAGCAAGATCTTCTTGAAACAAAAGAAACCATAATTTAGCTTTTCATAATCATTTTCTGACCCTTAATCCAAGAGGTCGTCATGTGTTAAAAACAACATTATGCATGTTCATGAAACTGTGTGTAAGGAGCTGTAGAGCATCTTTAAACTATGCTTATTTATTCCCCAAATGAGGAAAACATTGAGTGTGCTGATTGATCCAGGAAGGTTCATTTCAGGAGAAAGAAACAAAGCAACACAGAGTCGGTCGAATGGACATCAATTGTTCCGTACTTGCACATAAACTGCATTGCAATCATTTCCCAAAATGTCATTTGTGTGGAAATATTACGAAGTTTGTAAACATGACATTAACACAGGCCAGAGATCTTTATTTGGATCTTCTCTTGGATTTGCATCTAATTTTTTAGACCAGTTTGGGCAGAAATAGAGCAAATAAACAACAAACAGATTTGCGTAAAGAAAAAAAAAATCTGCTCCCAGTGTCGGAATCGGCCATGAAAAATCATGATCGGTGCATCACTAAAGCAACTTTAAAAAAACTACTAAATGTATAATGTAGTCATTTATAATTCATCACCAGAGTTGTTATTGTTGTTAGCATGTTGCTAGCATGATTTAGTACATTGCTAACATGTTGTTAGCATGACTTAACATGTTGCAAGCGTATCTAACATGATTTAGCACATTGCTAGTAAGTAAACCTTGCTGTATTTAACATGTTTCTATCCTGATTTAACATATCAATAGCATGTTTAACATGTTAGCATGGTGTAACATGTAACTAACATTTTTCTAACATGAATTAGCACACTGCTAACATGATTATTATGTAACTAACATGATTTATTATGATGCTAACATGTTGATAACATGATTTAACACTCTGCTAACGTGGTTTTAACATTGCTAACATGATTAAGCATGTTGCAAGCATGATTTAACACATTGATAACATGTTTATAAAATGTATTAGTACGTTGCATACATTTTTTAACACAATGCTAGCATGTTTTAGCACATTGCTAGCATGATACTAGCGGTCTGAAGGTCTCACCAGAGTTTGGTGGTTGTAGCTTGAAAGCCCTAAGAGGAGTTTAAATAGCATTTCAGTATGTATTACATAATAATACGCTTAAATAGTAGATTTGGCTTAATATCTTACGCAATTCGGCTTCTCAAGTAAATTCATCTCTCCAGACACATTGAACTGCGATTCTCATATGGTGCGCAGGTTTGAATCTGACCAGAACACAAATAGAAACATAAAATAGTCCAAATCTATGAAAAAGAGCAGCCAGAACATTCTGCACAACATCTGATATTTTGGCCAGCAAATGAAACAAAGCCATTCAGGAACATACTCTTACTTCGTCTTCATTTACAATGACCTTTTTTTAGCATATGTTCGACATCTGCAAGATTAGCTTCTGCATGTTTAATTTATACAAACCTGTGTGTGAATATATAGTCTGCATGGATATACTGCACCCTTATTTAGCTCACCTCTGTCTGCAGTGTGTGAACAAATCCATACACGCTCACACACCCACCAGATCATCGAGAAAGCAACGGTACGATTAAACACTCCCACACTGCATGTCTCTGTTATTGCTTTCCTGATGTTCACATGTGCATGTATTAGAGAGAATGAGATTATAATATATTCCACTCCAACACATGCTTTTACAACACCTCTGAGCTGTGATTAACGCCTTTGCATTTAATGACTAGTGGGGTTGACTCAAAATGTAATCCGAAATGAGCAGCACACTGGAAAGATAATGAAAAACAACCTCAAAAAGCCACAGAGGACGAGGTCTACTGGATCTCTATAGCTCTGTTCCCAAATCCTACAGCGCTAGCATGCTGTCTACAGCCTATATAGGCAGCTGACTTCTAAGGGAAAATCTTAAAGGGGAACTATTATGCAAAATTCACTTGAACATAAATGTGCATCGGCAGTGTGTGTACACACACAACCGACCTATAATGGTAAAAAAAAACAAAAAAAACACAGACCCCTCTTTTTTAATCCCTATAAATCATAAGCAGTGATTCAGAATAAGCCGTGTGATGTCACATATGTGTAGGCCCCGCCCACAACTGCTGACAGACTCCGCCTTATTAGCATAGACCCCACCCCTCAGTCAGCAGTACACAGTCCGTTATGTTTATCTCCAAACCAGAGCATTTAACAGCAGTATTCAAGTAAAAAAAACATACTCTTATTAAAGCTACTAAAGTTATTTAGGGATTTCATGTTTTTCTTTTGTTGTGTGATTCATATTAACAGCATATATAGCAGTAGGTACTGTATATTACACTGCTGTCACTTTAATACACAGATCTAATATGCGATTTCTTTCCCTGATGTTTATGTTCACAGATATAACCAACTGTGTTTGTGAACGTGTGTATTTGACAGTTTAAGCGCAATAAGACGTGAAAGAGTCCAGCTCTCTGTGCGCGTGCTTCGATGTGTGCGCTCAGAAAACCATATATCAGAAGGTTAGACTGATATGGCTTTAAAACGCATGCGAATAGTAAACTTTCATTATGATGACTGATAACTGCAATGTCACGCGAGCATGAACACGATAGAGATATAATCAAAACCAAACAGATGTTTTCGTTTTTGTCAGAGTATACAAGGCACGAGCTGTACAGGCTCCGCCCTCTTCTGGAAAGTGAGGCGGGGAGCAGCAGCTCATTTGCATTTAAAGACACATGCACGAAAACAGCATGTTTTTCCTTCCACTCAAAAATGGGCATTTACAAAATTGTATAGTAAATGATCCGTGGGGTATTTTGAGCTGAAACTTCAAACATTCTAGGGACACCATATTACATCTTGTAAACAAGGGGCATAATAGGTCCCCTCAAGACACCAAATATGTAAAAGCCTTCAGAATTGAGATAGGAATAAAAAGTTTGGTGTATGTAAAGCTGCTGGAGAGGGGTTTCTGACTCCACCACCTTTGAAATCTACAGACGCAAATAGAAAAATAAACACTTAAATGGGTGTTTTGGAGGTTTTCTTTCTACTAGTCTGAAAGAGGACATGTTATATAGCACAAAATCTCAAAATAGGCCAGTGCATGAAAAAAACAATGGTGTTGCCTGAAGTGTCTTGCCCGTAACTGAATTGAAACCTCATAAGCCATTCGGAAAAGCATGCTTCTCAGGTGAAGCACGTGGGATATTTGAATCACGTTTAAACAGAGTTTGACATTATATTGCACTGTCAATTTAGCAGCATTGTAAAAAAACAAAAACAAGTGCATGCAATTATTGGGTAAAATAGTCATATTTTTCTACATTAAATGAAATAAATCTGTAAATTTGCACATTTGATGCTTTAAAATGCTGGCTGCATAGGCAGCTTACTAGGTTTTAAAAAACAGTGCAAAAACAGTGAAACCCGTGCAATATTGAGGCAGAGGTTACAGCAGCACTGAGGCGATAACACGAGCCTCAACCCCCATAAGCTCATATATAAGTCATGAAGAGAGACCCTTAAGTGCCGTTTGCTTCCCTCACGTGATTTGTCGCGGATTCAGAAGCGCCAGATACCTGACGGTGACGGATTGGTGTGTGTGTGTGTGTCGAGGGTTTCATGAAGTATGCAGACATCAGCAACACTAAAAATCACATCCCATCCCAGGTTTCGCCATCCAATTTCATCCATTTTTTACACCACACACAAACACTTCCTTCGGTCACCTAGATTAACTGCATGCCCTCTAACTGTTGTCTTCCCTCAGGCGGTGTGCATTGAAGAGGGTAAACTGGACAAGCCCCATGTGTACGCCATCTCCTTTGACACGCTCAGAAAGACCTCTACTGCCAGCGTTTAGCTGGAGATGTTGGTAATAAGCCACAGAGATCCTCCGCTGCAGGTCAAACGCATCTCTGCCCTCGAGTCTAGCAGACAATGAGAGTTAGCGGGCATTCTGTCTGTGATATGTTGTGAATTTCTAGTCTATGTACACATGCATCTGACAGATTTATATACAAGAACAATTAGATGACTAGTTATTTAATTTTAAAAAATATGTTGTTTGCTAGAGCTGCACGATTCTGGATAAATTGAGAATCACGTTTAGAATGAAGATCACGATTTTCCCACAAATCTGAATAGACAACTATAACGTGATTTACTGTACTAGAGGTTCTGGCATAACTGCTGCTGTCTATTTAACAGATATCGAATTAATTTGATTTTTGTTAGATTGTTGATGATGATGATTTCCATCCACAGATTTTTATGCAAATTTGGGCATATTGACATCACAAGAAACAGTTTTTTGATTTTCACATTCAATTCAATTTAGATGGAAACATACACTGTTCAAAAGTTTGGGGTCAGGTAGGTTTAAAAAATGTATGCTTTAAAAAAAGAAACAAAAAAAAAGTGACTTAAAATACATTTATAATGGTGCAAAATGTTTCTATTTCAAATAAATGCTGTTCTTTTGAACTTTCTATTGATCAAAGAATCCTGAAAAAATAATGAATTAAATATTTTTTATCGGATTGAGTGAATGATTCAATGACTCACTCATAAAGACTTCACTTGTTTCATTACTGGATGAATCAGCGTTTTTGAACGAATCTCTTGAATGAATGATTCAATGACAAATGCATTTTTTTAACACTTGTCGCCATCTACTGGTGTAACAATGTAATCGATACAATCTTTATTTAAAGAGTCAAGTTACTTTCAAAAGTGATTCTGTTACTTTCAAAAGCTACTGTTTATATCCGAACTATAACCTTTTATTCCAGTACATCTGTGATAATCTGAATTATTGTAAGACAGAAATAATGAAACTGTTAGTGAAGCTGTTTCATAGCTATCATGAAAATGCTCTCTCTGGATCAGAACACAGATCTCGTTAAAGGTTTAATAGACAGACGAATCGCTGCCATTAAGGAATAGGATCACATGGGTGTTTTTGAATCGAGATCTTTTAACGTTTAACGATTGATCATGCAGCTCTATTGTTTGCATGTGCCTAGAATGAAGGACAGAGCAAACAAAAGACAAAGAACATTTCTTCCCTCACATTTATTGAATGAATGAAATGAGTTCCTGAACCTCAGCGTCCGCAGAACATCAACGATAAGCCGCCGTCTGGAACTAAAGGTCTCCTGGGTGCTGACAAAGTGATTTGGTTATTGACTAGCAGCATCAAACTGAGAATTTATCTAACTGTAACCACTGTAGTAAATCAATAGCAAACCAAGAAATTAATAAAATGCCAAATCGATAACACTTTAGAAGAGTAGATGTAGACTACAGATCTCCACCTTCAAAAAAGTGATTTTGTTCACCAAAATGATTGCTTTTCTTTCATTTATTTATATGCATATTCAAACAGTCAATTACAAAATGCATCATGCTAGGTTTGACTTTAATAACACCAGCCACTGTACACTACTGTACTAAATGTTTTATGTTTTTGAAAGAAGTCTCTCGTGTTCACCAAGACTGCATTGATTTGATCAAAAATGGAAAAAAATAATATTATTACAATTTAAATAAACTGTAATTTATTCAGCATCATTACTCCAGTCTTCAGTGTCACATGATCCTTCAGAAATCATTCTAATATGATGATTTGATGTTCAACATTTTTTATTATTATCAAAGTTTAAAATGGGATATCATGATTTTTTCAGGTTCCTTTGATGAACAGAAAGTAAAAAAAAAAAAAAACAGCATTTAATATAAAATAGAAATCTTTTGCAACATTATAAATGCACACACACACACACACACACACACACACACACACACACACACACACACACACACACACACACACACACACACACACACACACACACACACACACACACACTCTCTCTCACACACAGCTATTTAAATGCTCCAAACCAGCTCTTGCTCCAGGCTTCATTTTCATGAGTTTTCCCCCTTGAGCCCTTAAAAGCCCTTGTTGAAGTCCATGTTATGATAATGAAGCATGACCCCATCAGAGGAATCATTGAAAAGCACGAGCACAGCAGATCTTTAATGCAGTTATAAGCCCTGTCCTCGTCTCACACAGCTTTTAATCGCATACTAATATAAACCAAACACCAGGTCACAGCTTAAATAATGACTAACCTACAGGCTGACTTCAGCACACTTACACACACACAATATTGCAGAGGTTGTTTTCACACACAGTTCGACCCAACGGCGGCACCTGAATCCATATAAACTCAAACTGTGCCCTAGACTCATGTTTTCAAGTGTGTTTGATGTCAGTTTGGTGTCTTTAGTTGGTCTACGGTTCTCTAATCTCAGTATGGGTCCTAAGTTAGAGTTTGGAAAGCTTTCAGAACAAGCAACATCTCAACAGTGAATAAAGTCAACATGTAAAGAGTCGTGCCGGGGTGTAAGATCTTCTTATCCTGGTGCTCTCTGGAAGAGGGACTGTTTTACTCATTGAAATACATATGAAACCAAGGCAGTCAAAGATAAGAAATATCAGTCATTTAACAACAATTTAATAGTTTAATAACTAACCACACACCAATAAGCCACCATCAACATTTAACTTCATGTTTTTGGCAGATGCTTTTATCCAAACCGCCTTGCATTGCATTTCCAGGTCTACAAGACTGTTGATAATGATTTCCATCCACAGTTTTATGCAAATTTGGGGATATTGATATCACTAATTTTCACACTCAATTCACTTTAGATGGAAACATACACTATATTTGAACACTGTTCAAAAGTTTGGGGTCAGTAGTTTTTTTTAGTTTTTTTTTTTAAAGTGACTTAAAAGTTTCTATTTCAAATAAATGCTGTTCTTTTGAATTTTCTATTGATCAAAGAATCCTGAAAAAATAATGAATGTATAATGGTGTATAAAATACAAAGCAAAAAAAATTTCTTGAGCATCAAATCATCATATTAGAGTGATTTCTGAAGGATCATGTGACACTGAAGACTGGAGTAATGATGCTGAAAATTCAGCTTTGACAGGAATAAATGACAATTTACAATATATTCACATAGAAAACATCAATTTTACACTGTAATAATATTTAAAAATTTTACTGTTTTTTTTATCAAATAAATGCAGCCTTGGTGAGCAGAAGAGACTCTTTTGAACGGTAGTGCAGTTAATGAACCTCACAAGAACATTTCTATGTTCTTCGACTGGACAACAAAGCGACAAACACACATTCACACTCACACAGATGCTCAATACAAATAGAAACATCATAATCATAAGACTTCATCATAATCAAGAGCTGCATAGAAATCTCTGACGACCACCTCTGAATAATTGCTGCTTCATCAACTCGATTACAGATCACAGCTGTGTCTCCTGTGTTAGAAATCAAGCGTGCAAAAGACGGAGTCGTCAGATTATCAAATGTATTTCACAGCGGGTCTGTAATTGGGGCTAGTTTCTGGTTTCTGGTTTAAGAATAGGGGGATGTATTTGTCCTAATGCTTCATCCGTCTAATCCCATCATCACCCCCCGACCGTCCCAGACACCGACCGCTTCAAACACACAAAAGCCCTTAATCTCGTCATGTGTTTCACACAGCACTACACACTCCTCGCCTATCGGCCCACACTGAGAGGCTAATATCACTTTCACAGCAGGACACGCAGGACATTTATGGAAGAGCTTCGGGAAGAGATTGTGCACAATATATATCAAGAAAAAATCTATAGCTATAGCGTTATGGCTTCGTGCGATTGTCAAATCCTATAAACTGATTTAAATAAATATATTCTTCACCAGACCATGATCTGTCTGCATGCAAAGTGAGCTTGACACACAAAATGAAGATATAAATATAGGTAGTATATGAGAGAACTAAATTTCTCCGCCAATACCGATTTTCTTAAGGAAATAAATCTCTCCCAACTAATGCTGTAAACTATACAGGAAACCCTCTCATTGGGTTCATTACTATAATATTAGAGGTTAAAATCAACAAAAGAGCCCAAACTATTATATTCACATGCTATTTAATTTCAGATATAATACACGGAAGACATTTATGGAAGTGGCCTAAAGCTTCGGGAAGAGATTGTGTAATAAAATCTATAGCTATAGCGTTATGGCTTAGTGCGATTGTCAAATCCCACAAACTGGTTTAATTAAATAAATAAATATATATTTTTCACTAGGCCTGAGCTGCCCGCATGCAAAGTGAGTTTGAAAATGAAGAAATGAAGATATAAATATTAGTATATGATAGAGATGCACCAGTACCGATAGCGATAGTTTGGTTTTCTTTCCCAACTAATGCTGTAAACCCGGGCTATTCAATTGGCGGCCCGCCAATCATCTCCATCCGGCCCGACGCGGCACCAACCTCCCTCCTCCTCTTTTCCTGGCGGTGCGGCAGATTTAGTTTGATACTCGCTCCGATTGACCTGAGAAACGTTTTACGTGCGAATATTTCAGCAGTTATTATATGTGTCCCGAATTTATGTCGACTGAACCAGCGATACCAATCATTCGTGAATGAATCATTCTTTTGGTTCGATTCTTTCTAAACTCGCTTGCATAACTGTGCGTTCACACCGCTGCCGGCGAGAGCGTCAAAGTGGCCGGTCAGTAACGGTCTAAAACTATTCGGATTCATTCGGACCGCTCCGTCGCTGAATCATCTGAAGCGGTTTCTCGGTCAGTACAGTAACAACAAATAGTTGCGTTTACTCCCGGTCCCGGACACTATTATTAAACAGCGCTGCGACAGCCATGGGAAGCGTTTCATTTCGACAGAAACCACAAATCACTCGATGATTTAACTAGTATTAAATCGGATGAAACCTCAACATTCCCAACAAGACTGATGAGGAAAGCAGGAGAAACATTGTGGCATGAACGAAATTAGAACACTTTAAATCACCTAATCACCCTTACAAACATTTACCATGAATGTACTGTAGTAATTTACTATGGGTTGGGCAGAAATGTGCAATATTTATATTGAATACTATGTAGTAATAAATAAATAAATAAATATAGTAAATATATATATTTACTATAATATTATACAGTATAATAGTAAATATAGTGATTTATATTGCATTAGATTTATTAGGTGGGTAGAGAAATATAATTTATGTTTGTTATGAAATTATGTCAGTTTCTTTGTAAAGGTGTGTATAGTTTTTAACTTGTGTTTAGGCATTTTTTTATACAGTGGGAGTGAGTAGCCTGTGGTTATCAAGTCTCATTTTTATTTAAGCATAACAATTATAAATAAAATAATTGTTATTTCTCACCAACAGCTACTAGTTTGTATAATTCATTTATTTGTTCCAAGGAAAATAGTTGTACACAGTTGTAAATTATCAAGTTTTTATTTATTATGGTTTTATATATCTGCATACTGTTGGGTACCACATTTTCAAGTAAATACCATACTTTTTTAGGGTTATTTTAGCTTATTTATTGAAACTGTTATGTTTCAATAAATAAGCTAAACCCCCAAACCAACCCACCGGCCCACCTCAACTTTTCGATTTGATAATCCGGCCCTCGAATTAAGCTAATTGAATAGCCCTGCTGTAAACTATACAGGAAACCCTCTCATTTGGTGCATTACTATAATATTAGAGGTTAAAATTGACAAAAGAGTCCAAACTATTATATTCACATGCTATTTAATTTCAGATATAATTATTAATCTAAAAAAAAAACCTGAAATGTTTGTATACAACTCGCATAAGCACATTAGCAAGTTTTCATAAACGCTTGCATTCATGACAAATTTATTCAAACAAACATTTATAATTAACAGTTAATAATCTCCTCTAATGTTTTTATTGGAGAACCTTCCTGAGGCAAATGTACCGTTAAGTGACATATTATTCACAAGCTGTTTTATTGACGTCTTTCCGCGGTTGAAACACTGATGAGTGATTACATGAGACCTGATACATTTCAGTAAGTTATACTGTATCTTTCAACAAACCTTTTGATGTTCGAGTATGTTTTATCATGTTATAACTTGTATTAAAGTGGAAGAAAAGACTTGCTACAGCGATCTGTCACGTCACATTTAACATTTACATTTATGCATTTGGCAGACGCTTTTATCCAAAGCGACGTGAAGTCCTTGCACACTGAGTCCGAAAATTTCATATGCGTTTTTTTGAATTCGTCATTCGATGTCTCTGAATTGTCAAAACACCATTCAAAATGCTTGCTACGGATGCGAAAAACGCAGAAAATTTAACCGAATCCGAATTTTTTTGTGATGGACGAAAGTTTCGGAGGCAGTGTGTCAGCGTGATTGACAACGTGAGGTCGTATTTAATTTTTAACGTGCCGAAATTTCAGACTCAGTGTGCAAGGGCCTTTACACACTGCCTCCGAAACTTTCGGCCGTCATTAAAAAATTCAGATCGGGTTCGATTTTCTGTGTTTTTCACATCCGTAGCAAGCATTTTGAGAGGTGTTTTGACAATTCAGAGCCACTGAATGACCAATTAAAAAAAACGCATACGCATACGAAATTTTTGGACTCAGTGTGCAAGGACCTTTACATTGCATTTCAAGGTACACATTTACATTCTTATCAGTTCTTGCTTTTTTCTGGGATTGAACCCATGACCTTGCAAGTGCCAACGCTTGAGCTACAGGAAAGCTTTAAGAGCATCAAAATGCCATTTATTGTTTGAATTTCATGATAAAATGAACAGAAATTTAAAGCTGAGCCTTTTCTTATCAGAAGGAACAAATCTCTTTGAGATTATTAGATAGTAGGCGCTACAAATAACGTTTGGTGTAGGGAAAACCGCAGAGCTGGCAACCCTGGCTTGAACTACAGGTGCACTAATGCACTCCATTAAAACATTACAGTAAGCAAATTCCTGAAGAAGCGAAGCGATTCCCACAGACAGATGGACCTCAGTATGTGCAGACACACATTCAGTGCATTACAAGGCCAAATGAACCATTATATGTGACCCTGGACAACGTCAATTATCTTAAAGCTGAATAAATAAGCTTTCCATTGATGTATGGTTTGTTAGGATAGGACAATATTTGGTCGAGATACGAATATTGAAAATCTGGAATCTGAGGGTGAAAAAAAAATCGAAACATTGAGAAAATCTCCTTTAAAGTTGTTCATTTATGTTGGCGATTGTGCAGCATTCACTCACAAAAATAAATGTTTTATATATTTACGGTAGGAAATGTATAAAATATCTTCATGGAACATGATCTTTACTGAATATCCTAATGATTTTTGGCATAAAAGAAAAATGGATAATTTTGACCCATACAATGTATTGTTGGCTATTGCCACAGATATACCCGTGCAACTCGAGACTGGTTTTGTGGTCCAGGGTCACATATAATAAAAGCACATAAATAGCTCCATTAACACAGCAGGGTGTCAGCTGACCTGAAACACCCTGAGAGCCGTCAAAACACACGCCGTCCGCTTGATCGCGGTCAAATAACAGATATCAGCTCCCTTCTTCAAACGCTAGTGCATTTACATTAACCCCTTCCCCGCCATTGACGGAAATTTCGGCAATCCATGTTTTGACTGTCTTGACCTGCGTTAACCAATTAACAGGTTTTTGTTGTAGGATTTTGACGGTCTTGTGCCGTTTAATGTTTGATGACCGCGTTAGCTTACACGAGCATAAGCAATGCTTCTATCGCTTGTTTCTTCTACTTCTTCACCTGTTTTGATCTGGAGATTCTGTACTCTTTCAGAAGATGTCAAGGATGTAGTGTAACGACGAATTATTATTTTTTCCGAAGTGTTGACAACTTAGTGTTAACTAATAATTGTTATAAACTGGTCCTACCAACAAAATATCAGTGCATTCCTGGAGCTGGGCGTCGTTACACTACATCCTTTTGATCGCTTTCTGGCAGGACTTTTACGGGCTTTTCCCAAATATCGGAAGTGACGTCGACGTCCGGGTTAGCGGTAGCATTAGCCGTCAGACAAGTGTTATTTAAATAAACTCCTGATGTACTTACAAACTTTCTAATGCCTCGTTTTATGAGTACAGAACCTATTTGTACTACTGTAGAAGTTTGGTGCCATTCTGGGCATTATTAGTGCGGTAATTTACCAGATACAGCCTTGGATCCATTAGCGCCTGCACTAAGCCATCCGGCTGATATCTCTAAATAAGCTCTAACTTTAATAATGTTCAACCAAGGGGAAAAAGGCTTCTGGGGGGTGTTTGGCTCGAGGTCATGGTGCAAAGGACCATAGGTTGATTTTACTCCGAACCATCCCTTTAAGTGAATGTTTATAGCACTATTTTAGTGTCGTGCATGTTCCCTTGATTGTGTGTTATATTTGTGTTTATGACACTGAACACCTTCTACTGTATATATCAGCTTGTGCACTTTGAATCCTTATTTTCTCTCTACAACCTGTGTTTTAAAAGGTGCTTGTCAGTATATTATAAAGATTACATTACATTATTTCACAACAAACATTTTTTAACTGTAGATTTCACCAATTTTTTTTTTTTTTTACAGCAATGCTAAAGAGGTTTGCTGATCATCTGACATTGTTTGAGGGATTGATGGACCACATGAATGTGATTTAATTGTTTAATAAACTGCTGGAATTGGGCATACCAATGATTCAAGACTACAAACAGTCTAAATAAATGACACAGAAAGTATAATGTCTGAACCTTCTCTCGCATTTAAATCTTTGTATATAAATTTGCTTTTGAACAAGTCAACTGGCTCATCTCTCAACAAATGCTAAACTGAATGTAAGGGTAGATAGATCTAGCCAAGCTGCACGTGCATGACTAGAAAAACAAGTTGTACTTGGTAAAATGGTAAAAGATAGCACAAGAACAATAAGGACTGTCCCTCGTCTTCACCAGAGCCGAGAGACAGATAAAGGCCTACACATTTCACTGGCAGTTTTAATTACACACACATGGGAAAGTGATTTCCATTTCCCATCAGACAGGCATGTGTTCTCCAGCGGCAGAACATCAGAGAACAGCATATTAATTCATCTATTCAATTCAAATGAATTTCATGGCGCAACATGCAACGTCTCTTTCATCATGACTGCGTTTCTAACAGTGTCTCCAGCTCAGGACCAGTGCTGTCGCAAGAGTAATGTTTTAGTGGCTCATATCAATACTGACACCAGTGAAATTATAACAATGGCAAGTATTTTATACATATATTCATCTTGATTAATATAGCAATTAGTTAATTAATATAGCATTTTTTTTTTCATTTGTTGTCTTAAAATGTGTGTGGCAAGTATTATATTAATATATATATATATACCTTGATTAATATAGTAATGTTGTAGGTAAATTCACTTTAATTTGTTGTCTTAAAATGTGTGCGTGTATGTGTGTGTATTAAAACAATTAAATTAAAATGCAATAAAATATTGCTTTAAGGTTTTGCAAGTCAGTATTTAAGTAAACAAATAAATTATTAATTAAGAAATTCAATGGAAAAACAGATCTCTAACAAATCTAAAAAATAAAACAAAATAAAACAAACTAAATATAACACCAGTGAATTTATAATGGCAAGTATTTTATACATATATTAATCTTGATTAATATAGCAATTAGTTAATTAATATAGTATTTTTTTTCCCATTTGTTGTCTTAAAATGTGTGTGGCAAGTATTATATTAATATTTATATATATTTACCTTGATTAAAACGGCAATTAAAATAGTAAGTACATTTGTTTTAATTTAATTTAGTCTTAAAATGTGTGTGCGGCAAGTATTTATATATATATTTACCTTGATTAATATAGTAATGTTGTAGGTAAATTCACTTTAATTTGTTATCTTAAAATGTGTGTGTGTATGTGTGTGTATTAAAACAATTAAATTAAAATGCAATAAAATATTGCTTTAAGGTTTTGCAAGTCAGTATTTAAGTAAACAAATAAATTATTAATTAAGAAATTCAATAAAAAAACATCTCTAACAAATCTAAAAAATAAAACAAAATATAACTAACTAAATATATATTAAAAAAATAATAATTATATTACAAATTAAACATCAAACTCTGTTGGTCACATGTTGCATGTGTATGAATGAAGGACATTACTATAAAAAAAAAAAGTTTTACAAACAACTTTTCTCACAACTTACACACTATAGTCAAAATAGAATAATTAGCTTATTATAATAGTTATTAGAGGAGCACACCAATATTTTGCCACCGAAAGTTTGAGCAAAGGCATTGAACCGAGTCATCAGAAATGATCCCAACCCAATCATTGACCATCTGCGTTCTGCCCGTGAAATTCCCATTGAGAAGTAGATTATTGGTGTTTACCTGCGAGTGTGTGAGAGGGAAATGTCACCCAAATGCCACAGAGGGACGGGGTGACCACTGAGATTGCAGTCAGTACAGATGTGTGTCTGTCTGAGCGCCTGTGTGAGCAATGTATACAGAATACTAATGCATTGTGGGAGTCCCAGCAGCACAATCGGGACTGATGAGGGGTTAAATGAGCTGCTAATGAGCCGAGAGAGAGAGAGAGAGAGAGAGAGAGAGAGAGAGAGAGAGAGAGAGAGAGAGAGAGAGAGAGAGAGAGAGAACACAAGACAAAGGCAAGAGGTGTTTTCATTTATGTTGTATTGTTCTATTAAAAACTATGAAAAAAAAAAAACAGTAAAAAGCTATAACGTGTCATTTTGACACATATGTTTGTTTTTTGTGTGTGCAAAAAACATTAAAGGTCCCGTTGCATGCGATTCCATGTTTCAAAGTTTAGTTAGTGTGTAATGTTGTTGTTAGAGTATAAATAATATCTGTAAAATTATAACGCTCAAAGTTCAATGCCAAGCGAGATATTTTATTTAACAGAAGTTGACTACAAAAAACGGCTCGATTGGACTACACCCCTCTACTTCCTTCATTAGTGACATCACCAGAACCGTGTTTAGACTAAGCTCCGCCCACAGGAACACAGGCGTATTGATGGCGAAATGTCAACAGACGGTTGATGTTTATCTATAATCGGATACCGCAAAAGTTTAATTCGAAGTTGTTAGTTTGCTCTGTCCATTTCACCACGGACTGTTTTTCTAACCTGGGATAATATCAAGCAGGCTTCTCTCAGCGTTTCATACTGACGAAGGGCGCAATTTCAACTATATTCCAGCAAGCGGTAAGTACAAGTAGTGATTTAATATGGAAGTAGCGATCAACTTAACATCGTTTCTCTTAGTAGGATGAAAATAATCTTACTTAAACTGTGATTAATATACAGAAAGCGATCAAAGAACAATCACTTTCCAATCGCCCAAGCTGTCAATCACACAGCGCGAGTTTATATGGACACTTGCCAAAACTCGTTATGAAATAAATGACGCTGTTACACTGCACAACGAAGCTCTTACTGTATTTATATGCCTCATGTTTGCATTGGTGAAATCATTAGTGAGAGTGCAGAAACTGCGTTGCAATGATAAGATCTTTTTTCACGCGATCAACAGGCTGTCATCTGCTCAACGCTCACTGCAATTTTTTATGTGATTGAAATAGATCTAAATACTTAAAAAACTTCTCACGATTCGTTAATCCCGATAGTTGTAATAGTAAAAACGTATAATAGCTGTAATAGTAAAAGTTTTCCAGATAGTTCCACATGTAATGCCAGATATTTCATATGCAAGCATGTCAGCCAATCACAGCAGTGGGCGTTTACACTGAAGTCTCTGATGCGAATGAACTGACTCTGAATTTTAGTATTGCTTCTTATATGAGGATCCTTTTTCAAATACAAGGTCAATATTGATTTTCACGAACGACAAAACAACAAATTATCCGTGAATTTATATGGAACTAAGCTCTAGGAGCTTTCCATCTTTACTCTCCTCCCTGTTATGTTGCATTATTAGATCGACTATTTTTGACTGACAAAATGGCGGCGGACACAGAGACAGTGAGTTGATCAAAATCTTTCTTTTTAGTAAACTCTGTGTACACAAACACTGTTCTCAGTGCTGGAGTTCATGTGTAGAGCCCCTGGTGATACTTCCAGCACAGTTTCATGTTGTGTCGAGCCTTCTTAGTGTTTTAAAAATAGCGATTTTGATGCTATCATAGTAGTGCCCCATTCACTCCCATTCAAAAGGCAATTTGACCAAAAAATACGGTCAAACTTAAAAGTGGCGTTTCCATTCTAATTATGCTTTTAAACGAAAGTTTGCCTCGGGTAGATTAACAAAAAGACCCTAGGTTGCATTTTGGCGAGAGTTACGCTTTAAGATGAAAATATTGCAGTTATTGAACTAAATTAAATCATCATTAAACTAAATTGAGCTGAATAATGACACTATTGCCTTTCTGTGTTTGAATTGGTTACATTATTTGTTTTATAATTTTCAACATTAAATCGCAACAATTTTTCAACATTAAACAATAATTAAATCACAGTTGTGTTATTTTCCTGTTCATTACTGCGAAGCTGTATTGTATTGTATAAAGCGCTAAATAAATAAAAAATAATTGTGAATGTGTAAAATCAACATTGCCTGAAATTGTTAAACAAACGAACGGTCAGCAATTATACTGATGTAAGTCTCACAAATCACATGACCATTTCATAATTGGAATGTAGCTTATACAAGCATGTCAGGAACACACAGCACAAATTGCAGTCATTTCAAACACACCCAAAGACTCGACAGCTGCGCGAGACCTTGATGCTAAAGTCAGCGAGACGGTCAGCGTTCGACCACGGATTAATATCCAAGGACGGGAAGAGACAGGGCACATTTTTCAGAGGATGCGACCTGTCACTGATCCTGCATTCAATATGAATGTGTGTGTGTGTGTGTGTGCTGGACTTCTGTAAAGGTCAGAGATCAGGAGTAAAGCAAATGAGAGTGACAAAAACAAGAGGTCAGCTGATCCATCATCGACACGCCCACTTTAAGACACGCCCCCTTCACAGCCCCACTTTAAGACACGCCCCCTTCACAACCCCACTTTAACCCTCTGGAGCTCTTCATGTGTCGGTCAAAAATGACAGAATTTTTTATTTTTATTTAAATTAAATTAATGTACTCTATTTCAGTTTTTTTTTATTTAATATTTTGTATTTTCATAGGATTTTATGGTACTAAATTATATTTACACTGTATTAAAAATCCATTTATTCACTGTCTGAGCATAGACCTGAAAATTAAATTTCCAACTTAAACTGTCATAAATATTGAACGCTGTAGAGCTGTAGACTTAAGTTTGAGTAAAGCAAATGAAAGTGACAAAAACAAGAGGTCAGCTGATCCATCATCGACACGCCCACTTTAAGACACGCCCCCACACCATGAATATAATTAAAGGAACGGTCGGGTTCAAAACAAGTCTAGACGGCAAGCGTGAT
>CM040820.1:2350000-2357500 GCA_022828995.1 Vimba vimba | reverse complement strand
ATTTTTCACTGTTTATGGTTTTTCATGTGTCTGATATTTAACCAATTAGGTTACAGTAGCATTTTTACAGTCGTATTCTGTAAAAAAACAAAAAAACAAACAGTGATACCTTTTTCCAAATCAAAAGGTAAAAGAAAACAGTTGAATGCATTTTTTGCAATGTTAAAAGAGACACACGTTTGAAGAATGAACCCAATAAGGTTTAACCCTCAAATATACGGATCTTCTGTCATGTCCCACAGCACAGAGACTAAACAGAAAGAAGCTGCCCATGATAATGTGAGCAGAAACTCAGTATGACCTTAAATACGACTCATTATCAAACACCATCCTGTTCAGATGTCAAAAGACACTGTCCTGAACTGAACTCAGCCTGTCCTATGTGAAGACATTAAAGATAATCATGCCAGACTCTAGTATACATCTACTGCGTTTTGGAAAAGCTAAAATCAATCTTCTCTAAGAGCTCCAGTAGGGAAGCACAGAATGGAGAGGAGAATGGAGAATCCGGATCAATATAAAGAGGGTCGAGACTCTGTCAAAACTCCCTCACACACACACACACACACACACACACACACGGTTCCCAGAGGTGTTTTCCAGCTCAGTGCTATTAATCAGATAACATGTTCTCAAAGAGCTTCATCCATTCTCGAATTATCGATCTTTTACAACAGCCAAAGAAGATTTGCGAGAATTACCGCTTATACAGGAGCTTTTATCATGGCAAACAGGGTTTTGCTCTACTTTTTAAAATGAGATTTGTTTATTATGTGCTAAATATTGTGGAACCGGATAAGAATATCTGCAGGTCAAGTTTTACCTCTAAAATTAAAGAAACAGTAAAGTATATTTTACATTACTGAGATCTTCATGCCTTAAAAATAAGCTTCATTTTATTTAATGCAATATGGAGAGAATTATTAAAAAAATAGCTTGTAAAAAAAAAAAAAAAAAAAAAAATTACAACCTGCGATATTTTAGTATTATTTATATACTATTATAGTTTGATAACATTTTGAACTAGATTTTTTTTTTCATTTTGATTTCAGTTAAAGCAAGTCATTTTATTGTTTGTATTTGCCATTTTTATTTTGTTTTAAAATAATGTCTATAAAGTTTTGCAGTATGTTTTAGTTTTAGTACTTCAACTAAAGAAAAATGAGAAATGTAACTAGCTAAAATAACATAAGTTTAATTTCTATGTTTTATTTAATTTAAATTAAAGTTCCTTTTACGTTTATAGTTTTAGTTAACGACATCACAACCACATGCTCATTAACATATTACCACCCATATTTGCATATGCATTAAAGGCGTAAATATGTATGAACATTGACAAACTTTTTTGCATATGCCTGTGCAAGTAATGATGCATATGCTATTGCACATGCTAACAAGTCTGTCAATGCTAATGCATGCATACGTCTTAAAGGTACAGTAGCAAAAACAGACTGGATGAGGACAGAAAATGATCATGGAAACTATGGCTGATTTTGATGCAAGAAACCTTGACTAATCATAAGTGAACATAAAGGGGGAAAACAAGACCAACAAACAACAGAAGTGTACACTCTAAAAAATGCTGTCGTTTCAACCCATGTTTGGGTAAAATATGGACAAGTGTGATATTCGCGGGCGCAGTGTGAGGAGTCTGCAGTGCGAGACAGGACTGTAGATGTCAGATCCACTCTCTCTCTCTCAGTCGGAGATTTACAGTGCTAAAGTGTCACCTTGGCCACCCAGTGCAGACGGCGGGTGTTTGGCGATCTGACAGGTGCTGAGTGTGTCGACGCGTGAGAGTGTGTGTGTGTGTGCTTCAAGCCTGCTCTGTTCTAGCATACATACAACATGAGCAAACCCACACAGCTCTCTTCTATAGCCAAATACTCAGCAGAATACAGCCGGCTGTGATGCATCTTGCACACAAAAATGTCAGGAGCTGCTGTAAATCACCAGTTAGGCGAGACACTACAGGTGAATAGGGTAAAAATTTTAAATGGCAGATATCACCATGACCTCAATTAAGATGAGAAAAAAATGTATTACAAGTTTTCTGTAATTTAATGTTTAAATATGCAAATTATGCATTATCTAATTAATATGCACTAATTTGCATAAATTTTAAAAAACGAAATCTGAGTATTGGATAAAGCCAGGTTCAAAATTATTTTTTCATTGTGTTCACAAAAATTACGGATATCTACTTTTGTTATCCTGTAAATCAGAATATACTGTCAATAGCCTTAAAAAATAGATGTTTTTTGGAATAAAATGTTATATAAATCAGGCTAGGAATAATATATTTACAAATCCCTCTGTAAATGTCTTCATAATATAACTAGGTACAAGACTGGGAAGTTTGGTGTATATCGGTGCTACTGAAGTGGAGATTTCGGACATGGAGAATGAGAGAAAAGTCATTTTGAGAAAATGGGCTTTAAAGATGTATCATCAGCCAATGAGATTGCGCATTTAGAGTTAAATCCCCCCTTTTACTTTCACGATTGGTTGCTGATAAAAAGGAAATGACCATCTTTGGATCCGACAGCATTGTACAGGAGAGAGAGCTTTCCAGCGGTGCATGTGATGACAGGGAGCAGACAGAGATCGCGGAGCAGCGGGATGATTTACAACGCCAAATTTCTGAATTTAGGAGAAATCTACAGACGCAAACAGACAAAGTGTAGTAAAATAAAGACCTAAATGTGTATTTCAGACTTTTTTTTTCACCACAAGTCTGAAAGAAGACATGCTATTGAAGACAAATATCCCAAAATCTCAAAATTGACCAGTGGAAAAAAAAACGATGTTTTTGCCTGCCGTGTCTCGCCTTAACTCTAATTCTGAGGCAGTCCACCAACCCACTTATAAATAAACTATTAAAATAAATTAAAATTTAAAAAAGTTCCAATCTGATGGGTATAACCCTATGTTTGCCACGATGTGGAAAACATGGACGGAATCATAGAATCCAGCCATAAAAATGGGATTGTCAGTATAACATGGAATGTCGCAGACTTTTGCTGCATGTCTCGGTGTATAAAGGAGATCTTAAGCAGAACGCATGAAAAAGCAGATCGTGACCAGTGGCCATCAAGCTCCAAAAATGACAACAAATCATGCAAAAGCACCATTAAAAACAGCTCATGCAAGAGTGAAATAACTAAAATCTTCAAAAGTCATGCAATAGGGCCAAAAATGCATGCTTTTATTTGCTGAAAATCATGCCATCTTCTGTTTAAATCTGATGCGTTTAAAAAAGTGCAATAAAATATTATTTACATATTTGTATATTCAGAAACACTGTACAAGAGACACAGTAGAAGAACCTGCACATTGGTTCTGATGTTTATTATGAATGTGCTTAAACATGAAGATTTAAATCATGAACATTATCCAGGAGAAATTAAAATCGTTTTTGCATACGGAAACACAACACAATACCATAGAAGAACATGCACATGAACTTCAGTGGTTCATAGATCAACTTTACATTATGTGGCTTCAGAAGACATTTTTGGGGCTCTTTGTCTTATTTGGGGCTTGAAATCACATTGCAACAGAGCGACACGAAACAGAAAACTGCTAAACATCTCTTGTTTTCCACGAAAGGAGAAAGTCAAGATGAGCAAATGAAGACAATTATCATTGCAAACTCAATTTCACCACACTGTGGTCTGTCTCGGAGCGGAAAACAGTAACACTTGAAGAAATCTTGTACGGAGAAAACACCCCCAGATTAGTGGGTTCGCACGAGGACAACAAAGGATAACCGGTGTACATCCAAATGGACTGAGACAGGATGATAATTTGGACGTCCTCCGAAAGGCCTTTTAATTATCAGCCCGTGTCTGAACCGTGTCTGCCCCCCGCTGGGCTGGAGAGTGTCACGGATCGGTCAGGAGAAGCAGGACGGGCGATATAAGGGCACCACCACGGATTAAATCATGCATGAGCCAAAATCCATCTTTCTATTCATCCATCCATCCATTTCTCCTCCCAGCATCCCACGGGAGCCCTTCTAATAGAGCTCGCCCTCCTCCCTCTCGGTGTCCCAATCTTACTCTCAACCCTCATTTCTATTTCTGGCCCTGGAGCTCCAGCCTTTAGAATTCGCAGCCCTTTAAAGGAACAGTTCATTTACTCGCCCTCATGTCATCAGAACCAACATGGAGAATTTTTGATGAATGTTCTCACAATGACATGATCACAAAAAAGGCACCCTCGTGCCATTCAAGTCTGTCTGATCCTCAGTGCGAAACAAAAGGAGATGTTAAACCAAATGCACGACAAAGCAGATCGCGAGCAGGGTCCGTCAAGATCTAAAAATGCAATGCAAAGTATCTTAAAAGTAGCTCATGCAACTGTGCAATATATTCAAAGTCTTTAAAAGTATTAAAAACTGGTCCAAATGCATGCTTTTATTTGCTGAGTATAACAGTCAGACAGTTGAGTAGAAATCTCATGCATCCACACGTACAGCTGAGAGACATTATTCTAAACCCAAACTGAGGCAAAGCACACTTGACCAACTGTAATGCAAACACAGAAGACGCCAGTGTAAAGACTGGATGCATGTTCACAACAAGCGGTGTGATGAATAACACTGATTATCTGCTGTGCACGCCACCCTTTAAAACTTTAGCCTCCAAAGCTGCTTGCTTTATAGTTAAAGAACTGTCAAGCTACTAAGAAAAAGTAGACAGAGGCTACAAATTAATGGTAAAAAAATATATATATTGTGAATATAATATAGTATATTATTTAATATATATTATATGAAACTCAAAATTAGAATATCGTGCAAAAGTTCATTTATTTCAGTAATTCAACTTAAAGGTGAAACTAATATATTATATAGACTCATTACATGCAAAGTGAGATATTTCAAGCCTTTATTTGTTATAATTTTGATGATTATGGCTTACAGCTTATGAAACTTTTATAAATTTCTAAGATTTTGACTTTGGTGTTTTCATAAGCTGTGAGCCATAATCATCAAAATTATAACAAATAAAGGCTTGAAATATCTCACTTTGCATGTAATGAGTCTATATAATATATTAGATATTCAAATTTTTCAAGTTTCACCTGTATATATGGCAATAATATATTTTTTAATTATTATATTTACAATATATTTATATACAAAGAAATGAAATAATAAAAAAAAATATGTATATATACACAATTATTATTATTTTTAATATATATATATATATATATATATATATATATATATATATATATATATATATATATATATATAAATATAAATATATATAAATAATATTAAATATATATTTATTTAAGATATTGCCACCCATTTTACCATATGCTAATGATAATAATGGAGGGAAAAAAATATTTACCAAAAATTATTAATGGTAAAGAAATAAATACATTCTAAAAATAATAATATAATTAATAATGTAATACAAAGTAATTGTACTAATTCAATGTATATGTAAAGGGCAATAATACTTATTTTTTATAATAAAAGATTTATGTACTAAAATAAAATACAAAAAAATACAATATATTTAAGATATTGCAACTCATTTTACCATATTAATGACGCTAGTGCAAATAATATTATTAATAATAAATCATATATATATATATATATATATATATACAGTGCTATGCATAAGTGAATACACCCATGCTAAAGTTGACTAAAAAGGAGGAATAAAAAATCATATTTTGGAAATTGAACTTAATGCCTTAATTTAAAAAATTAGGAAAAATCCAACTTCGTGAATGAATAATGTATCGTAAATAAATAAATGTTCTTCCTTAAAATACATGGTGCATAAGTGAGTACACCCCTATGTTAAATTCCCATAGAGGCAGGCAGATTTTTATTTTTAAAGGCCAGTTACTTCATGGATCCAGGATACTATGCATCCTGATAAAGTTCCCTTGGCCTTTGGAATTAAAATAGCCCCACATCATCACATAGCCTTCACCATACCTAGAGATTGGCATGGTTTTATTTCAGTTAGCCTAATAGCTGGTTTGATTTGCATTGAGAGATGATCTTACGGAAAGTACCCCATGCCAATCTCTAGGTATGGTGAAGGCTATGTGATGATGTGGGGCTATTTTAATTCCAAAGGCCAAGGGAACTTTATCAGGATGCATAGTATCCTAAAAAACAAATAAAAACAAATACTTAAAAATAAAAATCTGCCTGCCTCTATGGGAATTTAACATAGGGGTGTCCAGACTTATGCACCATGTATTTTAAGGAAGAACATTTATTTATTTACGATACATTATTCATTCACAAAGAAAATTGGTGTCCTTAAAGGTTGGATTTTTCCTATTTTTTTAAATTAAGGCATTAAGTTCAATTTCCAAAATATGATTTTTTTATTCCTCTTTTTAGTCAACTTTAGCATGGGTGTATTCACTTATGCATTGCACTGTATATATATATATATATATATATGCTGTGACAAAAGACTGAAATTTCATGTTTTGTCAGGCTAAGCTGCAACTTGTGTCTCAGTCGTAGAAAAATCTTTGAATATTCTGTTACTAACAGCTACTGAAAAGCACTAGCTTTCCTCCCTAACAGTGTGTGCACATGAGAAAAGAGCACATGTTCAGGTCAAGTTCATGCGAGGAGAGGCCCGTCACGTCACCAAAGCCACGCCTTCACACCTTCACACTGATCCCTGAGGTCAGTAACAGGAACAAGACCACCTGCAGCGCTGCTATTGATTCTCAATGAGGCCGCATTAAGTGAATCCTGCACTGTCCCACATTGAGTCTGAAGCAGGGAATATGGGTTGAGGACGGTCACACACTGCATCTGAATTCAGCTGCTGACAAATACATTACAGGCAAGACATTAGAGTGTGACACAAAACTGTTTTAACATTGTGGAAGCTGACATTATAGAGTATCACTTGCTTTTATAGTGCATGCTTTCACTGCATGATATAGCCTAGTAATAACCAATAAGAACGACCTAATATTCAATAAATGAGGTTAAAAATGACCTTCTATGAGATTTTTTCTAATATTTCTTTCTGATATAGTAAAGCAATATCACACCAAGCAAGCATGCTGTTTTTCCAAAATATCAGCATGACTGTGAATGTGATTTTGATTTTATAAAACAGTTCAATAAACAAGAAGTTAATATGGTGAGTTATATTTTAGATACAGTATTGTCAATATTGTGTGTTTTTGCTTAATTTCACTAATGAAAATAGTTTTAAAAAAGCCACAACAGAACCGTTTTGCGCCGGAGACACACAGTTGTGATTCGTTCCTGAATGAATCAGTGTTTTTGAACAATGATTCATTCATAAATACACTTGCTCCATTTCTGTATGAATCAGCGGTTTAAACGAATCGGTTGAATGAATGATTCAATGACTCAGTCAAAACCACAGTGACTTGGCAACTCCATTGAAAAAAAATGGTGAAGATCATTTTTTTACTCAGAAATTCTTGAATTAAACATGACATATTCCATTA
>CM040820.1:2337500-2345000 GCA_022828995.1 Vimba vimba | reverse complement strand
ATATATCTGCACACACACAGTATACTCACATTAAGTGATCCTATATAGCACACAATGTAACTATATTATACAAAAGGAGAGACAGTCTTGAGTTTTTCAATGACTGTAATCTCAATCATGATCTAATTGGATTACACACATTTAATTCACTCTACAAACACCAACACACACCCTTCACTAAACAGATCAGTGGTGTTTATTTTACTCACTGTGCCAGACCATAAATGTAATTAAGATCAATGAAAGGCCACAGCACACATGCAGCGTAACGTTGCATCTACATGAAATGAGTCTTCAGATCTGAGCTGCTCTCTGGCCTCAAACACACTCATCCGACACGGTTAACATAGCCTACTTATATGGAGAAAACATAAAACACAAATGTGTTAGCAAAAAAAGTTACAAATATGCCTCAGATACTTAAAAGTCCCCTGTAGTCAATAACTATATCCCTTAAAACTCATCTTTGATCACCAAAATGACATATTTATAGGTTTTTTTCCTTAAAAAAAAAAAAATCTTCATGCCTTAAAATATCGACTGTAACTCGACACCCTTGCCTCATTTAGTATGCGCGGTTCTATGAATATGCAAATGAGCCCCGCCTCCACTCACTCACTCAGCTCAGAGATCCACTGGTTGACGATCACACGTTGATCTGATTGGTTACAAGGTAGTTTGTGACGTCAGAAACACCAGCGATTTCAAAGCGTGTTTTTGAGACTGTCTTTGGTTCACTGCAGTTTTAAGGAGGAAATACTCAGCAATGGTGTCGACTTATGAATTTACACATGGTTTGTCTTAAAGCATATTAAAAACACCACATAGACACATAAACAACATTAAAAGCTTGATTTTCACCACAGGGGGACTTTAACTCTTTCCTCGCCAGCATTTGTAATCATTTTCACAAAACAACATACATTGGTTTCACACATCAGCTTCATTAAACACACTCCAGCAGATTCATGAAACCAAAACTACACCAGACAAAACCATAAAAGAGCCGTCCGCGAAGTTCAGAAGCAGATCTTCTAGACACACCGTGGCTTTTTAAGCTTGAATGATCTATTGGGTCTTTGTCATGTAGAGAACGTGCGTCTGGCGCTGTCACACTGTTGTTTGGGTTGATCTCAAGCTAATATCAATAATTCAGAGCTGCTCGGTGTAACCTCGCACCAGTTTTTGGGAGGAAAGTGGGGGGAGTGACCCAGTTATGCCAAAAACAGACCCCAGCGACTCTATTAGCTCAAAATAAAACATAAGCAACACACAAAACAACAATCTCAGCGACCAATCACATAGTTGGAATTAGGAGTCTGCAACAGCAAAAAATTATATCTCAATATTGTCGGTGATTCTGTCGAAAACAATATTTTGTTGGGTGTGTTTTTGTGCTCCACATCTGTATAACTTTCTTTTGTGGTGCACAAAAATAAGACATGTTGATACTAAATGGGGTGCAAACTAGACTGGACCCTGTTGACTTATGTTATATGGGCAAAAACACTAATACATTCTTTAATATATCTTATTTTGTGTTCCACAGAAGACAGTCATAGAGGTTTGGTTTGGAACAACATGAGTAAGGCGAGTAAATGATGACAAAATGAACATTTCATCAAATCACTAACTCTGATTTATAATAAATATTCAGCCATAGATATACACACATCTACTAGGGATGCCACCATGTCAGTATCGGCCGATATATGTTCATTTTTAATGTTATATTTATAGGCCCAATAAGAAAGTTTGGCTGATATATTAAAGCCAATAAATAATGGATTATTTCCTTCAGCGCAAAGTTCAACATGATGGTTTTGAATTGCTTGAAATATGATTTAAATAATTTCAAAAAAGGAAAATACATAAATAAATATATACAATTTATATAATTTTATATAGAATATAAATATATATAATTATATATAAATATATATAATTTTATTTATTTGTAAGGCACTAGATTTTTATTTTTTGATAAAGAAAGTTGGCCATAGGAGTGCAAAATTACTTTTAAAACTTCAAAACTAGGTTCAAACTAGGCTACTATACTGTATATGTATGTGCGATTTATGTTGACTTGCTTTGGGACGTGGCTTTTAATGGTGAGACTTTTGTTTTTGCAATCAGGCTCTGAAAAATTATATAAAAATTTGGACTTAGAATTAGATTTATCAGCCAATATATCAATTATATATTATTTTCGATTGTAACAAATTATCGGTTATCAATATCAGACAGAATTGTCATATCGGTGAATCGCTGAAATTTACATTAATCTACTAATTAAAAAATATTATATGTCATTGTGTCAAAGAGATCTGGGAAAAACAAAGGAAGAGGAAAACAACATCTGAAATTGAATAGAGTTCTGCAGGGATAATGTGTTTTTGTAGGCCGGAAATGAGTTTAGCACTTCTGGTTCCATCGTCCTGAAGTCATGTCTTTTTTGGCTTGTGCTACCGCTAACCCGGATCTCGAGGTCACTTCCATGATTTGGGAAAAGCCTGTAAAAGTCCTGCAGAAAGCGATCATAAGGATGTAGTGTAACGACGCCCAGCTCCAGGAATGCACTAATATTTTGTTGGTAGGACCAGTTTGCAACAATTATTAGTTAACACTAAGTTGTCAACACTTCGGAAAAAAATAATAAAAAATGTTGGATATACTGGCTTTCTGTCAGGACTTTTACGGGCTTTTCCCAAACCACTGAAGTGACGTCGACGTCCAGGTTAGCGGTAGCATTAGCCGTCAGACAAGTGTTATTTTAATAAACTCCTGATGTACTTACAAACTTTCCAATGCCTCGTTTTATGAGTACAGAACCTATTTGTACTACTGTAGAAGTTTGATATCATTCTGGGCATTATTAGTGCGGTGATTTACCAGATACAGCCTTGGATCCATTAGCGCCTGCACTAAACCATCCAGCTGATATCTCTAAATAAGCTCTAACTTTAATAATGTTCAACCAAGGGAAAAAGGCTTCTGGGGGGTGTTTGGCTCGAGGTCATGGTGCAAAGGACCCTAGGCTGATTTTACTCCGAACCATCCCTTTAATATATTTTCAAATTTTATTCTATGACATAAAATACATCAGTAGCTATTCTTCCGTCTAAAGCTGTGAATTTAACTTGTGTGAAAAATTGGGATATCGTATAAAACATATGTGAATAAAGCAGCGTTTCCAGTACAAAAACCTCACGTTCGGTGCTCAAGTTAAAAGAAGTTCAACTTTTGAAAACCATGCCTCTATATAAATAGATCTCTGCCTTTGTTCATATGGACATCTGCAATCTTTTTCAGCAATAGAGTCAGGGAAAAATCTGTAGATGGAAAATCTCCATATAAGTGCCTTATGTGCAATTGCTTATGATCATTTATTCAGTGGCATGAAATGGTCTTAAAATTACAATAATATTGCTTATCTGAATAATTTCTGGGGCAGTATATCGCCTAACAAAAAGTAGTTATCGTAACAGGCTTAGCTGTAGGTGTGTGTTTTATTGGTTGCTTCCCACCCTCTACACTCCCACTTTTCACAGCTTTAAACATCCATTTCTTGAGTCATTTTCAAATCTGAGGTGAACGACCAGAGGTTAAACAGGGACACTTGAATGGCAATGTATATTCCTCAAAATAAACACACACACCACATGCCAGTGGGCTTCTTATATCCCAACAGCTGCACTGAATACCTATAATACCATAGTATTCTCAATGCAATTTAACCCCTTAACTGTCACCCTTTTTGAGCATAGACGTTAACATGCACTATCCAAACTTAAATGGTTGTAATTCATGAATGCTTTGGAATATAGACCAAGATTGGACTCTTTTTAAAGAAGACACTCTGCAGATTATTGGTGAAGTTAAAGCACTTCAAGAAATGAGAATTAAAAAACTTATAGAAGTCCAAATGTACTGTACTGTACTGTACTAAACATTATTATTCAAAATATTTATTTTACTAAATCATTTTACTCTGAAATTGCTATAAAATCAAAATCATATATCTAACCAATTTGTGTTCCAAATTTGAAGTTGATATCACAAAAATTTAAGTTCCCATGAGATTTTGTGTAGGTGTAATACCAAAAATAGCCACCGGGTGAAACCCATATTCCATTGAATTTCGATGAGTTGTCCTGTAACAAATTAATATTTATATCACAACATAACTTCTATCACAAGACAGTCACCAAATATGGAACCTTGAGTCTCAGACCTTTCCAATGATATGCGTTTTATTAAAATTAGAAAAAAATTATCAAAATAGTTCAAATAAATGTTGTAATATGCAACATGACACCGCCCACTGCTAAAAAGGATTTAAAATACGGTTTCAATGGTAAGGCAAAGTCCAATTTCAAAACTGTTTTCACAAAATAAATTGAGATTTTACAATTTCAAAATGATACCTAATTTATGATTATTATTAAAATACGTGATAGGAAAAAAAAACAATAAAAAAGCATGCCAAGAGCAGTTAAGGGGTTAATACCTTTCTTAAATAAATCAGGTTATAAAAATAATGCTGTGCTGTACGTCATTAAAGCTAAATATAAAAAAACGATAAAAATGACAAAAGCACATAACAAATTTACTAAATAAAAATAAAAATGAATAAATACTATAAATGAAACTAAAATAACACAGCTACGAAATGACAGCTTTTTACCCACAAACTGAATATGTTTACATATATAATAGTTATACTTTTGTTTATTAGACCCGTTTTTTTTGTTGTTGTTGTTTTTAACTGACTGGCCAATAAATATCTGATTCGTGTGATTGTACGGTTGCAATCCAATGGCAATATCAAGACTCTCGACCTGAAATGTGCACATAACCATCATTATACCAGCAGAGAACAAATGCATTGAGCTAAATCATTGTTTCATAGTCTGTGAGTGAGGTAATAAAGCCAAACTGAGTAAAACCCTCTTTTAAACAGAATTAAATCGGGGAAAAATAGAACTAAAACCCCATAATCCAGAGCTTAAACATCATAAGAGCCCTTACAAAACTGTTCAGAAGCCTACATAAACAACGCCAATGTCCAGAAGTTCAACTTTAAGCCACTAACTGTTCAGGGCACTAAAAACGTCGGAACAATCACAACATTGTGACACAGGTTGAGTCTGCTGTTTCACCGTGGCAGTAGACGGCTATTTTCTGAGCTTGTTCTGTACTTGTGAATTATTCATACCGCAGTATCAGCGCAGGAGGGGGTCTTTGTGTCTGTCATTTGTTCTGTCTCTCATTATGGTTTGCATTGCACAATAAAACTAGACAAAAAAGGATGTCAAGAGAAAGCCTGGCCTGAAAGTTTGTTTAGTAAATAATGTCATCCCTTAAAATTCATCTTTAATCATCAAAATTACATATTTAAAAATATTTTCCTTGAAAATAATTTCTTCATGTCTTAAAATAGCTTGAATGTAACTCGACACCCTTGCCTCATTTAGTATGCGCGGTTCTATGAATATGCAAATGAGCCCCGCCTCCACTCACTCACTCAGCTCAGAGATCCACTGGTTGACGATCACACGTTGATCTGATTGGTTACAAGGTAGTTTGTGACGTCAGAAACACCAGCGATTTCAAAGCGTGTTTTTGAGACTGTCTTTGGTTCACTGCAGTTTTAAGGAGAAAATACTCAGCAATGGAGTCGACTTATGAATTTACACATGGTTTGTCTTAAAGCATATTAAAAACACCACATAGACATATAAACAACATTAAAAGCTGGATTTTCACCACAGGGGGACTTAAAAGATTAAAGTTTGAAGGTTTTGAAGCTAATACAGTCTATCAGAAAACAGATAGCTAGTGTTTTAATGGTAGATAGGGAACATTTTTCTAACTGATTGCATTCACAGACACAATCGATCACATCTACAGAAGGTTTAAGACTCAGCAGCTCTGCAGAAATGTGCCTTTCTACACTGATCTAATTCCAGATTCTGCCAGCAAGATCCAAACTGCACCAATAACAGTTTATTCTGTTTACAGGAAGTGTGAAAATCTGTAGCTCTGATAAACATATAAAAATGCACAATATAATTCAATTAGTTGTGCAGAAATGCAATACACTTCTGTTTAAAAGTTTGTGGTTAGTGAGATTTGAAAATCAATATTTTATTCAACAAGGATGCATTAAATTGATCAAAAGTGGCAGTAAAGACATTTATAAATGTTACAAAAGATTTCTATTTCTAACTTTACATAATGTACTTGTTTTTTTTAAACTTTCTATTCATCAAAGAATCCTGAAAAGACAATGCATCACGGTTTCCACAAAAATATGAAGCAGCAAAACTGTTTTCAACACTGATAATAATCAGAAAAATGTCTTGTGCATCAAATCAGCATATTAGAATGATTTGGAATAAATATACAATTTGATCATATATTCACATAGAATACAGCTGTTTTAAATTGTAATAATATTTCAAAAATATTACTGTTTTTACTGTATTTTTGATCAAACAAACAGCCTTGGTGAACATAACACTTTCTATGAAATCTTACCAACATAAAAATTTTGAACCAACCAATATAATATTCAAAAGAGCTGGATACATGACAAGCTTGGTCAATTGAACAAATCCCATGTTAATCCTGGAACTACGCAAGTAAAGCCAGAAACATCTACACAAGTATGCTTTTTCAATCTCTGCTCAATATGAATTGATTTTCCATATTCCAGTTGACCTGAAGGACAAAGCTGACAGCAATGCTGAAAATGCAAAACATCCTTGCATCGAGTAACAAATTATATGCATTAATGCATTTATGCCTTCAGCAGATGCTTTTAGGAACAAAAGCAATTTATCAAAGAGCCAACAATTTCCCCAATATATAATACCAGGCTTTTTAGACAATTAGATTAAGAATAGTGATGCACGATATATCGGCATCCATATTGGTAGCGGCCGATAGATGATCATTTTTAATGTCATCGTTATCGGCCTGATAAGAAATATCTCGTAATCCATTAATAAATACTGTATTATTTCCTTCAGCTGAGACTCTTCAGATGCGCACCGTTCAACATGATGGTTTTGAATTGCTTGAAATATGATTGGAATCACTTCAAAAAAGTAAAATGCATATAGGCTACATAAAATTAGCATGAGAACATTATAGTTGTGTGCTTGGGACTTGGCTTTTTTGTAATCAGACTCTCCAAAATTATATTAAAAGTTAGATTTAGATTTTATCTGACCCCTTTTCAGTTGGTAAACATGGTGACGTTTCTATGTGGGCGGAGCTTAGCTGGAGGCAGAACGATCCCTCTGGCCGCTTCACTAACGCTAGTTTGCAAGTTTTGTTAGCTTGTTTTTTAATAATGACTGGAGAAAATCCGATCTTATCTTAATGTGCATGGTCACTCACTGTCCAGGACCGCGATTGTTATTTGCAAAAGTTCATTTTAATGGACATCCCTGATTGGCTGACCCGTACACGCTCAGTCAATGGATGGAC
>CM040820.1:2237500-2332500 GCA_022828995.1 Vimba vimba | reverse complement strand
AATGAGTCACTGATTAGCTCAGTGGCCGTCCGATTTACTATATATGTATATATGTATATATAAAAAACCTGAGTTGACAGAGATTGTTTATATCGGGGATTGTGAACCGGCAGAACCAGGTTGGATTTGTTTGGTTTTGTCAACTCTGAACTCAAGAGTTTGTTCAACTAAGCTTCATGTAACAGGCCACAGTAAATATTGCACTAGTTTAAACAAACTAAACTAAACAAGGATAAAATTAACAATAAAAACTCTGACAGTCAGATGTTTGGACACACCCATTCGATTAGAATTAATTTTCCATTTTTATAATAATAATAGTAAGCTCTATAAAATAATACAAATGGGAATTATGTAGTCATGTGATACATGACAATTTACTCACATTTTATTTGTGCACATGTATTATTTGCAGCAGAATTTATGTCTACAAACCTATTTCACACATTTAAGCATAAACCTTTAGATTAAATGGCATTTAAAATGATGAGAAACAATTCAGTCAAGTGTCTCAAAACTTGACTGATGGTGTGTATATAAATGACTGTTAAAAGAAAGTATGTAAATATATTTGTTGTCATTAGGCATATTCGAAGATAGCTGGCAACTTATTTTATTTTGCAACACAGAATAATATTTTCACGAATCGGTTTAACTGTGACATGCATGCTGGATCTCACCAATGCATCACAAAAACAAACATCAAAACCTCTTTGTAACTCAGAAATATGCAGAGGAAACTGTTAGAATGTTAAAGGATGTTTAAGACACACAGATACAATGAAGCACAATGATCACAGCCACAATGATACAAACATATAGAACGCGATGAAACATTGTAAAATTCTTGTAACAATGTAAAAGTCTCGCGAGCGGTCTCTCTCCTCAGACGCGTGTCATTATCCGCAGAGACTTTAATGAACGCAGGATATAAACACACTGACCTTTCTCCGCATGAAAACTTCAAGATGGGCTTCATATATTCCTCTAGTTCCACTGGAAACCTGCGAAAGACGCGTTTAAACGGGCGTTAATCCTCGCGTAACCGCGTCAGCGCGATGTTTGTCGTTGTGCGTCGCGTCTTAAACACCAGTTGCTTCAGTGAGTCAGTGTCCGGCTATTGATGATCTGGACATCACAGATTCTCTGAGGACACAGCGACCGCTGCTGGACACTCGGCGACACTACAACACTCTCATTCTGCTCAATTACTTCAGTGAGCTCAATGTTTCTGCCTTAAATTATGTTTCATTGTTTAAATTAATACATTTTAGCTAACTGTGATTTTGTATATGTAATTTTTTTAAATCCATAACTTAGACAGTTACCTCTGATAACAGATCACTCTAAATTGTAATGTGGACTCATGCTTTTTCTGTAAAGCTGCTTTGAAACGATGTGTGTTGTGAAAAGCGCTATACAAATAAATGTGAATTTAATTTAATTTAATTCATTATTATTTACATGGGTGATTATTTATTCTTATTAGGGGCACTTTTATGTAATCCCTTTATAATCATAATTTTAAACTTTTTAGTGTTGTCAAGTGTAGGCTAACTTTCCTAATTTTTAAGCGTTTTAAAATGTGATATTTGCCAGAATTTCTATATTTTGGGGCTTGTCCCCCATATATACTGTATATATGGTAACAACTTTCAATAAGGTTTCATTAGTTAACATGGACTAAGAATTAACCATACTTATACAGCATTTAATAATCTTAGTTAATGTTAATTTCAGTATTTACGAATACATTATTAAAATCAAATGTTGTATTTGTTAACATTAGTTAATGCATTGTGAGCTAACATGAAAAAAAAACAATGAACAGCTGGATTTTTATTAACTAACATTAACAAAGATTAATAAATATTTTAACAAATGAATTGCTCACGGTTAGTTCATGTTATACATTAACAAATTATACCTTATTGTAAAGTGTTAACATATATTTTAACATTAAAATCAGTAATCTTTTGCTTTGCACCTTTCCCTAATATTTTAATTTTTTGGTACTTATGTGCATAATTTGTATTTTAATAACCAGAAATAGTTTTTCATCGCATTTTAGGGTTTTTCCAAAAAAAGTATATGGGTTATGATGCCAGAGCATTAGATTTGCTGCTTAGAAATGTCATTCGTTTGAGTTGAATGTTTCAGTCAAATGTTATCCATTTTAGAGCTTGATACTGTAAGTCACATTCAGCTGAATAGAATAGAATAGAATAGAATAGAATAGAATAGAATAGAATAGAATAGAATAGAATGCCTTTACTGTCATTGCAAGTACAACAAAATTAGAAAGTGCTTCCCTTGGTGCCTGAAAAAAAACATATATATACAACAAAAACATATTACATACGACACACATATTAAACATATAGTACAAAAAGTATAAGCAGTTGATGTAGTCAAGTATTTAAACATATCGCACTAATGAAGAAACACATTTCACTAAAACGGCTCATTGCAGAGTGAAAATAGTTAAATAGTATTAAATAGTATTCATTGCAGTGAGTCATTAAACATCTACAAATCGATAAAATTGATCCGATATCGGGTAAAAAATCATTTGTAGACACACGAGTTCACAGAGATCATTGACATTTTGCAACATTTATGACGTAACGAAGACTCGTTTACTGAAATCACGTGACTACATCAGGCATTGTGGTCGTGTCTAAGCGTAGGTTTCTCTGAGGGTTTTTTTTTTATCCATTCTGTCACGTGATGTAGTTTGGGTTACTCGCCCATCTATGTACTCGCCAGCCACTGTCGCCTCTGATTTGCTTAGTTGGGGACACTTAATATTCAACAATATTACCGATCTGACTGCGTTGATACTATTGGATGAGAACTGAACTGAGCTGGACGATGACATCACCGTTTTTTGCAGAACTGCTTTATAGATGAACTGAAGTCATTTCATAACAATGAACTTTACACCGTTGAACTGAATCAACACTGAACTGATTTCAACTGAATAATGACTTTACTATTGTCTATTTAGAGCTGCTTTACAGTGGAATTAAATTAATTAAAATAAATTGTTACCTTGGAAAATAAGAGTGTAAACAAGCAAATAATAACTTACAAATTAGTAAACTTTCTTGCCATAAGTCCCAAATTACAACGAGAAATGTGTCATTAAGAAATGTGGAATAAGCTGTAGCCATTACTTCCTGCTTACAGGAAGTAAACAGGAAGAAAGAAGGGGAAAAGAATTGAAAAAAGAACAAAACACAATTACCCCATTAGATGCAACAATCTATTTGTGGCATTTTAAAGCTGCAGTTCATAATGAAGTTTAACAAAAGATAAAAAATTTACACAAATAACACATGATCTCTTCAAACTGTCAGCAAAACACTTAATCTCACATAGCCAAAGTGCATATACAATATTTGTGTATTTGTTTACACAGTGCTTGTATTTTTGTGTGGTTTTGATACTTCGCTCTCAATAATAAAGCCCAGAAGCTACAACATGATCTTTGAAAAACTAGAGCAGCTTCAATTCAGAGAAGTTCTCATTCACCGAGTCCAACAAAACCTTCAGGCTGTGATCTCTCACATAAGACACTCGAGTCCGTCCCTTTCTAATTCGCTTCTTTATGTTCATGAACCGCAGAATAAGTTGCCGCCCGTCTGACATAACAGTGTTCTTTCTGGAAACACAAGCATCAGGACATCCATGCATCTGGAACATAATAGTATCAAAGTTGTATTTGATACGCAGTGAAAAATAAATATGTGACCCTGGACCTCAAAACCAGTCTTATGGGTATTTTTTTTTAAATTGAGATTTATACATCATCTGAAAGCTGAATACATAATATTTCCATTGATGTATGGTTTGTTAGGATAGTACAATATTTGGCCGAGATACAACTATTTGAAAATCTGGAATCTGAGGGTGCAGAAAAATCGAAATATTGAGAAAATCTCCTTTAAAGTTGTCCATTTCTATTGGCGATTGTGCTGCATCCATTCACAAAAATAAATGTTTTATATATTTAAGGTGGGAAATTTACAAAATATCTTCATGGAACATGATCGTTACTTAATATTCTAATGATTTTTGGCATAAAAGAAAAATCTATAATTTTGACCCATATAATGTTTTGTTGGCTATTGCCACAAATATACCCGTGCAACATAAGACTGGTTTTGTTGTTTTCCAGGGTCACATATATGATATCATATTTAAGGTTAACAGGGAAAAATAGGAGATTGGCCTACTAGCCTATTAAAATATATATATATTATGTGAAACAGTATCATTACATCGATATACATTATAGTATGTTACATTGTTGTCACCGGACTTTATGTTGCATGTTTAATTCAACATCCAGATATCTCTTAAGAAAAAAAGTTTGCATTTCTAATAAAAAAATCTGATTAAATTCTGCACATTTTTCCAAATTGTAGATTATCATCTAGGTATAAAAACGGCCACACCATAGATTCTGGTTCTTAACATACTTTTCTTTTGGGATCTTCATTTTTTTTAGGGCCCTAAATGGTTTATTACGAGAGATAAGGCGATTCTAGTGTGGCTCCATGAGGAAATTGTACACATTTTCAGTGGTCAAAAACCAAATGTTGGTGACTTTGCATACAATTGATACTTGCATTAAAAGAGGAATGTCTGATCAGTGTGGGAAATGCATGTTTTGGCCACCACTGTTATATTGAAGTATAATTGTTGATTATACTGTACTGCTAAACCAGAGCCGTAACTACCATAAACATCGAGGGAGACAAATCCCAAAGATATTCTCAATACCTCTGTTGCATTACACAAAGCTCTGTTTGCTTACGTTACATTTAAGTTTTTTTTTGTCGTCTCAGTGGTCCAACAGCACTTGTCAATGTCAAAAAGATTGGCAAATCAAATAAAAAGGTGGGGTTTACAGTTCACAAAAGCTGGGCATGAATGACATAGGCATGACAATTTAGATTTAATGGAGAAATATTTATGAGGTACTTGATACAGTACTGATACCTATATATTCATTGCATTTGTAATTTAAAAAAAAAAATGCATTGTGAAACCAAAAGTATATGAATCAAATTAGTTGGCTTAATTCATTTAGCAAAGATATTTCCATCTGACATTAATGACTGTTAAAATGTATTGTAGCTTCTCCATTACATTTTAGCCATCATTTAATAGAGTAGATATTTAGAGATGCTAATATCCAGTGAAGCCAGTTGTTTATGTATAAATATAGGCATTCAGTTATAAATGGCTTATGGTTGGAAAAGTAGAGGTTTTTGAAATTTGCACGTTATTAATGAATGTCACCTGCAAGTGAAGCACATCAGTTTTAAATTAAACCCATGAATTTTAACCTTATGTTTACAGAGATTAGTCAACAAATTAAATGCAACTGCAGTTGATCTCAAAAGTTGCAGTCGAGTCCAACTTTCAACAACTCTAAAAAAGTGGAAGCTCAAACTAGTTAATAGCCTCTGCCTGAGTAAACTTCATTTAAGTCATGTAAGGATTTGACATCACTGAACAAATAAGCTCATGAACACTGCAACTTCCCACTTCAAACCACCATCAGATGAACAACGGACAACAAAAAAAGGACTGATTTGTATAAAAGCAGTTTTAATTTAAATTGCGTGGCCTGCAGGCATTCAATGCCGGCTGCATGAACAGGGGGACGTGTAGGTCGTCTCGAATGAATCACCTATAAGAGGAACAGAAAATGAGCTGTATCATGTTCAACAGTGAATTCAGACAAAGAAAAGCATGAAAGCATACTTGTCTGATAGTAGTCATAAACGTTGATGACCGCTGGCTTGAGATCTTTCACATCAAGAACCCGTTTCAGCTGCAGAGCGTAACTCATGGGGACACCTTTGGGAACCTGGGAGTCAAAAAGGATGACTAGAACATACAGCACTCAATAGGGCAGCTAGTGAATATCCCCAGTGGACAGAGTCTCACCTCTTTCAGATACACTAGGACATGATCATCTCCAGCATCAACACGCTCCACTAGCAGAGCAAACGAGTGGGGTGGAGAACCAAGCTGAGAGAAAAAGACCATCGTTTACATGCACAATTACATCTAAAGAGCCTCAAGTATCTTGAGACTTAAAGTAATCTTAAACATACAAACCAGTGATGTATCTGCCGTGAAGCCCGACAGGAGCTTAATGTCCACAAGAACCATGTTAGTTTGTGCTTTTACACCATTGTATCTGAATGAGGGTGATCGAGAATAAAGAGGTTTCGTCAACATGATCAAGAACACAGCTTCCTTTTGTAAGAGTCATAAACAAGAGCTGGTTTCAGGACGCAAAGCCAAAGCTATTCTTACGTCACAGTGAAGTTCAACATGAGATCGGCCACAAGTGGTCGGCAGTCTCCAGTCACCTTTGCTTCAACGCTCAGAGTCTTGTTGTCTTTAACAGGTGTCGGGATGTTGTAGAAACATGCAACCTATAGTACGAACAGATCAAAACACAAATCAGTAAGATGTGGATGTGCACAACAGAAATAGAGAGAGTGGAGGTACAGACCTGCACAGAAACACAAGAGGTTCCGGTCACTTTAACACTATATTTGCCTGGAACTTTCTTCAGTGGCTTCTCCTGATACAGCAGCCTGTTGTCCGGACTCACATTGAAGCTATAAGATTCTCCTACTTCTGAGGACTGTACAGTAACAGTGCTGGAGCCGTCCAGGCTGAAGACTTGACCAGCATATAGAGACAGGGCATGAAGAGCCACCACTGTGTCCTAAACACAAGCACCAGATTAAAAACCTCCTCATAAAAGGACTGCACTCATGTTTGGTAGTCAGAGGCACCTGGGTGGAGGAAAAGCCGCCATAGGGATTCTGCTGGGTCACCAGCCAGTTGACAATGTGATTGGCATAGCTTAGATCAGCTGTTGTGAGTGGTTTAACAGCAAGAACTGCTAGCAGCACGTAAGAGCTGATCTCCACCGCCAGAGTATCACCAGATGTAGTTTGAGACCAGTGGACCTTAGTTGCTTGGGAAGAGATGGAGGGGAGAAAGTCAATGCCAAAGAACCTGAACAACTCAAAACAAGAGGCTAGTACATTTCACCTTCGCAAATGTCAAGGTCTTTCAAGGTGGTTAGAAGCTGTGATCGAGTGGTGGTCTCTCCAGCTAGACTGAAAGTGTAGGCCAGCAGAGCCGTGGCATAAGTGTTTCCCAGGTTCCCAATGACAGGCCTCAAGCATGATAGAGCATTGGTAATGATGGGATCCTAAAAGAAAAGCATATATTCAACAGCAGAACAGGAAGGTCATCTGCAAGGAGCTCATACACATTACTGGAGAGGGTTTTACTGTGACGGGGGTGCCGAGTTCAAATAGCGATGCAACAATGTAGGCAGTCATGGTCACGTTATCACCAACTCCACCCTAAAACACACCAGCTTACGATTAAAATCAGTCTTGGACAGTCTATGGGTTAAGGTCCATTTGATAAACGTACCTTCATTTCATTGTGGTACAAAGTTCCCTGTTGCATGAAGCATCCATTTGAACCCTGCTGGATTATTAGCCAATCCTTTGCACTCTGAAGGACATTCGGATCGATGAAGACGAAGCGCTTTGCTAGACCAAAAGACCTCATGACAAAGGCAGTCAACCTAGCCATGCAGGAAGTTGTTAAAACAACTGAATTTACAAACCACTGGTGACAAAGGCTACACAAGACACTCACCATGTATTGGATGCATCATAACCAAATGTGCTGTATGATCCGTCACTGTGCCTGTAGTTTAGTTGTCCTTGGTATCCTGTTCAAGTCAAAAACCACATATCGGATGGAAGCTTATTAGGGATTCTAGACAGCTTCAATGGGAAGCAATAGGATTTAGACTCCTACATATTTAAAGCGGATTTGGTCATCCATACCTCTCTGAAGGTAGCTGGTGGTAGTCGCTCGGATGGCTGCTGTGAGTTGCCCTGTGATTTCAAGGTACAGCAGGATGTAAATATTGGGAGCAAGAATAATCATATTCTGTTCTCCACAGCCAGATGGCATCTGTAATAACCCATCCAGATTCTTCAGTGCACGACCCATTATGTCCCCTACGAGAGGTCAAGCATAAAACCCACATCAGAAACAAAGTTATCCTACCAAACAATCACGTTTCTCCTCACCGAAATGCTTACCGAGGACTGAAACTGAGCATCTGTCTGATCCCTCAACCACATTTTTTGGAAATATCAGAGTCATGTCTTCAGAAAGAGCTTTTCCTAGGGACCGAACAGAAAGGATCAGCATTGAGCGTTAGGCTGTAGAGGGAGAATGTGTTGGGTATCAGAGTACAAACCTTTTGGACACAGTAACCTACTCTGGGCACTTGTCCTTTCAACTCCTTCAGGCTATAAAGGCAAAACACATCAGTAAAACAGCATGAGCTCCATGATCAAACTCCAGAAAGCTGGTCAACACTTACCAGGACAATTAGACTTCGAGTGACTACATCAATGCATCCTCTCGTCAGCATGGTCATGACCTCAATGCCACATCGAGTCCGGGATGGTTCAGCTGAGGCATTGACAGTCACATTGACAACTCCTGCAGTGACAGACAGAGTGAGCAACACCACATACACTTCAGATTTAGAAGCAGACATTCCCAAAACTGACCGAGAACAGCAGCTGAGAAAACCCATTTGAAGGTCTTTCTCTCATTGGCACATAGCCAGGATGAATATGAATCAGTATACGGTTTAAGAGTGAAGGCCGTGGATGAAGCTGGAGTTACTTTAACCTGTCAACAAAACAGTGAACATGAAGCATAGACACAGGACCTACTCTATATAGACCCATTATAAATAAACCATGGCAGACCATGATGCACTTGGACCGATAGTTGAAGACTGTGGCCTTCAGATCAAAAGACTCCCCACGGACGACAGAGTACGGTAAGGAGAGCTCCAGGAAGAAGGGCTGGAAGACCTTCAGCAGAGTAGGAGGAGCCAGACCGAATCCTTTTGAGGACAGGCAGAACACCTCCGTCTCCCATGTGGTGATGGTGTCAGGAACCGTAAGAGGAACTTGTGTAGATCCAGTGGCTCTGAAGAAAGGTCACCAGAAAAAGTAGTGAGGGGGGCAGGAAAATTAAACTGTGGGCAAGTAGGCCTAGCTTTAGATGGAACAAAAAGGAGTTATACGAACCCCACTTGAGCAAGCTGCCAGAACCAGGTTTCTGGAAAATAAGTCCTGACGCTCACATCAAGAGAGGAAGTGTCGCCTCCAGCACTTTCTGCTACTGGAGAAGCCAATGCCTTGGCTAAAAAAGTACCATGAAAATCCATCCCTGAAAAAGACAATTTTACACCCAGATCCTCCAAACGGTCCTAGTGTTCGCAGAATACACAGGGTTCAAAACTTCAAATTTATGCATGGTTTGGACAGTTGTCGCCTTAAACATTTTGATTGTCTTTACATGGCACGTTAAAGATCACATTCAGTAACAAACGCCAATATAGACCATTATAACGCAAGAGATTAACGTTTATCTAATGGCTTGCAGTTTTAGGTCACAGATTACTTAAATTCATAGTTGGTAGCTTATAAAGTCGTGTGGCAATTTCTAGAGCAAGAATCAAACTAACGGACATACCATCACGGAAGTTGCGATAAAAACTCAGGCCTTTGTACTTCAGACACTGAGGTAATCTGATAGGCAAATTAGTTGTGACCTTCATCCCCACACTCTGTCAGAACAAAACAAAAACATTTGAAAAAGTAGCATTTAGTAAAACACAGGATAATTAACCCTTTTCTACCTTGAAGGCTTCATAGGTTTGGTCTGCAGAAACATCTCGACGGGCTCGAAAACGCAGACATTCCTGTTCATCCTCAACTTCATATGGATAACTTAGTAATGATCGCGCTGGGAGTAAGTTGAACACCTGACAACAGAGAGAAAAGTGCTCCTTGAAGACCTCCATTTGTGTGGGGTGTTTTCCACTACTACAAGACTAAAGTAGTAGTGTTGTGTTGATTGAACTGGACTACATTAAAAACCAAGTAGTCCAGTCATGTCAGGGTTTTCCCTACTGGAGCTGAATGCAGTAAACTGAATTGGCATTCTAATCAGATGTGCCATACACAGAAATATTCAGATTAAAAGCCCAAACAAGAAATCTGATTGAGGCACACAGATACCCTTTCAGCACTCAGACGTCTTCCTGGCTCTATGATCCGGACGCTCTGATCTACAGCACTGACGCCACACAGAGATCCAGCTTGAGCAGAAACAGTCAGAACGTTTCCCTCAGCAGGAACAGCCGTAGCTGGAGAGAACTGCAGAGACACCTGGAACAAGGACCAACACGCTGTAGGACACCATCATTCCCCTAATTGAAAAATACACATCATACGGCACCTGGTTCTGGAAACACATATCCGTGTCAAACGACACACTAGCAGCAACTACATTCCTACTGGGAAGAACGCTGTAGACCAGAATCTGCACTGCTGGAGCCATATCGACACTGACAGACAGCTGGAACGTCACAGAGCCGCTTGTGACCGAATCAGGAGCCTTTGCCTTCACCGTCTGAAATTCATGGAGGACGATCACTCCTCTGGATAAGACCTGACAGAAGACATAGGTGCATACCTGTAAGTTGCTGAGCAAAGACCAGCAAACTTTAAAAGCTACAAAACTAATGTCCACTCACCATATAGATTATGTCAGCTCTGTAGCGACCAGCCTCTCCAACAAATGAATACTCCACAGTCACTGGAAACGAAGCACCGCATTTGAGCGGCTGTTTGAGCTTCACTATAGACAGTTCACTAAATGATGGGTTGTCGGGAGAAACAGGTTGGAGAAGCTGAACAACCCTTGTATCTGTAGTGAAGTATGGCAATTTATAATTATAAAAACCCTCTGGAGTCGCACTCGCCTGGGGAACAGTGAATTGAATCAGTTTCATGCAAGAAAAAAAAAAAAAAGGTCTTAATTTCACAAAATACAAATCGTACCACCAGATTCAGATCAGCCTTAGGAAGATTAGCAGTGTTGAGGGAGAACGCAGCCAGTCCATTCTTGTTTGTGGTTAGATTCAACAGCAGTTTGTTGGGCCAGTTGTTACCATCCAGGAGATACACAGCTTTGTTTGCAACTGGAGTCTTATCAAAACGAGTCAAGGATATCTATTGGGAATGATCAAGGTTAGGAAAAGGAACCAATGTGAAGGCTTCCACGATAAGGGATAACGTTTTTCTTGCCTTTCCATTAATCATTGATCCAGGTTCAAAATAAGGAACCAGGCGGTCCACAAACATAACGTTGCCGACTTCAAACGTAATGGACACCATTGCAGATTTTGACACCATTAAATCTGGGGGCATGAGAGAAAAACCAAACAGTGAAGATCAATTAAGTATGTGCCTTGAAGTGGATGTCTTGTAAAGATGATAAAGTAGCTCAATAGCTCACCTGTTCCCTCCTCAGTAACATTCACATTTACAAGAAATGTGTCTTGCATGTAGTCTTCAAATTTGGTGTTGAGAAACACAGATGTATCGACGGTAAGGGAGGCACAGCCTGTGGCATTAATCTGGTAGCAGAACAAAGATAGGCACATTTAAGTCAAGCACAAGCAGAAGAAAAACCCTCAGCGTTAAGGCAGGATTCGCACACCTTTGCGGTTTGATTCAGACACTGTCTGGTCAAATTAAGCACAGTGTATGGAAATGGATCACGGCACACTTCCACCAAGGCTTGACCAGGTACAGGCTGGCCATATGTATATCTGGGAAACATCACAAAGAACAAGATAAAGAATTGACCAACCACAAGACAAGAAAATAAAGCATCACTCACTTGGCACAAGCCTCAACTTTCAGTCCCATATCTGCAACGCTGTATGTCTTTGGTGTGTTTACGGTCACGTCAAACTTGGGCAAAACTAAACCAGAAACGAAGCGCTTTAGGTTAAGACCTCAGATCTGTCACTGAACTGCTGCACATCTACAACGACTTACCGTATTTTTTCACCTCAAAAACTTGGGAGATTCCTCGGTCGGCAATAAAAGCCTTTAGCATGTACATCCCTATCTGAGCCTCTGGGTTTAACTCGTGAGAAAGCTGCAATATCCACCCCGTTGAGGAGACGTTTGTCCACTGACCAATCCGGTTATTATCTTTGTCCTATTAAAACAATTCACAGCTCAGAAAATCGGCAAACAAAGAAAAGTGCAAAAAGCTGCATTGGCTCCTTTCAAAGACTTGCACCGGAGCAAATTCTCACCTCCACCACGACCAGATCATACTGCAAGACACAAAGACAGGAATATTAAACATTTAAAAGCACAAACACAATGCAGAAGTCACTAAAGTTGACATTTCAGCATCTTAAAAGAACCTATATTTAACTTGCATTTAATTTAGGGTCAGACCACTCAGTATGGTGAAACATCAGGTCTTACCATTTGATCAAAAGGCACAAATTTGGGATCCATGGTGACAACTCTGAAATTAACTGAAAAGACACCAATAAACACATTTATTGCATACTGCACTTGAGGACTATCAGAACTTTTAGTGTAATGGACTTTCTACACCTCTAATACTCAACCAAGGGTCATTCACAATCACAGCTCACCCGTTTGTCCTGGATTGTAGATGGGTTTGTCTGTTTGGATGAAGGTCAAAGATTGGTAACGTCTAAACATGATTTTGCTCTCTTCGGTCGCTCTGAAGTGCTTCCCTTGAACTTCCACCTTCAGCTTCTGCACTGATTCTCCATCCACCAGAGGAGCCTGTCGAGAACTTCAGTTAACATACAACCAACCAGACAAAAAGAGCCACATTTGTCTAAATGACAGACCCGGAAAGAAAAGCAGCGGTGAAACGGCATTGAAGAAACGTGCTTCACAAGTTGAGTCGTCTTGTTGTTCTCATCAAGCAAAGAAACCGTCATTGTGAGGCTCTTTTTGGGTTTCAGAAGAGTCATGCATAATTTGGAGTCAGATCCAGACTCAATCACTGCAGGGAAAGTCACCATGAATGACCTGTGGAGAGGTTTAGTTTCAGAAACCACAGGACATCATCCATTCAATCACTGGATGGCATCAAACGAAAAGTAGTAATGGTGTTGAAGAAAAGCTTCAATGGTTCACAAAGCTTATTTTCACCATCTATAAAGTTTAGTAAACAACTTCTGTTCAGTATTTAACGGTACTTACGGCCCTCGTACTTTACGTCCATCAACAGCAAAGAGAAAAAGGGCTAAAATGAGCCCTTTCCAAACACAAATCTCCCTCACAGCCATGAGGAAAAATCACCTAAGACTAAACCTAAATCAAGCCTCTCTTTCAGAAACCTTTAAGCTTCTCTTACGATGAAGGTTTTCCCTATTCACTGCAGGATCTCTGAATCATCTGCACTGACGACTGCGATATATCTCTTAATATTTCGGGAACGCATTGATCTCGTTGATTTAATTAATTAACCACCACCTGGCTGTAATTAATTGTATCCTTTGATTAGGAGTTCCAACTGGTATTGATTAAAACGCGACACATAATAGCGGTTAGCGGGGCACAGTTGAAACACACTTGTTTTAAATACTTCCACACATGCCAGCATGACGAAACTTTGTGTATTTATGCCATATCAACACTATATATATATATATATATATATATATATATATATATATATATAAAAAAACAGAAATATTTGGAAGATATCACTGAACATTTATTTAACCATACCAAAAGTACATTTCTTGCTTATTTTAATTTTAAAAAAAAATATTTAAAATTAGACAAGTCGGATATTATTTTATCTTATATCTGTTATTTAACAGTTGATATAGTTATTTAATGCTGATCTAACCAGCAGAAGACAATAGTCGGGTTTAAATCCCAGTTGTGCAGGCGGGGCATGTTGTCACACTGCCTTACAATGAGCTCATATTAGAACTATTGCTATTCTACTCTATACTTGTATGAATTCTATTGAGAAAAAGGTGAATAAAGACTGAGAGTCAATGTTCAGAAATTATTAATTATTATGTTTTGAACTATGCTGTATTGCTGTTTTAATACTATGCTGTATTAAAAATTGCCATTATTTTATATGAAAAAGTTCATAATTGTATTTTATTGAGAAAATAATTTAGTTTGTCTTGTGTATATATATTATTATTATTTTTTATTATTATTTTTTTTTTTAGATCAGATAACATTTTAAGCTGTCATGTTACAATGTATGGGGCATGTTGTCACATTTCACTTCCATTCTTTCCGGGTATATCAAGAAAAACGTATACACTGTATTAAACAAAAAGAAACCCATTCTCAAACAATGAATTCAAGTCTTTTATTTTTATCTTATTGTAGAATCTGTATTGCTCTGCCATCAAGTATTTCCCATTGCCTGAGGATAAAGTGCTAAATCAACCTGTTCCCGATAACTAAAAGCATTTTTCATAACTTTGAGAGAACCTTGCCAGAAGGGTTAGCCACAGCTCTGAGAATGTTCATTGTTAGTTGGGTAATAAAATAAAAAAATAGAAAATAACAAACCAAACCAGTGGTCATGCTGCCAGAAAAGACATTATATTTCATTACTGTACATCTTCAGTCTCTGTTAATGTGAATGTGAGATGAGTTGGGAGAGGCCTGAATGGGAACATAATGACAGAAAACTACTTTCACCCTAAAGCCATGTTCCCACAACCTAAATACTGACTAAACAAGAGACACCGAACCCGTAAAATCCTGCACAACCAGCAGCATATGAGTGCTGTAAAAGCCTTTGAGTACAACAACTATTTAATGTCTAAGAAAACAAGCTTAAATAGCAACACACAATCTATTGCAATCTATGTACTCACACTTTTTTTAAAAAATCTTACAAAGTATAAAATATTGATCTTTCCCCAAATATTATTTTCATAACTGGGGGAAATTATATTATACTGTAAATGACACTGTGACGCACGAGTAAAAAATTTGATCACAATTATGTGGAAATTTGAAATCAAAGTGACAGAAAAAGTCACAATGAACCATGAACGTGAATTAGAACTGGGTCAATATTGATTTTTGTATTGATTTTAAACTCCAGCTATTTGGGTCAGCTGTCAATATTTCTCTGTATCTGTATTTTTCATATAAAATGTTTTGAACTTGCAATTCAAGCTTTTGTTCAAATAATTAAAGCTTTTATTTCTCAGATATTTCAACATTCAAATTGCAAATATTTAAAAAGTAGCTTTAACAAAGATTTTTTTTGTGTGTGAACTGAACAAGAATACTACAAGAAGTTATTTAGAAGCTGATTAATCATAAAAATAAAAATAAAAATATTTCTTGCTTATGTTTTATCATTTGCTTATGTTTTATCATTTAATCATTTAGATCTTAAATAAAATTTAATCAGATGTAATCATCATATTTTTAGAAATCATTATTATCATGTTGATGTGTTTCTCATTGCTATATCATTTTGATGTGTTTACCATTATTATCATTTGCAATGTATGTTTAATGCTTTTTTATTATTAAAGAGAGATCTCTCAACCACTTTACTTATCTTTAGGCAAGAATATTATACTCAGAGTGTTTGAATGTATATTTTACTTAGAAATATTAGAAGTGATTTTAACTGTTCATTTATGTTTCTTTATTAAACTTTTAATCCTGATTATGGAAGAATTTATTTTACTCTTCATTTATTAATTTGATTGTCTGCTGTTAAGAATTACATAAAATCAATTTAATCTAGAATTGGATTCAATTTAAATAAGTCAATTTAAACAGTAATTTTAAATTTTAAATATTTTTATTTTTTTCAATGCACTTTGGTGTTGAATTACACACAACCAATTTAATATTTAATGTAAATTAGTACATTTAAATATTGATTTTAAATACAATTACAAAATTACATTTAAAATGAATACTTCTTTTGCTTAAATATTTGATCTCAATACACTTTAGTATTATGTTATATATAAATTCAATTTAGAATCGAATTAAATTCAATCACTCAATATAAACATTGATTTTTAAAGGTGCTATATGTAGAATTGAGAAACTCTTGTTATTAGCGACACCGGTGGCCGTGAAGTGAAACTGCAGCAGCACTTATTGCCTGTTCTCACACTCGTGTTCACGTAACACACAAGAGACTGAATGTGATTCAAGACCTGATATTCTCACGGTGAAGTTCTTTCGTTCTTCAATTAGAAGTAAAAAGAAGTTGGAAATACCTTAGCAGTGATTTACTGTTAGCGAACATCCCGACGCCGTCCACTGCTGAGAGCGACGTTTAGATGAATATGTGAATATGTGCTGCTCTTTCCTCTCAATAACACAATAAACACACAACAGAAATGAGAAACATCAGTTCAGAAAGCATCTGATCATAGAGATGTGGAGATGTTCTCGACAGATGAGCTCATTAAAATCACACTGTTATGATAGTTTGATTATAAAGTATATTTGAGACTATAGACTATATAGATCTGACTCTGTGAGACTGTAGTTTGAATGAATCTCTTTTCTTTGCACGACACATTGACATTACAGTCCAGAACGGCTCTTTCAGCATTATCCTGAACATTGTATAAGCATTAGTTTCACACATTAGAAAACACACATCTGCGATTGAAACGTCCATAAAAATCAGTCGACAGGCTTTCAGAGACAAGCGAGGGAGTCTCGTTTTTAAGTTTCGTTACAGACTGTTCACAAATCGGCAATAAAAAAGTGATTAATACATTAAAATTCTTAGATATAGCCCCTTTAAATATAATTATATTTAAAAACAGTATGTATTTTGCTTATAGCAACATCTTTAAAACATTTTCCCCCATTGAGCTTGGCACATTGCATTATGGGATAGCCCTCTCCACAAAGGATGCATAAGAAGCCACTTTAGATTTTGCCATTAAAAGGCATTTGCATTCAGACTTTTTTGTCAGGAGCATCTTTAAAGGACGCTCAACTATAGATGTGAAAACAATTTCAAATAACATTGAACATATTTTTAAGAGCAACTAAGTTGTCAAACCCAGTATGACTTGGTGAATTATAGCATGAAGTGAATAGATTGAAATCACAGAGTGTCAAAGGCAATGGCGATAATGATTATGGACGCTGTCCAAACTTCAAAACCATCAAAGCGATTGAACTCGAACACTATTGATCCAGCGGTCTCTGCTTTAGTCTGATGGCCTGTTAATAAGGATTATTAAAAAATGCTGGTTAAATGTGAAAAAATGTGAAGGACAGAGGTAATACACACACACACACTCATGTTACTGTTTTTGGATGAACCAAACCGCACCTTTTGTGAGCGCAACCTGAAACCAGAGATGCTGTGAAGGGCTGGCCTTTACTGTCTTCTTCCCTCCTCCCGTTTCCTCTTCATTCATGAGCCAGGCCGGGACGAGGTGTCAGGGCATTAACATACAATGCTGGTGTACCTTTTTTTTCTTTTCTTTTTTTTACATAATAGGTTCTAGAGCAGCCTGGCACATATAGACTCACAAGGTGAGAGAGATGAAAGAGTGCGTTGCTCTTCAGCCGGATGCACTTTTCTCTTTCCCCAGCTAACTCAGAGAGAGCTGAAGAAGTGTCCTGTGAGCTACATCTGAATTCACTGTGGACTGTTGCTTTCTGCTGAAAAAAATATTAATTTTTCTGGTGAAGAAAATTACTTTCCATCAAAGGTATGTTTATGTATCATTCTCATTATAGGGCGTCATTTAAAGTCATTTTACAGTTTTTTTTTTGTTTTGTTTTTTAAAGATGCTTTATGCAAAAATAAAATAAAATAATATTTAAAAAATAGCATATATTTTTTGCTAATTTTCTGCTACAATTCTGGAAATAGTTTTTAATTGCTATTTATTATTATTCCACAAATGCATGTTCTTTTAATTGTTTTCACCTGTTGCATTTTTGTGTTTTGACATTTAGAGGGGGGAAAATATCCAATCTTATTTTAATCGTCAGAAATTTAAAATGGCAAAATTGAGCTGAATCTGAATTTTAAAAACAATCCAGTTTGATCTGGGACTTTAAAGGGGGTATTTTCGCGAGCGCCTGGGATCTGTCAGTGTGAGAAGGAGAGGGAGGGGAAACACAGGCGACACAAAAGGCAACATTATTCCCTCGTGGACCCATGCTGCATCCAGCCATGAATGGAGTATTGAAAAACATAATATTGGTGACTAGATTAATTTTCAGGCCCTCACAACCGCACCATTTTGTCTGCAGGCTTGCAGCGGTTTGCGTTGGTTAATGTTGTAATTGGCCGCACAGAGAGCTTTCTGAACGACAGGGTTTCAGCTCTTCTAAAGCAGGCAGAGCAGAACTGCGTGAATGGGAGGTTGAAGTGTCTCTCGGTGGGTGACATGCTTCTCTCTGTTGCTGTTTGCCTCTGGCTCGTGCAGGTTTATGATTGTTTCATAGGCACCTGTGGAAGAGAAAATAATCCATTTCTGGCTATTTTAGATAATAATACTGATATTTTGAATTTTTAGCATTCATTCATTCATCACGTTTTCATTTTAGTACACGTTTTAGTAATTTTGTTGCATTTTTGTCTTTTTTAATTTTTGTTTTGTTTTATATGATATATTCTAAATGAAATGGAGAAATCGTCCAGCACCATTTGTCGTAGACCCATGAACGAGGTGTCAAATCATGTGTCTTATTGAGGACAACACAGCTTTATAGACTTTTATTAGAGATAAATGGGGACATTTCAACTTCCTAGCCACACCCTAGAAACCAGTTACAGGACCCTCCCAAACCTCTAGTACCCCCCCCCCCCCCCCCCCCCCCCCCATTAGACTTCCATTGAAAAAGGGCACGAGGGATATCTCTGGATCAGAACATTATAGAGATAAGGGGATGTTTTGACTCAGACTGGCAAGTAGTCTTTAAATATCACTCTGGAAACAATCTAGCAATCATTTAGAGCTGTTAGAGTGATCTGTTATCAGAGGGAACTGTCTAAGTTATGCATTTATATGCAATGTAATAATTTTAATGCAGAAACAATGAGCTCATTGAAGTAGGCTAATGAATACTTGTTTGTTAACAAATGTGACCCTGGACCACAAAACCAGTCACAAGGGTAATTTTTTGGGGATTTATACATCATCTGAAAGCTGGATAAATAAGCTTTCCATTGATGTTTGGTTTGTTAGGATAGGACAATATTTGGTCGAGATACAACTATTGAAAATCTGGAATCTGAGGGTGCAAAAAAATCGAAACATTGAGAAAATCTCCTTTAAAGTTGTTCATTTATGTTGGCGATTGTGCTGCATTCACTCACACAAATACATGTTTTATATATTTACGGTAGGAAATTTACAAAATATCTTCATGGAACATGATCTTTACTTAATATCCTAATGATTTTTGGCATAAAAGAAAAATCGATAATTTTGACCCATACAATGTATTGTTGGCTATTGCCACAGATATACCCGTGCGACTCGAGACTGGTTTATGATCCAGGGTCACAAATGATTATGACATTTAGAAAAATGTAGCATTGGTGCATGTTGATTGAGAGTTTGCGTCATCTGAAGTCTTCGCGGGACCAGGGCAAACCAGCGCTTTCCTTCAGCCCTCCTGCCCCCCTCCTCCCCCCTCTCGCCCCCCCCCGGCGCCCCAGCCCGAGGTTCAGGACAGTCCCAGTGACAGATTCTCCGGAAGGAGCGTTTAACTGCTGGCGATGGCGACCACAGACAGCAGAAATGTCTTTTTGTGCACCGAGGCCCGGAATGTTCACTATCTTTCCCGCGGAATATCATATTCTCCCCCAGATCCCAGATCCTGAGCCCTATCCCACCAGTTACACGCATTCCAGGGTAAGGTCAGGAGGGTTTTAGGAAAAACTAAAAAAAAAAAGGATAATAGGCTACACTGTAAATCCAGCTATGGTTAAATGTACTTTAAACATTTGAGGAAACCGGTTGAGTGAGCCCTTCAAACACTTATTTGATGTATTATTAATTTGAATCAATGCAAAGTTAATCTTTTGTAATAGCCTATCAACTACCGCTGACTGACAGTTTGAGTTGCGATATTTAGTCACAAGCTATTTTAATACTTTTCATTGGTTATTTGCAAAACCCACAGAAAGATGTAAAGGGTAGTTAAAAAATAAAATAAAAATATGGAGATACAGGTTTCCGCCCGACAGCAACGGTGTGTGTGTGTGTGTGTGTGTGTGTTTGAACGTGTTTATGTTTGTACATGTACAGTAGCCTATATGGCAGTCCGGGCAAATGGTTCAAAAACTTGGCACGTGTAAATCAATCTGAAAACATAAAAAACTGTCTTTCACATGCAAAATATACATCACTACAACACTAAAATGTTTAACTCATTAACATATAATCAAAGTTTTTATTATAAATCTCTGGAACAAACCACACAAACCAACCAGCAAGCACATGGCACAGAACGATCGGTCTGCTCTCCTGTCAGTGTGTGTGTGTGTGTGTGTGTGTGTGTGTGTCCAGAAGTGCCTGTGTCCTGCAGGCTCCACATTTGTTGTTGTGGTGTGTTTTTTACATAACATACTATGAGGAGAATCTGTCCAATCACGGACGAGCAGATTCAGTAGTGGCCCAGTGACTGTAATAACCTCGCGTCTGGTGTCGAGAATAAGCGACAGTAAACGACAGAAAGGGACTGAAGGGCCTAACTGAAGGTGTGTGTGTGTGTGTGTGTGTGTGTGTGTTCTGCAGGTGCCATGAAAGGTCAGCGTGTGTCACACTGTGAGCTCAGATGTTGTAAATCTGCCATCTGGATCCTCTCCGGCCTGCTGGCTTCACTGTTTCTGATCGCCGTCTCCATCATTCGTCCACACAGTGAGTGAGAAGCTTTTAGACACGAGACAAACACTACAAAAGTTATGAATAATTAAGACTTTTCATTTTGAGTCAATTATGCTCACCAAGGCTGCATTTATTTGATCAAAACCATGTGGAAACTGTGATACACTACCATTAAAAAGTTTGGGATAAATTTTTATATATATATATATATTCAGCAAAGACAGTCCTTAATCAGATCGAAAGTGAAAGTAAAGTCATTTATAATTTATTTCAAATAAATGCTGTTCATTGAACTTCCTAGTCATAAATGAATCCTGGAAAAATGTATCACAGTTTCCACAAAAATATAAACTGTTTTCAACATTGATAATAATCATAAATGTTTCTTGATCATCAAATCATCATATTAGAGTGATTTCTGAAGGATCATGTGACACTGAAGACTGGAGTAATGATGCTGAAAATTCAGCTGTTTGAAATGGTAATATTGTAATATTTCACAACATTATTTGGTGAGCATATAAGAAACTTGAAATCTGATTTATTCCAAACTTTAGACAAGTAGTGTATGATATATATTAGCATTTTGCTAATTATTTAATAAAGGCTCTAGGTAAACTTTGGGGGAATATGTTTTGAATCCAGCAGTAAACCACACAATATAATATAATATAATATAATATAATATAATATAATATAATATAATATAATATAATATAATATAATATAATATAATGCAGGTTTTATGAGCTCAAACTGAGAAACTACATGTAATATTTGCATTACTAAACTTTGATGCATGATTTAGTCAAGATCATTTGTGCTACTAACATTAATGGAAACTCACATCAGGTGTCTTCTTACTTTATTAAGTTTTTTTTTTTAAAACAACAACAACAACAACAACAACAACAACAACAACAACATAAATCCCTTAGAGTAAAGATTGGAACCAACCTAGAAACCAAAACCAAAAATCTAGATAAAATGTTCTTTTATGGTTTTGGTTTTAGTTAACTACCAGTTTAGTTTAGTTAACTACTGTATAATAACCCTGGTTTTAACCATACATCATGCCATCAAGTATTAAATCACTGTCTTTAAACATCTGCTTTATGGGAACGATAATCAAAGACAACAGTGTAAAATCTAACAGTTATTCTTACTAAGACTTTTTAGTTAACTTTACTTAATGTCCAATAATTTGTTGAACTTACTTAAAACAATTTAGTAATCTGTACTGTTTGCATGCAATGCTTTCGTTACTCAGAAAACCCAAGTAAACATTACTTGACTGGTTTGAGTACCATTTTACCAGACCAAAAAAACAAAAAACACAGGCGGGGCAATTCTTAATAGACTTTTCACTCATTTCTTCCACTTCTGCAATCATCATTCTTAGTTGCATTCGCTCATTTTCCATTCATCTTGAATGTTATTGTCAATACAACTAAAAATTGTTGTATAACAAATGTTGATTTCCTAAAATGACTCGCCATTATTGTGATTAGTGTTCCCTTTGGTTGGACACTTGGAATTTCATTTATATCATTGTAATTCTCTTAGTGATGCAACATGAAATCACAGTTATTTGATTTCAAAGGAAGTGAAGTAATAAATATTATATATATTTATACTTAAATTATTTCCATGTTTTGAATGATATATAACATAACTATATTTCATGTATAATAATGACCTTTTAACATTTTATTGCTAACACTTATGGCATAAACTTTTAATTGGGTTGATATAATCCCTCTATATTTGTGACAATTTTGTAAGTCACACACAGACTTCAACATTCAGCATGCAAACCACAACAATGGTAACACGTTTTTTAAAATTAATTTAATTAATTAGACCATTACAATTTTATTTGCTGTCTCTTGTCAGTATAACCCCAGTAACGATAGCAAATAAAATTGTAATGGTAAAATAAAGCCAAAAATAGTAAAACAAAGCAATTAATTTATTCATGCCGCAATGCACTCTTACAAAACTTAAATGGATTAAGTAAGAAGAACTTGATGCAATTAAGTTATGCTTAATTAAATTAAGGAAACGAGTTTGCACAATTGAATCAAGTAAACGGAAAACAAATGTTTTTACGGTACAGGCTTAATGGATCCTGGTGGAACACAACACTACTTTCTCATTGCTAGTTCAGGACGTAAATCCCCCGTTCAACGCAAACTTTTGAAAAGACAGATGAACTAAAGGTGTAATGAGGACATGGACACCTGAGAAGATGTGTATGTAAAGGTGGTTTCCTCTACATGACACACCTGAACTCCCAGCAGATCAGTGCTTTCCCATCAATCTTACAAATGATCGGCAGTGACGCAAACACGAACAAAGACGTGAGATAATGTGTGTACAGTGTGTGTCACAGACTGACTGTTGTCTATAAGAGAACTTAAAAAAAAAAAAAAGTTATGGTAACACTTTAGTTTAGGGTCAAATTCTCACTAACTGCTTATTATCATGCATATTACTAGGATATTGGCTGTTTATTAGTTCTTATAAAGCACATATTAATGTCTTATTCTGCATGATACATCCCTTAATCTTACAATACCTAAACTTAACAACGCCCTTACTAACTATTAATAAGCAGTAATTGGGAGTTTATTGAGGCAATTATTGTGAGAATTGGACCCTAATCTTAAGTGTGACCAAGGGTTATAATATTATTGAGAATTGCATATTTAAGTTACTTAATGATGACAATGTCTGGTTTATGTTTAATTGTTTTGATCTTTTCTGTGTGCAGGAGATCTCAATCTCAAACTCAAACTCGAACGAAGATCAGTTTCCAGTAAGTACTATTATAAACTGAACATTTATATTTGTTTATGACCTTTCACAAGCAACCTTAATGATGTCAGTCGCAACACCCTAACGACCGCATAACAACATTCTAAAAACATTGCAATAATGTAGCAACATTAGAACAACTTAGAACATTGTGGTGGAAAACAGTTTGAAAACGTACATTCTAAGAATCTATTTGTCACCATGTTTTATATGAATGCTAAAGCTTCAGAAGTACAGTATGTGTGAACGAACATAACATGCCTGAAGCGTTATATTCAGAGCGACTAATGTTTCAGTGATATACGTATTAATAAGCGGAGAAGCTTGTGAATTGACCTGAATGGGATGTGATGGAAAAAAAGCCTCTTTTCTGCTGTCTTTGTGAGGTTCTGAAATCCTACACCATCGATTCACAGTTCAATACAATAGTTTGTGTAGGCGCTGGCATTAGCCGTCTCAATACAGCTGCAAAACAGAAGACAAACAAAACCTCAAGTGCTAGAGACCGGTGTGTGTGTGTGTGTGTGTGTGTGTGTGCGTGTGCGTGTGCGTGTGTGTGTGTGTGTGGAGCGAAGAGAAACTTTCTCAACAAACACACCCAAGTCTAGCCAACATGTCAAATGTCATAAAATGTTGAGTTATAAATATATTTCAATTGGAACTATATATAAATACACTTTAAAGCCAACAATACATTTGATTAGTCATCTAGAAATAATGCACTCTAATGTGTAAATATGTCAAATATATGTCTAATTCATATATTCATATATATATATATATACACAGACACACATATATATAATTTGGTAAAAAAAAAAAAAAAAAAAAAAAAAAAAAAAATACTTTTTAATATTATTACAATTTAATATAATAGACAAATATATATAAAACTTTTCAATGTCACTTTTTAATATAGTTTAATATTTTATATAGTTAAGCATATAAATACAAAAAGATTAAAACAGTTTTTTATTATTGTTTTTATATATGCTTAACTTTTATCTTTATCTAATGTTTTAAAAAATATATATATTTTTATGTTTAACATATATATCGATCACATTATGAAATAAATGTTTTTCTCCAAAACACGTTACATGTATAACAACTCTATATAAAAATATATCTAAAAAAATAATAATTTAGGATTTCAGAGAAAACTTGATAACACTTTACAATAAGGTCTCATTAGTTACCATGAGACAATAACACTATTTATATATATTCCATACATAACTTTTCTGAAAACGTATCTCAAGAGGCTCATTAATGCGTCTCGCAGGTCTAAAGCAGACAATTTGCAAGAAAACATAAGTAGAATTATTGATTTTTTTCTGTATAAGAGATTCAGTATCCACTGGCTCGTCAGCTGAATCAGACTCACAGCGCACATCTGAATATCTGAATATCTGAATATCTGATCTTGCATTATTATTGAGCCATGCCACATATTTCTGTCTGTCTGAATCACAGCCTGAACAGAATTCACAGTCTTCCTGTTTCACCGAGTCTAAGATTACAGGAAAATAGATGTAGTAGATATAGAGGGCTGTAGCTGCGGAGGGCCAAGAACCTCCTTTCAACAAATAATTTCACCACAATCGTTGTTTTCTCTCTCTCTCTCTCTCTCTCTCTCTCTCTCTCTCTCTCTCTCTCTCTCTCTCTCTCTCTGACTTTCTCTCCTGTTTTTTTTCTCCCACAGCCAATACTACAAATGCCCCCGTGACAACACAGTCTGACGGTGAGCGTCTTCGCAATTCACTTTCTCTCCCTTTCTGTCCTTAAACAAGAACACACCCTTTAAAGAACAGGCAAGTTTGCCGTCGCCCGTCCGAGAAAAAACGGATCATGATTTCCTCCAAAGGGACAAGAAAAAAAGACGGGTCACTTCCTCTCGCTCAGTTTACACAATCCCCTTCTCCACCGCTATGCCACGTCCTCTCTCTCTCTCTCTTTCTTTTTGGAGTCATATGTCATATTTAGACTTATTATTGTGCCTTAAGTTGAAGGGGATTAGGAACATTCTTACTGGGTTCATTATATCATTATATTTGAGCTCGACTTATTCAGAAGCCAGAGTAGATTTCATGCGCACTAGACTATGACCTTCAACTGAACACTATTTTTTTTTCGGATATAATCCTTTGGTAACATCATATTTCTGGACATGCACACTCTTAAAAATATAAAGGTTCCAAAAAGGGCTTTATATAGCATTTTTGATTCCCCCAAAGAACCTTTCAGTTCTTGTTAAGAACATTAGAACCGAATGGAAAGATTCTACAGACACTAAAGATTCTTCATGGAACCTTCAATGCCAATAAAGAACCTTTATATTCATGAGTGTCTTTTTTGGACATGATACCATTGTAATACCATTTAATGTACATATAATACATATGTGACCCTGGATCACGTCTCCAGTCTCGAGTTGCACGGGTATATTTGTGGCAATAGCCAACATTACATTGTATGGGTCAAAATTATCCATTTTTCTTTTATGCCAAAAATCATTAGGATATTAAGTAAAGATCATGTTCCATGAAGATATTTTGTAAATTTCCTACCGTAAATATATAAAACATGTATTTCTGTGAGTGAATGCTGCACAATCGCCAACATAAATGAACAACTTTAAAGGAGATTTTCTCAATGTTTCGATTTTTTTGCACCCTCAGATTCCAGATTTTCAATAGTTGTATCTCAGCCAAATATTGTCCTATACTAACAAACCACACATCAATGGAAAGCTTATTTATTCAGCTTTCAAATGATGTATACATCTCAGTTTCAGAAAATTGACCCATGTGACTGGTTTTGTGATCCAGGGTCACATATACCAATGGTACATGTATAAGTTCATCATTCAGGACCATGTTACTGCCACAGTTCACAGAGAATAAAACAAAAAGAACACCGTATTTCTATTAATCATACTATTATTTGTTAAGTTTCTTCTGCTCGTCAAGGCTGCATTTATTTGATAAAAAAATACAGTAAAAATGTGAAATATTATCATTCTAAAAGAACCGTTTTCTATGTAAATACATGTTAAGATGTAATTTATTCCTGTGATCAAAGTCATCATTACTCCAGTCTTCAGTGTCGTTTCATTTCGTTTATTTATTAAGCACTTTTACACAACTGACCATTGAACAAAGTGCTGTACAATATCTAAAACACATAGACAACCATAAGAACACAACACTAAAACCACACTTAAAAAAACAGCGAAATAAATCGTTCTGATATGATGATTTGCTGCTCAACATTTGAGATTATTAATGTTGAAAATAGTTGTGCTGCTTCAGTTTTTTTTGTGTGTAAACCATGATAAACTACCATGCAAAAAAGAAGAAAAGAAAAGAAATGAATACTTTTATCCAACAAGGACACGTTCCAACATTTATAATGCTACAAAAGATTACAAATTTACATTCTATTCATCAAAGAATTCTGAAAAAATAAATGTATATTGATCATCAGATCAGAATGATTTCTGAAGGATCATGTGACACTGAAGACTGGAGTAATGATGCTGAAAATTCAGCTTTGATCACAGGATATAAATTACACTTTACTATATATTCACATAGAAAACAGCTGATTTACATTGTAATATTATTTCACATTTTGACTGTATTTTGATCAAATAAACACAGCTTTGGTTCTAGCAGAAGAGCCGTCTTTAGAAACGCGTGTTCTCCCTCCAGTGCGACTGGTGAACGGCAGGAACCAGTGTGAGGGTCGAGTGGAGGTTCTCCACAACGGCTCGTGGGGGACGGTGTGTGACGACGACTGGGACATGGTGGACTCGAACGTGGTGTGCCGACAGCTGGACTGCGGAGTGGCCGTGGCCGTGGGGAGCAGCTCCAGGTTCGGTCAGGGATCCGGGCCAATCCTGCTGGATAACGTGGACTGTAAAGGGGGAGAGATGGACTTGAGTCAGTGTGGGAATCAGGGATGGGGCGTCCACAACTGCTACCACTATGAAGACGTGGCCGTCACCTGTAAAGGTACGTGGAGTCGGCACAATTGTGAGATAAAAAGTTGCAATTACCATTTTTATTTTTTTTATGCTGTGGCGGAAATAAGCTTCCATACAAAGCGGATCTGGCATTGTCGCATTATTACTAAAAAATAATAGTTAATCTATCCATAACTGCTACCACTATGAAGACGTGGCCGTCACCTGTAGAGGAACGCCTATCAAGAAATTATTCAGTTATACTGTCAACATTAGCTGTTTCCATTCACCTACAGTATTTTTATGTGGAAACACATTTGGCGAATAAATCCCTTGATGCTCAATGAGAAACTGACGTGACTTTGCCTCAGCCGAGGCTGTGATTGGATAACAGGACTAACCAGCGGACCAATCGCATCGCAGCATCTCAGATGTTGGTTAATCAATCAGAATGATTTGGTTTAATTCCCTCCAGAAGCGTCTCACACGAGTGTGTTCCCGAACACCAGCATCCGAACGCAAGAGAACATGATCGTTTACTGTGTTTCGTCGGACGCTCTGAGACACTCATTTATGATGGAGGGAAAACGAGGCGATTACAGCAACTTACATTTTAATTACAGGTATTTTGGGCCAATTTCCCAGGAAGTGCAGATTTTGTTCTCTTGAACACATTAGATGGAAACTGTGCTTTATTTGCAAATGTTTTATGCGATATTCCAATTTTGGAATTCAATCTTTGAATGGAAACATAGCTAGAGAACACTGAAACTCTCAGGCTAGGCTTCTCTAGACAACCTTTAAAGTGAAACATTCACACATATTCTTATGGAAGCTTGTTTTCCCCTTGGAATAAAAAAAAGTAAAAAATTAAAATAAAAAATAAAAAATAAATAAAACCCAGTGTTGAAGTTGCTATTTTTGGAGTACCAGAACACAGAGTATTACTGACAAATAAAGTAAAAAAATGTATTGCTTTTGCCACCTTATTAGCGAGAAGAAGAATATTATTGGAGTGGAAGTCAACAAGCCTGCCTAAAGCCTCAACGTGGTTTTATGATCTAGTATAATACTTAAAATTAGAGAAAATTAAATATTTAATGAAAGGATCTGTCCAAATTTTTTATAAGACTTGGCAACCCATGATTACATATTTTGAGAAGATGAAGACTCTCCCACTTATTGATCAATGTTAAATATTAATCACCAATTGGAGTTTTGTTTTATAATTGTGTACGGACCACGAATATGTCAGGAAATTGTATTATTGGCTATGTATTTGTGTATATATATATATATATACAGTGCAATGCATAAGTGAATACACCCATGCTAAAGTTGATTAAAAAGAGGAATAAAAAATCATATTTTGGAAATTGAACTTAATGCCTTAATTAAAAAAATTAGGAAAAATCCAACCTTTAAGGACACCAATTTTCTTTGTGAATGAATAATGTATCGTAAATAAATAAATGTTCTTCCTTAAAATACATGGTGCATAAGTTAATACACCCCTATGTACTATATGTTTGGTGAAGGCTATGTGATGATGTGGGGCTATTTTAATTCCAAAGGCCAAGGGAACTTTATCAGGATGCATAGTATCCTAAAAATTAATAAAAAAAAAATACTTAAAAATAAAAATCTGCCTGCCTCTATGGGAATTTAACATAGGGGTGTACACACTTATGCGCCATGTATTTTAAGGAAGAACATTTATTTATTTACGATACATTATTCATTCACAAAGAAAATTGGTGTCCTAAAAGGTTGGATTTTTCCTAATTTTTTTAATTAAGGCATTAAGTTCAATTTCCAAAAGATGATTTTTTATTCCTCTTTTTAGTCAACTTTAGCATGGGTGTATTCACTTATGCATTGCACTGTGTATATATATATATATATATATATATATATATATATATATATATATATATATATATATATATTTTTTTTTTTTATTTTTATTTTTTATTTTTTTTTTTTTAATTGTTATTATTAGTATTATTATTGTCTTAACTTTTATGTAATGTATGGATAATTATTTTGGCAGAAAAAGGTTATAAAGGGGGGAAAAGCTATAACTTAAATTGTATGAAACTTTCTGTTAATGCTTTGAAAAAGTTTATAAATAAATGATAAAAAAGTAATTGTGACTATGAAGACGTGGCCGTCACCTGTACGTGGAGTCAGCAGAATTGTGAGATAGAAAAGTCACAATTACCTTTTTTATTTATTTTTATTCTGTGGCGGAAACAAGCTTCCATACAAAGCGGATCTGGCATTGTCGCGTTATTACTAAAAATAATAGTTCATCTATTAATAAAAAATGTGGTTATGATTTAATTTAATTTTATGTCATTTCAAACCTGGATGTATTTCATTTTACATAATGAATGCATATCAGGCTCCAAAAAACAAAACACCATAAAACCAGTCCATAAAAATAGTTTCCATCCACCTATTTTTACTTCTACTTTTATTTCTAAACATAGCTAGAGAACACTGAAACTCTCAGGCTAGGCTTCTCTAGACAACATTTAAAGTGAAACATTCACACATGTCCTTATAGAAGCTTGTTTTCGCCATGGAATAAAAAAATAAAAAAGTAATTGTGACTTTTCATCTCACAATCCTTTATTTCTTGCAGTTGTGAGTTTACATCTCACAGTTCAGACTTTTTTCTTGCAAGGTAAACCTGCAATTCTGAGTTTATTACAAAAAAAAAATTCTTAGAGAAAAAAAAAAAGTAAAAATTCCAAGATTTAAACTTGCAATTCTGAGAAAAAAAGTCTGAACTGCAATATGTAAACCTGCAATTCTGAGTTTACAGCTTGCAATTGTGAAATATATAAACTTGCACTAAGGTCTGAATTGTAAGAAGTCGCAATTGTGGAAAAAAACCCTAAGAATTGTGAGATAAAAAGTCGCATTATTCCATAAACTCTGTCACTCACTGCTGATGAAAGTCAAATTAAGGAGAAATCATGTGGATCTGTCTCAAGTGGAAACTTCTGGCATGTTTGGTACTAATATGTGGTGATAATTAATTATGAATGACGAGATCATGTTTGTTTCTCACAGGCAATAATGTGGTGGAATCTCGAGGCATGGAGCCAACAACCCCGTCCCGTCTGGTCTCTGGTATAAGTAAGTTAAACAGTTTATTTGAACTCTTACATGAGGATATCAGCTTGAAGTTTTATTGAAACATCCTCTCAAACACATTCAGTCCCTAAAAAGTCCCATAATGCACTGTGAAAACTAGGGTGCATCCGTGCTCACACTAAATGCAGAGAATGTCTAATAAGGGGAGAAGTTCCACTCTCAGTAAACTTCCGGCTTCTGAACTGGTTGCAGTTCCACTCTGGCTCCACATGAGGGCGCTCACAGGACGAGTGCAGAATGAATGGAGGTCTATGGCGCTATACCCCTCAAAATCCACTTTTCTCAGGATATAATTTTTTGTCTAGTAATTTGAATGTTGTATTCGAAAGGAGATGCAAAGAAATTACACATTGCTGGGTGTTAGATTTTTTAGAGTCACTTATTTGCTTTAAAAAGTCTTTTAAAATGTCAATGACGTCACACACATCATATGACCAGAGATACTGCTTTACGGCAATCCTTCAGTCACTTTGGTGCTTTCGCGCTCTGCACTTTCTTTTCTCTCGAGGCATCGACAACACAGCCGACACAGGCAAACACACAACACAGCTGACACAGGCAAACACACAACACAGCTGACACAGGCAAACACACAACACAGCTGACACGGGTAAACACACAACACAGCTGACACAGGGAAACACACAACACAGCTGACACAGGTAAATACACAACACAGCTGACACAGGCAAACACACAACACAGCCGACACAGGCAAACACACAACACAGCTGACACAGGCAAACACACAACACAGCTGACACAGGCAAACACACAACACAGCTGACACAGGTAAACACACAACACAGCTGACACAGGCAAACACACAACACAGCTGACACAGGCAAACACACAACACAGCTGACACAGGCAAACACACAACACAGCTGACACGGGTAAACACACAACACAGCTGACACAGGGAAACACACAACACAGCTGACACAGGTAAATACACAACACAGCTGACACAGGCAAACACACAACACAGCCGACACAGGCAAACACACAACACAGCTGACACAGGCAAACACACAACACAGCTGACACAGGCAAACACACAACACGGCTGACACAGGCAAACACACAACACAGCTGACACAGGCAAACACACAACACGGCTGACACAGGCAAACACACAACACAGCTGACACAGGCAAACACACAACACAGCTGACACAGGCAAACACACAACACGGCTGACACAGGTAAACACACAACACAGCTGACACAGGTAAATACACAACACAGCCGACACAGGCAAACACACAACACAGCCGACACAGGCAAACACACAACACAGCCGACACAGGCAAACACACAACACGGCTGACACAGGTAAACACACAACACAGCTGACACAGGCAAACACACAACACAGCTGACACAGGCAAACACACAACACAGCTGACACAGGTAAATACACAACACAGCTGACACAGGCAAACACACAACACAGCCGACACAGGCAAACACACAACACAGCTGACACAGGCAAACACACAACACGGCTGACACAGGTAAACACACAACACAGCTGACACAGGCAAACACACAACACAGCTACAGCTGACACAGGCAAACACACAACACAGCTGACACAGGCAAACACACAACACAGCTGACACAGGCAAACACACAACACAGCTGACACAGGCAAACACACAACACAGCTACAGCTGACACAGGCAAACACACAACACAGCTGACACAGGCAAACACACAACACAGCTACAGCTGACACAGGCAAACACACAACACAGCTGACACAGGCAAACACACAACACAGCTGACACAGGCAAACACACAACACAGCTGACACAGGTAAACACACAACACAGCTGACACAGGCAAACACACAACACAGCTGACACAGGGAAACACACAACACAGCTGACACAGGCAAACACACAACACAGCCGACACAGGCAAACACACAACACAGCTGACACAGGCAAACACACAACACGGCTGACACAGGCAAACACACAACACAGCTGACACAGGCAAACACACAACACAGCTGACACAGGCAAACACACAACACAGCTGACACAGGCAAACACACACCACAGCTGACACAGGTAAATACACAACACAGCCGACACAGGCAAACACACAACACAGCCGACACAGGCAAACACACAACACAGCCGACACAGGCAAACACACAACACGGCTGACACAGGTAAACACACAACACAGCTGACACAGGCAAACACACAACACAGCTGACACAGGCAAACACACAACACAGCTGACACAGGTAAATACACAACACAGCTGACACAGGCAAACACACAACACAGCCGACACAGGCAAACACACAACACAGCTGACACAGGCAAACACACAACACGGCTGACACAGGTAAACACACAACACAGCTGACACAGGCAAACACACAACACAGCTACAGCTGACACAGGCAAACACACAACACAGCTGACACAGGCAAACACACAACACAGCTGACACAGGCAAACACACAACACAGCTGACACAGGCAAACACACAACACAGCTACAGCTGACACAGGCAAACACACAACACAGCTGACACAGGCAAACACACAACACAGCTACAGCTGACACAGGCAAACACACAACACAGCTGACACAGGCAAACACACAACACAGCTGACACAGGCAAACACACAACACAGCTGACACAGGCAAACACACAACACAGCTGACACAGGCAAACACACAACACAGCTGACACAGGGAAACACAACACAGCTGACACAGGCAAACACACAACACAGCTGACACAGGGAAACACACAACACAGCTGACACAGGTAAACACACAACACAGCTGACACAGGCAAACACACAACACAGCTGACACAGGGAAACACAACACAGCTGACACAGGGAAACACAACACAGCTGACACAGGGAAACACACAACACAGCTGACACAGGGAAACACACAACACAGCTGACACAGGGAAACACACAACACAGCTGACACAGGCAAACACACAACACAGCTGACACAGGGAAACACACAACACAGCTGACACAGGCAAACACACAACACAGCTGACACAGGCAAACACACAACACAGCTGACACAGGCAAACACACAACACAGCTGACACAGGCAAACACACAACACAGCTGACACAGGCAAACACACAACACAGCTGACACAGGCAAACACACAACACAGCTACAGCTGACACAGGCAAACACACAACACAGCTGACACAGGCAAACACACAACACAGCTACAGCTGACACAGGCAAACACACAACACAGCTGACACAGGCAAACACACAACACAGCTGACACAGGCAAACACACAACACAGCTGACACAGGTAAACACACAACACAGCTGACACAGGCAAACACACAACACAGCTGACACAGGGAAACACATCACAGCTGACACAGGGAAACACACAACACAGCTGACACAGGCAAACACACAACACAGCCGACACAGGCAAACACACAACACAGCTGACACAGGCAAACACACAACACGGCTGACACAGGCAAACACACAACACAGCTGACACAGGCAAACACACAACACAGCTGACACAGGCAAACACACAACACAGCTGACACAGGCAAACACACACCACAGCTGACACAGGTAAATACACAACACAGCCGACACAGGCAAACACACAACACAGCCGACACAGGCAAACACACAACACAGCCGACACAGGCAAACACACAACACGGCTGACACAGGTAAACACACAACACAGCTGACACAGGCAAACACACAACACAGCTGACACAGGCAAACACACAACACAGCTGACACAGGTAAATACACAACACAGCCGACACAGGCAAACACACAACACAGCCGACACAGGCAAACACACAACACAGCTGACACAGGCAAACACACAACACGGCTGACACAGGTAAACACACAACACAGCTGACACAGGCAAACACACAACACAGCTACAGCTGACACAGGCAAACACACAACACAGCTGACACAGGCAAACACACAACACAGCTGACACAGGCAAACACACAACACAGCTGACACAGGCAAACACACAACACAGCTACAGCTGACACAGGCAAACACACAACACAGCTGACACAGGCAAACACACAACACAGCTACAGCTGACACAGGCAAACACACAACACAGCTGACACAGGCAAACACACAACACAGCTGACACAGGCAAACACACAACACAGCTGACACAGGTAAACACACAACACAGCTGACACAGGCAAACACACAACACAGCTGACACAGGGAAACACAACACAGCTGACACAGGCAAACACACAACACAGCTGACACAGGGAAACACACAACACAGCTGACACAGGTAAACACACAACACAGCTGACACAGGCAAACACACAACACAGCTGACACAGGGAAACACAACACAGCTGACACAGGGAAACACAACACAGCTGACACAGGGAAACACACAACACAGCTGACACAGGGAAACACACAACACAGCTGACACAGGGAAACACACAACACAGCTGACACAGGCAAACACACAACACAGCTGACACAGGGAAACACACAACACAGCTGACACAGGCAAACACACAACACAGCTGACACAGGCAAACACACAACACAGCTGACACAGGGAAACACACAACACAGCTGACACAGGCAAACACACAACACAGCTGACACAGGAAAACACACAACACAGCTGACACAGGCAAACACACAACACAGCTGACACAGGCAAACACACAACACAGCTGACACAGGCAAACACACAACACAGCTGACACAGGCAAACACACAACACAGCCGACACAGGCAAACACACAACACAGCCGACACAATGAAACACATGTGCTAGAAGAGGTTTTGTTTTGTTTGTTTCTGGTCCCGCTTCGGACGCCACAATGCCATCAAGCGGTATCTCTGGTCTCTGGTCATAATCAGTCCTTCACTGACCAATCAGCGTTCATTAGCAGAATGCTAGCGTGTAATGGGCAACAACAACTCAACCTGTAAGAAACCGAAAGGACATAAGTACTCGTTCATTCAACTTTCGACCTATAACCCATGTTGAACTTGCAAAACCTACAATCAAATCTGAGATTTCTCAACGGCAATCGGGTGAAAGAGACAAATTTAGCCGTCTAGCCCCATAGACTCCCATTCATTCTGCACTCATGGGCGATCGCCCCCAGTGGAGCTCTGGTGGAACTACAACCACAATTCGGTACAATAGGACTTAATAGGGAGTGGCCAGGCTCTCCGTAGACGGGCTCTGATAAATGTTTCCTTAACGGATGTTCTGAAGCGTGAAACATAAATCACGTGAGCTAACTCACTATACATGACACACGATAGATGTATTATTTAATTTAGTGCTGGGCAATGATTAATTGTGATTAATGTATAATTATTTTGTATATATAAATACACACACATGCATGTATATATTTAAGAAAAATGTGTTATTAATATATACAATATTTATATATAAATTATATATAAATATATACAGTATATACATGCAAATATTTCTTAAACATATACATGCATGTGTGTGTATTTATATATACAAAATAATTATACACGGTACACACATATATATTATGTAAACACAAACTTTTATTTTGGATGCGATTATAATAATTTAATTATATTTCAGCATAAGCATACAGGTACTGAACATAATCTAGCAAACATTTATAATTTATTTACAGCTAAAATGTTATTTTATATACACGTATATGTAACAAGCCAAGTATTTATCATAATGTACTTTAAATAACATTAAAAAATAACATATAACGATATGAGTTCTGCTGTTGTTTATAAACACCAGTCCAGTAGTGATGTTGTATAACGAGGACGCTGTCAGTGTCCCAATACGTAGTGAATATAATATAATAAGAGTAAGTGTACACGATATTCACGACCTATGAAGCTGATTGAGACGCACCCGTACTATTGATTTCCCTCCAAAATGATGTCACTTCCTGGAGGATGATGTCATTCGCAGGAACTTAAACAAGACTTTACAAAAGAATGGAAATGGAAAGGAAAGTGATAAAGGACATTTTGGAAACAAAGGAAAAGCAGTAATTTATTATGACTTAGGGAAATTATTTAAAATTCACCTTCATATTTACTTCATTGTGATTTGTTGATTAATACTTGAAATATTAAGTTTATGATGTATATTTGTTTTAATAATTAAATTAAATTAATTCTTAATATTTTATTCAATATATCAAGACGTGTATGATGTGCTGCATATTAGTGAATAACCTAAAGTGTTACATTTTAGGGCCTTTTTAGAGAAAAAGCGACACAAAAGTTCTGAATCAAAACTAATGTGCAGTGTCTCATTATAGTCAGTGATATTTTAATAGAGATTATTTTTATTTTTAATATATTTTAAAATTTTCGTTTGAGCTTGTTTTAGTAATTTTGTTGTGTTTTTGTCATGTTTATTGTCTCTTTTAAACACGTCCATATAGTTTTTATTAATTTTCTTTAAGTTTTAGCTATTTCAGCTTATTAAGTTGAACTAAATGAAAACTAGAAATGTTCAAAGCAACTTTGAAAAGTTTTTAAATTTATTTAATTTTATTTCAGTAAACATTTATTTTTTTATGCTTGTTTTTTGTTTTAGTGGTAACACTACAATAAGGTTCATTAGTAAACTACTTTAATTAACATAAACTAAGAATAAACAATACTTCTACAGCATTTATTAATCTTAGTTAGTCAATTTCAACATTTATTAATACATTATTAAAATCAAAGGTTGTATTTGTTAACATTAGTTAATGCACTGTGAACTAACATGAACAAAAAAGTAACGACTGTATTTTTATTAACTAACATTAACAAAGATTAATAAGTACTGTAACTTTGTTAGTTCATGTTAGTTAATGCATGAACTAATGCTAACAAATGAGACCTTGTTTTAAAGTGTTGTCGTTTTAGTAATAACGCTGATTATAGTTATGACTGATCCCAGATGAAGTAAAGGTTTCTGAGGAGATCGTGTTCATCCTGTCTTTGTTTGTCATGTCCTGGTTCAGTCATCAGGGCTGAACCCATATCTAGTTCATATGTGGCTAAAGAAAGCAGCAAAGCCTTATGGGAATGTGTTTGGGGAGTTTAATGGTATGGGATCATCGGCTGGGTCTTTGTTCCTCTGGCAATATGAGAATGGCTTTCAGCATCGCTCAATAAAACAATATGAGAAATATCAGCGTGTGTTTGCTTCATATTCAGTGCCAAGCTGAAATGACCAATAATCCGGCCCACAAATATAGAAAAGATGAATTCTGATGAATGTAAACTATAGGGTTTCTGTTGGACAAAATACAGCCGATTTCATAATGTTTCAGAGTAAATGATAACAATATGCACAGAAATAGCCATGACATCCACGTAAAATATTTAAAGCTTTACATGTTAAGTTAATGTAAGTATAACTATTATATTTTAATAGTTGAACATTTACTGGACTGAAGCAACTTATGTTAACTTGCTTATCCAAACATCATAAATCATGTTCAAATGCGAGTATCAAAAATATGATGTTTGGCTTCTGAGGAATGTTTATTTGTTCATCTCTCAGTCATTATTGTATTCCATTGCATTATATGTTTTAAAACTACCGAGCTTTGATCATAAAACTAATATTATTACATAAAATTAATAATATTAAGATGTATTATTGGCAGATATTTATATTTATATGCATTTAATGCAAGTATCTGCTGTATACTGTTATAAAGATCTCATTGATTCACATTACAAGCATCAGAATTTCATCTCTTACTTTTTGGCCATAAAAATATTAGCATCTGCACCAAAATTTTATAAATTTCTCTAAATACGTTTTTCCCTCCATATTCTCACTATATATGAGCCATCAAAGCCTGATGTATCAAATATGACACACACACACACACACACACACACACACACACACACACACAAACAAACAATACGACCACCAACCTTTTATACACACACACACGCACGCATGCATACACACTCTCTCTCTCTCTCTCTCAAACACACACACACACACACACACACACACACACACACACACACACACACACACAAACACACACACACACACACACACACACACACACACACAAACACACAAACAAACACAAACATTTTTATATTTTGTCAAAAGATTTCATTAAAAAAATATTTTTATAATTATTTTTTCAGAATTAACATTTGATGCATGAATTATTAATCTTAGGCCTGGTTTCACAAACAGAATTTAGATTAAGCCAGGATTAGGCCTTAGTTCAATTAGGACATGTAAGCTTTTATAAATGTCCCTTAGAAAACAACATTACTGGTGTGTATCTTGGGACAAAACAACGACACCGACGTACTTAAAGATATGCTTTCAGTTAAAACAACTCAAACATGCATTTTAGTCTGGGATTAGCTTAAGCCTCGTCTGTGAAACCAGGGGTTCATGTTCAAAACAATAATGATTTGTTTTCCAAAATGGTGTATTTCGAGAGTTACACATCAAATCCTCCACAGTTGTCAGTCATTTTCCAGTTTTTCCATTTGCTAACACACTAAACTGACATGCACAGCACACTTATTTACACTGACACACACACAGAGCAAAACCTCTTCTCAAGTCTACAAAAGTCTGAACACATTTTCTGCTTTACACACATTTTGCAATTTCAAAATGGCACTTTTTAAACACACTGAACACGGTTCTCTGCATAACACACAACAATCTGACATAAAGTCACATGATTGCCATTTCAAAACTGCCATTCAAAATGACACTCCGTGATCTGATTGGCCGACACATGTGTCACCTGACCAAACACCTCAACTCTTCACTGTTAACACTTCAATCTTTTTCAGTTTACTGTTTATTGTGAGCATATTTGTGTTCAGTCCAGTGCAAATATTTCTGCTGTGCATAAATGAATGTTTCAACAGCATGTGTGTGTGTATCTGCAAATATTTCTGTGCATGTGAACAATCTGAAGACGTTTCTACAATTTGAACTATTTTAGTATTATGGCAAAGCATCCTAAAGATGAGAGTGCTCTTCATTACGACCAACAGTGTGTAGTTGGTTAGACACAAATCTGCTAATATCTGAAGTGTGTGCCATTTCGTGCAAAAGTTAGATTTTGATAATGCTATATGTAGTTTTGGTTGCAGTGCTTCATTTTGCAGGATACACTGTAAAATAAAATATATGATCAATAAGTTATGACAAGATATGTTTTTACATTACTTTAACTCATCAAAATAAGTTAATTTTCAACTTTTTTTTATTTATTTATACAAGATTCAACTAATTTTTTTAAGTCAGTTTGATGAATTCAAGTTGTAATGAATTAAACATCCAAGTTGATTGAACTTTAAAAAATTAAGGACACAACTTTAAAAAAATTTTTTACAGTGTATATTCGGTATTTTGCAGTTTGGGTGTGTGGTTTTGTGAATTGTGTTTAGTATTTAGATAAAACCAGCCTAGTTTGCAAAATTGTGTGTTAGTAATTGTAAAAAACTGTAAATGTTGCATCCTGCATGATCAGAGAGTGTGTGCGCTTGCCTGACGTTGCTCTGCTGCAGGGGACGGGGTCGTGCGCCTGGCCGGCACGGCGGACCGCTGTCAGGGGCGGGTGGAGATCTACTACCAGGGCGGCTGGGGAACGGTGTGTGACGATGACTGGAGCCTGGCAGACGCGTCAGTCGTGTGCCAGCAGATCAGCTGTGGACAAGCACTCGCCGCTCCCACCAACTCTTACTTCGGCTACGGCACGGGCCGGATCCTGCTGGATAACGTCAACTGTAACGGGCATGAGAGCGGTCTGACCAGCTGTTACAGCCTGGGCTGGGGGGTGAATAACTGCGGGCATCACGAGGACGCTGGTGCCATCTGCTCAGGTGGGTACGGCATCTCTCACAGGTATACTGGACACGAATAAAACACTGACACAATGAAGAACAAGTAACAATAATATTCGCAATAACATCGTTTTACTGAATAATTAAGTAAACCTAATTTCTTAATTTATCTTTAAGAAACCTCATTGATTAATTGGCTACTCTCTGCTCTGCTGACAATTCCTGTCGGTCACTGTAGCTTAGGTTGGTTGCAATTCGCAAACTCACCACTAGATGCCGCTAAACATTACACACTGCACCTTTAAAATAAGCTATAGAATGACAAACAAAAACACATCTTAAGCACACAGAATAATGTAAGTGAACTTTTTTTGTAATTGTGGCATCCGTAATTGTAATCGCGATTACAAATTTGAGCCGTACTTCACAAAGACATATTCTGATGCACTAAGCAGAGTCCTAAAGTTTGAACACACTAGTGAAGTGCTTTCATTTTGCAATATTGAACTGAAAAATTACACTACCGGTCAAAAGTCTCTTCTGCTCACCAAGGCTGCATTTATTTGATTGCAAATACAATAACACAGTAATATTGCGAAATATCGTTACAATTTACAGTTTTTCTACTTGAATACATTGTAAAATGTCATCAGCATCATTACTCCAGTCTTCAGTTTGAAATGATCCAGCTCAATTATTATTAGTGCTGCGTTATTAATAATGTAATCAATGTTAAAAACAATGATTTTAATATTAAGTTTTGCTGCTTAATATTTTTGTGGAAACAGCGATACATTTATTTTATTCAGGATTCTTTAAATAAATAGAAAGTTCAAAAGAACAATATTTAAGTTCCAAAGAACAATATTTATTTTGAAATAGAATCTATATAAATATTTTTGTGGAAACAGCGATACATTTTTTTTTTTTCAGAATTCTTTAAATAAATAGAAAGTTCAAAAGAACAATATTTATTTGAAATAGAATCTTTTGTTACATTATAAATGTCTTTACTGTCACTTTTGATCAGTTTAATGTGTACTTGCTGAATAAAAGTATTCATTTCCTTTTTTTATTTTATTTTACCTAACCCATGTTTCTTGATCATCAACTCGTCTTATTAGAGTGATTTCTGAAGGATCATGTGACACTGAAGACTGGAGTAACGATGCTGAACATTCAGCTTTGATCACAGGAATAAATTACATTTTACTCGCATAGAAAACATTCATTTTAAAATTGTAATAATTTTTCACAATATTACTGATTTTACTGTATTTCTTTATCAAATAAATGCAGGCACAGTGAGCAGAAGAGACTTCTTTCAAATCTGAATTATTCCAAACTTTTGACCAGGATAGAGTACATGCATTTCAGAAATTTGGTCTCAGACTTTCAGACCTCACTGTATGTGAATATTCACTGATACTGTATTAATGTGACTGTAGATCTAACTCTCTCTCATATTGCAGGCTCAAGTTCGACCATGGTCCCGTTTATCAACACGGAGACTTTAGGCAGAGGATTCATCATTCCGGAAACCACAGCAGGTATAAATGCTGCCTATACTGTACGCTGGGCCTGTAACTTCACCTGCTATCTTCAATAATACACGGTTGAATTAATAGCCAATTCTTTGTTATTAACTGCTGTGCATGACCATGCATTTTGGCATTTACTGTGGGCCGTAGTGAACAGACCATCTGTCACACACGGGATTGTCCTGCATAATAAATCCCTTAAACACCAGCAGATGGCGTGCTTTCAAAACAGTCTTGTCACCTGATTTAAAATTTAAGCCATGAAATAATGAAATAATTATAAAAACTAATATTCGAGTGCCTTGGATTGTTTTTTCTTATGAGTGAAACCATCCCTACACCCGAAGAGCACCGAGACACTGACGTTACAGTGCAGCACTTCTTGCATTCCTTGTATTCAGTCTCATTTTGTGTTCCTCATTTTTTTTCTCCTCCTTTCTCTGTTTTCTTCAGTGACAGAAATGCCAGTGCCAGTTACTGAGAGGACAACCACTGCGTCCACTGCAGCCTCAACCACGAAAGGTAGTAAAGACACTGACCAATGACAGTCTCAGTTCTCTCAGAAGTGACCATCTCTGAACTTCCATTAGCATTTTTGACTGGATGATATAGAATTTCATAACTGTGGTTTGAAATTGATGAAATAATGAAATTGAGGAGACAGACAGACAAACGGATAGATAGACAGACAGACAGACAGACAGACAGACAGAATCTCTCCAGATCCTTCAGATTCCCAGATCCATGTTGGCGCTTCTCTTCAGTTCAGCCCACTCATTTTCTACAGGGTTCAGGTCAGGGACTGGGATGGCCATTGCAGATGCTTGGTTTTAGATAGATAGATAGATAGATAGATAGATAGATAGATAGATAGATAGATAGATAGATAGATAGATAGATAGATAGATAGATAGATAGACAGACAGACAGACAGACAGACAGATAGATGGATAGATGTTCTCCCACTTGGAAATCATGGAGGGGTCTGAAATTGTCATCGTAGGTGCATGTCCACTGTGAGAGACATAATCTAAAAAAAAAAATCCAGAAATCACAATATATGATTTTTTAACTGTTTATTTGTATGATACAGCTGCAAATAAGTATTTGAACACCTGTCTATCAGCTAGAATTCTGACCCTCAAAGACCTGCCTTTAAAATGTCCACCTCCACTCCATTTATTATCCTAAATTAGATGCACCTGTTTAAGGTCGTTAGCTGCATAAAGACACCTGTCCACCCCATAAAATCAGTAAGAACATGGCCAAGACCAAAGAGCTGTCCAAAGACACTAGAGACAAAATTGTACACCTCCACAAGGCTGGAAAGGGCTACGGGGAAATGGCCAAGCAGCTTGGTGAAAAAAGGTCCACTGTTGGAGCAATCATTAGAAAATGGAAGAAGCTAAACATGACTGTCAATCTCCCTCGGACTGGGGCTCCATGCAAGATCTCACCTCGTGGGGTCTCAATGATCCTAAGAAAGGTGAGAAATCAGCCCAGAACTACACGAGAGGAGCTGGTCAATGACCTGAAAAGAGCTGGGACCACCGTTTCCAAGGTTACTGTTGGTAATACACTAAGACGTCATGGTTTGAAATCATGCATGGCACGGAAGGTTCCCCTGCTTAAACCAGCACATGTCAAGGCCCGTCTTAAGTTTGCCAATAACCATTTGGATGATCCAGAGGAGTCATGGGAGAAAGTCATGTGGTCAGATGAGACCAAAATAGAACTTTTTGGTCATAATTCCACTAAACGTGTTTGGAGGAAGAAGAATGATGAGTACCATCCCAAGAACACCATCCCTACTGTGAAGCATGGGGGTGGTAGCATCATGCTTTGGGGGTGTTTTTCTGCACATGGGACAGGGCGACTGCACTGTATTAAGGAGAGGATGACCGGGGCCATGTATTGCGAGATTTTGGGGAACAACCTCCTTCCCTCAGTTAGAGCATTGAAGATGGGTCGAGGCTGGGTCTTCCAACATGACAATGACCCGAAGCACACAGCCAGGATAACCAAGGAGTGGCTCTGTAAGAAGCATATCAAGGTTCTGGTGTGGCCTAGCCAGTCTCCAGACCTAAACCCAATAGAGAATCTTTGGAGGGAGCTCAAACTCCGTGTTTCTCAGCGCCAGCCCAGAAACCTGACTGATCTAGAGAAGATCTGTGTGGAGGAGTGGGCCAAAATCCCTCCTGCAGTGTGTGCAAACCTGGTGAAAAACTACAGGAAACGTTTGACCTCTGTAATTGCAAACAAAGGCTACTGTACCAAATATTAACATTGATTTTCTCAGGTGTTCAAATACTAATTTGCAGCTGTATCATACAAATAAATAGTTAAAAAATCATACATTGTGATTTCTGGATTTTTTTTTGTTGATTATGTCTCTCACAGTGGACATGCACCTACGATGACAATTTCAGACCCCTCCATGATTTCTAAGTGGGAGAACTTGCAAAATAGCAGGGTGTTCAAATACTTATTTTCCTCACTGTAGATAGACAGACAGATAAATAGATAGACAGACAGACAGATATATAGATAGACAGACTGACAGACAGACAGATAGACAGATAGATAGATAGATAGACAGACAGACAGACAGACAGACAGACAGACAGACAGATAGATAGATAGATAGATAGATAGATAGATAGATAGATAGATAGATAGATAGATAGATAGATAGACAGACAGACAGACAGACAGACAGACAGACAGACAGCTAGATATAGATAGACAGACAGACAGATAAATAGATAGACAGACAGATAGACAGATAGATAGACAGACAGCTAGACAGATAGATAGACAGACTGACAGACAGATAAATAGATAGATAGACAGACAGCAGACAGACAGCTAGATATAGATAGACAGACAGACAGACAGACAGATAGATAGATAGATAGATAGATAGATAGATAGATAGATAGATAGATAGATAGATAGATAGATAGATAGATAGATAGATAGATAGATAGATAGACATATGATCATCTATCTCTAATCCTCTGCATCTATCGTTCCTTTCAGAGAAGCCAAACGTGCGTCTGGTGAACGGGCTGGACAGCTGCCAGGGCCGAGTGGAGGTTCTCTACTTCACCGTCTGGGGGACCGTGTGTGATGACGAATGGGATATGGACAACGCTCTGGTGGTCTGCAGACAGCTGGGATGCGGGCCGCCTCGGGCTGCCAAGTCTCTGGCTTACTTCGGCCAGGGTTCAGGTCCCATTCTGCTGGATAACGTCGACTGCAGTGGCCATGAGCAAAAGCTGACCGACTGCTTTAATCTGGGGTGGGGACAGCATAACTGTGGCCACTACGAAGACGCTGGAGTGATCTGTGCACGTAAGAGAAGACAGCAGATATTACATACATTACAAAGCATTTAGGCCCTGTTTACTCCTGGTATTAACATGCGTTTTTGTCGATCGGATCACAAGTAGACGAGCGAGACACCCTCACATTTACTCCTGGTGTTTTATCCGTCTCTTTTATCCACTTTCAACCACTTCTGTCCTGATTTCTTTGAAATGTGTGTTCATTTCTTTGACACATGAACACACAAATTTCCCCAAATTTAATGACTTTTAATGACTTCTGCAGTCTCAGAATGATTCAACTCCTTCATGCAAGCATCTTTAGTACTTAGCAGAACACCCTTTCACTGTCATGACCTGCTACAGACGAGATGTATAACCGGACACCAGCTTCTGGCAGCGTTTCTGAGGAATCTGAGCCCGTTCCTCATGAGCAATGGCCTCCAGTTCAGGAATGTTCTTGGGTTTGCGTGCTGCAACCGCCTTCTTCAAATCCCACCAGAGATTTTCCATGGGATTCGAGTGAGGTGATGGTGATGCCACTGAAGAATCTTCCAGGACTTCTTCTGCAACCAAGCCTTGGTGGAATTTAAGGTATGCTTGGGATCATTGTCCTGTTGGAAGGTCCAAGCTTCAGCTTCCTCACTGACAGCATGATGTTTCCTCTTAGGATTTCCTGATACTTTAATGAATCAATGTTGCCTTCCACACGCTGCAGGTTTCCAGTGCCAGAGGATACAAAGCAGCCCCAGAGCATCACTGATCCACCATGCTGAACTCTAGACTGAGTGTTCTTTTCAGCATATGCTTCATTCTTCTTTTCTTTAGAATATTGTCTTTGAACTTCAGTTTTTGCGGTCGCTCTGTATATTTCTATGGCATTGCTGTCCAGGAGTAATTAGCTTTTGAAGTGTATTTACTTAATGTAAAGTTAACGAAAGTTATCATGAGGACTGTAATGTTTAAAGCAGATGTCTTAACTAATGTCAGTCGACTGGGAAGATTTTAAAACGAGCCGTTCATTAATAAACACGCAAAATCGATGTGAAAATACAGACTGGAAGTCAAAAGACAACGAGCGCAGCGCTGAAAAGGGGCGGGGCTACATAAGGTCTATAGAGACGAAAATTTTTGCTTCATCTCTCCACAAAACAGAATCCCAAAACCTCTGTGGCTTATTTATATGATTTTGAGCAAATTGGAGTCAACTTTTCTTGTGCTTTTGGGTCAGTAGTGGTGTACGTCTTGGAGTTCTGGCATGGACACTGTACTGTGCAGCTGAAACCTCAGTGCCAAGTCTTGCTGCAGGTCTTTTTGCAGGTTTTTCTGACCCTGCCTTCTCATAAATCTGTTTGCAGCCGTTGATAGCTTCCCTTTTCTGCCCCGTCCAGGTCATTTTTGGACCATTCTTTTGACTTAGCCATATTCCTAACATGCAGTCAAATGTGACACTCAACAAACCTAGCCAGTTCAGATATATAATGTGTTCTAGCTCAATCACACCTTGTGCAGCTAATGAAGCCCTTGATTAGTGAGACAACACCTGTTTTGCAGATTGGTGCTGTTGTGAGGGATTCTGTTCAGGGGGTTCGATAATTTGGAGACTGCAGAAGTCAATAAAAGTTGCATTATCAGTTAAATTTGGGGAAACCACTTGAAACATTTGTTTGAGCTATTTTAAAGGTGCTCTAAGCGATGCTGGGTGACGTCACTTCTTGTTGACGTTCAAAGTATTGTCAAACAAAACGGAGGCTAGCTCGACCCTCCCTCCTCCTCATCCCGTCCCCTCCCCCTCTCCCTTCCGTGCTTTTCCAATGTAAATTCGGGACTTCGCGCGTTCCTTCTCCTTTTTCCCTCTTCTTTGCTATTTGTTCATCGGAACGTCGTCTCTTTGGTCGTGTGTCGGCCATATCAAAATTCAAGAGAATATAATTCTAACGTTAGTCATTGTCGTTGTCTAGGACATCTCTCCTCTAGCTAACTTCCCTCTTCATGCTTCTCTCTCCTCCACCCCCCACACCCCCCTTCATGTGCACGCGCACTAACCCCCCAACCCCCACCCCCAAATCATTCGTCAGTGATTGGCTGGAACACTGTTTGTTAAGTTTCGTGGTCCAGGCTGGGCCAGTTTGTTTTTGTTGCCATTTGTGGAGCCTGGGCTGTCTACAGAGACCGCGTTTTTTTACAGTGTGTTCAGGGGACAGGCAGCTAGCGGATAGTGAGGAGATGTTTGCTGTATGTGACAAAAAATGTTTCGGCCTAAAAAACGAGCGACATCTCTTAGAGCACCTTTAATTTCTTTTGTTTGATTTGTTCATTGCATATAGCTGAAAGTCTGTAAATTTTGCTGTGGGGGTTGAATAATTTTGATTACAACTGTATATTCAAAGGTCAGTCTATGCACACAAACATGCATGTGTCCTTCATTCACAAAATTCACTACACCAGCATTTCACTAAGAACACACACACACACACACCTGCACATCCGTATATCACTGCTACTTCAATTACCAATACTCTCAAACTCTCAAGCATACAAACTAACATCCATTTTACATTTATGTGGCCACTGTCTCTTTTTGAAATCCCAACGTAAACCATCGAGAAAGAGGGAAATCACAAAACTGACTCAAGATCAGCATTTGCAATCAGCAACATCCTCTGTATGACAGTTGGCCATATCTGCATGAGAAATAAAGAGGCCCGTCAGAGCACATCATCGTCAGCACAGACCCACAGGGAACGTCGACCTCCGTACAGGCCACGTGCATCACTAACGCATTAATATATGCATGCCTGTGTCTAATAGATGAGCATTTAAGAGAACAGGGAAAGACTAAAGTAAACATGAGATAAAGATACAAAATGTGTCAACATTTAGAGTACTCTCTCATACACTGAAAAAAAAAAGTGTTGTAGTATTTTCTCTGAAATATTTCACTAATAATTACAAAGTGCAATTTTAAAGCAGAAAGGCTGAAATATTATTTTCTTGTATAACATACTCCAATTATCTTTGTTTCTACAACTTCAAAAAGATTTGCATTCTAGATTTACATTCTAGAACGAGAACCACAAGTTAGTGGTTCATTAAAAGAGTTTATTCAGTCACTGTAAACGAAAGTTAACCAAAATAATTTAACCTGATCTTCTAATGTAAGTTTTTGTGTTTTCTGTTTTTCAGCGCCTTTGGAATTTGAGGTATTAGGAAGAGACTTTAACGTAGGGATAACAGAGGGACTTACTACAACTACGACTGCAACTACAACCACAACACCAGTGGAAGGTAAGCACACCGAAGGTGACGCTCAAGTTTCGACATCCTCAAAGACATTTCAGAAACATTCTACATCCACAAGCACAGTGTATGGAAGCACACTGATTTATGTGTCCATCAGATGTTGCGCTCATGAATGGAGCCCATAATGGGAAACCTTATCACTGGCCTAATTGCATAACCCCTTTATTATATTACGTGATTATTTTATAAGCTTGGAAAGAAATTTGGACCAAAATTATATTAGTATTTTATATTTAATATAGTTTTGAGCAGCAATTATTGGGGTTCAAGCACATTAGTAAAAATATGTTTTATTTAGCAAGCCTGTAAGGAAATATATGTTTTTTTAAAGCTTTTTAACAGTTACAGCTCCACCTATGATCCGATCTCCATAAAGGTTTGCATGCTTCTTTAGAATCATATGTTGCATGTTCTCACCTAATTTTGGTAAATGCTGAGTTTTCGTTTAGGATTTATAGGCTCTTGAGTACAGTATATTTTGCCATGGCCCTTTTCTAAATAAGCTTGTTATAGCTATCCCAAAGGGTAAAGTTAAATAAAATTATATTTATTGACCTAGAGAGTCTAGATAATTGAATTGTGAATTGGTTTTTATTGAGGTTGAGCGAAAAACCTAGGACTAGTTCGCAAAAGTAGTTTTTTTTATTTATTCTCAAATATTTAACAAATGATTTGATTGACAGCAGTGGTTCTTGAGGCAAAGTTGTTCAGAATGAGGAGGTCTAACATATGATATGCATATTGTATGTGTGAAACTCATCGTGATTACTGAGACGTAAAACTCATTAACCCACAGACTTTTGTGCCGATCAACCTCCTAACCAAACTTCATTGGCCGATTGCAGCCATGTTTTTCTAGATATACGCAAATGTCCTCATGGCACCTTGGACAAAGACACTACATGCCAATTTTCAAGTCAATCTGACTAACGGTTGCGAGTTACAGCCGTTTTCATATTTTTTTCCTGTTATAGCACCATCAAGTGGCTAATCACAGAGATTTTGTTACTGTGACCTCAGATTAAGCCCATACATACGTGTTCCGAGTTTGGTGAAAATATCTCGTTTCTTTCAAGAGTTAAAGCCATTTTAGTAAAAGCAGCCCCGCCCTCTACAAACGTTTTGGCGTCCTGCCGTGACCATGAATCGAAATTATGACTTTTTTTCCAGCTAATTATTGACAATCAGACTCGGGCGAAAAACCAAGGACTAGTTTGCTAAAGTAGTTTTTTCAAATAATCCAAAATACCCCAAAATTTCAAGTTATGACCGTTTTCCTACTTTTGATTGTTGTAGTGCCACCGTCTGGCCAATTGGGGCGAGACTCTGTGACATTGTAGACGGGATGGGTACTACCATCCCTCAAAGTTTCAAGTTTCTACTTTCTATTTTCACTTACTGAATAGTATTTGAACCATAGACTGTAAAAAAATATGGACGTAGTGTCCGCGACGTCACCAGATGGTTTCTGAAGAGTATTCTTGAAGCCTAAAGTGGGCGGAGCCGGCCGTCGCCATCTTAGCAGCGCGTCACTCCCGGATAACAGAAAATGGGAAAAGTCGCGATTAGCTGAGGTGACGTGACGCTAACTGACAACAGACAAACGGCTAGTAGTGACATCAGCGGCAATCCACCTATCACTCAAATGGCCACGCTCTTAATTATGCAGAACTTTAAGGCTTAATATAATTTAAACGGATGAGTTATAAAAAAATTCACGCCCCTCACAGTCGTCATGAAGGGCACAATTAGCTATATAGACCAAAACCACTTTTTGCACCAGGCTGTAAACACATTTATTTCTGGCATTTTAACATGGAGGTCTATGGGATTGACTCTCTTCTGCAGCCGGTCTCTAGTGGCCAGTCAATGAACTGCAGTTTAAGTCACTTAAAGTTGGTTTCAAGAGAGAGACCGGAAGGTTGTCGCTTGGTTTGAACAAACACGCATCTTATCCAGCTCTCTCTCTTTCTCTCCTCAAGCTACCATCAAGCTCGTGGGAGGCCTGCACCGCTGCGAGGGCCGAGTGGAGATGTACCTGAGAGGGGAATGGGGTACGGTGTGTGATGACGCTTGGGATCTTACAGATGCTAAGGTGGTGTGTAGGCAGATGGGCTGCGGGCTGCCTAAAGCCGCTCAGGTACTGGCCTACTTCGGTCCCGGTCGTGGCCCAATCCACCTGGACAACCTGAAATGCACAGGCACTGAAGATACTCTCATTCAGTGCTCTCACATAGCATGGAACGTCCACAACTGTGACCATTCAGAGGACGCCAGCGTCACATGTTCACTCCAATGACTCCGCCCACCTCAAGCCACGCCCACCAGCCTGATCCAATAGGGAGGGGATAGGAATAGCATTGACTACAGGACTTGTATAAATTTTGTACATAACACCTCACGCCAACCCTGAATAATAGATTTTAAAGATTAAATAGTTATTTGGGTGTGAAACAATGAAAAATAAGTTATGCTACTACTGTTATATAAATAACTGTAATAAATATTATGAATGAAAATTCGAATTATGCACTTTATAAACTATATGAACATGTACACATAGGTGAATAAATAAGCGGAGGCTATTGATATACAGTGGAAACCAAAGTTTTAGACTCCTCTCTTTAGGCGTTGATAAAGACTGCAAGCACCAAATTTATTATGCCATACAAAAACTGATGATACATAAAGTGGAACTGAATGCTAGAAGTAAACATAAAAAAAATTCTGTTTTGATGATAAATTTTGTTGCATATCCTACTGTAAAGTTTAAAGTGTATCTGAATATCTTTATCATTTTATTGAATGTCAAAACATAATTCGTTATTCAAAAATATTTGTCTGAATTGGTCTGCTCAGAATCAAAAAAAAATTCTCAGGTCCATTTTGATTGGTTTGATTGATTATTGAAAAAATAATGGTTTCAATGCTAAAATATGTTTTCATTTTCTTTCTGTCTTTTTTTTTTTGTCTCTGTTCCATCATTTGTGAGTAGATTAACAGAATGAAAATTAATGGGATAAAAGTAATATTGGATTTGTATTGAGGAAACTAAACCATGTCATTGGCCTAAATGCATAATAGTATATTAAGATAGGAAAGAAATGTAGGCCAAAAATGATGTTGAGATTTTTATATATAATATATAAATAAACATTTGGTAAACCTAAAGTAAAAGAAAAAAGAAAATGTTTAAGATGTCACTTTTTTTTTTTTTCTGTACAGACTTTCAACTTTTTTTTTGTCAATATACACTCCTGGGCAAAAGAAAAAGAAGAAGGGCTAAACACTAAGCTTTTAATTTAATAACCACAAATTATTGGTCAGGAAATTAGCTAAATTTAATCCAATGCACTACTTAAAAAGCCAGAAAAACATCAAAGACAGAATGACGTTTTTGGCTGAATATGAGATGAATCACAATGAAACACGAGCGTCTTCAAAAATCTGCTGAGAAATATAATAATACATGCATCTCTACCACAAACAAGTCCTTTAATGCTTCAGAGTACAGGAGAATATTGCAGAATAGCTTGTTTCCCACAAATGAAAAGTTGTTATCTTAAGAGAAATGATGAGATGTTATTTTTCAACAAGACGCTGCACAACCAAGAAGTGGCTTGAGAACGAATCAGGATCATGTTTAGTCCAGATTCGATCCCTATAGTGAATATTTGGTCTCAGATTAAACTCAAACGAACTGAGACATTTTTCAGACACTCTTGAATTGTGAAGCCATTCATATTGAGTGGATCAACACTGACTCTAATCAAGCTGTTTCAAGGCTATATTCTGTGCTAAGTGACTATATCTACAGAATTTGTGCAATTCCTGACCAGTGATTTGTGAATAAAAAAGATCATTAAAAGACCAGTAAATGTTTTGCCTTTTTTTCTGCCCATAAATAAAGTGCTATAAATCTATTATATATTCTTAAAGGTGGACTAAAGTTGTTTCCTGAAATATTCTCCTGTTAAGACAAAACAGCACATTATTTATTCTTCCGGCAGGTGCTCTACATAATAAAAGTTTCGTCATCTGTGTTTTATATTTCACATATTCAAATTTTATAATGAATATGTAATAGATGTATCTTAATATTAGTTATAATGGGAGTCTGGGTCTTTTGAAAAGGTTTTTTTTTTTATAGCCTTTCTGTAGCCAAGGTGTCTATACAGAAAATTACTTTTAAAAATAAAACAAGCATGAAAAATATTCACTGGAGTAACTTTATGACAATTAGCCCAAGTTTAGGCGACTCTATAAAAGCTAGCAAGTAACACTGCAACTCTCAATATTCTAATAACCAAATTAATTAAATAAATAAATAACCAACCCTTTTATTATTGAGATTATATGGAGCCCCTAAAGCAGTGGTGGCGGACCACGGGACATAATTGTGCCAATGTACCGTTTCTATAGTTTAAAGCTACACTGTAATATTTTAAGTTGATTCTTAGCAAAAAACACTTTGTTCTTTCAAAATGATATGTGCTCATTAATGTGTAATTACTTCTACCAACTAATCAAGTATTCTCGTAAGCGTAGAATCTGCCATTTAGAATACATACGAGCGAGTCACTCGAATGGCGGCAGCCATGTTGCGCCTCCATCTTGAAAATACATTAGCCAAAGAGGGACAAACCTGGAAATTCAAGCTTTGCCTTTCGCGTTTTTACACACAGTGGCACCGTGACGAATGCGAGGGGGAGATTACTCGCGACTGCCGGCAGATTTGAAATAATACGGCCACCGTAGGAGTTAAAACGCCCTCGGAATGGGAGGGGCTAGAAAGTAATATTCAGTTGGTAGTCATAAACAATTTCAGCTAGATGGGAGAAAATCCTACACGGTGTAGCTTTAAATTGAGCAGCTATCAAAACATATGATTGAATATGATTTAGCTATTTTTTTTTTTTTATTGGTCTCTTTAAAAAAAAAAAAAAATAATATATATATATATATATATATATATATATATATATATATATATATATATATATATATATATATATTATCATTATTCTGGGACTAATAATATAGTTACGTTTTGCAATAAATTGTACAAATATGCACAACAGTTTCAGGATGCTGTTTACAAAGAGAACAATTACTTCAATATCACTTACATCTCTCTATAAATTACAGAAACGTCTGTCTGTCTGTGTGTCTGTCTGTCTGTCTGTCTGTCTGTCTGTCTGTCTGTCTGTGTGTCTGTTAACCACATATCTCTCGAACCGTTAGTCCGATGGATTTCAAACTTGACAGGTGTCTCGCTACGGTCACGAGTAAGTGCAGTGCCAAGTTTGACGTTGTTTGGATGAGAAATGCTAAAGATATCGTTAAATATATCATTTTTAAAAGGTTGTGGTTTAAAAATAAACATTCTGACAATCAGTCAGCTACACTGTTTACTTCTGGATATTATAGTTTGGTTCCAAAACGTGATAAATCCATTTTGATTAATTTGAGTAAAAATGTGTTTTCTTTACCAAGAAACCAACAATTATTAAAAACACACACGAAAACTGATTTTGCACGGGCACTTTGCACTGCTCCCTAAATCGACACGCTTATTCATTTGTGGATGTAAACTGAATCTATATGTCAGCTATGCTGTTTACTTCTGAATATTAAAGAAACCAACAATTACTAAAAACACACACGAAAACTGATTTTGCACGGGCACTTTGCACTGCTCCCTGAATCGACACGCTTATTCATTTGTGGATGTAAACTGAATCTATATGTCAGCTATGCTGTTTACTTATGAATATTATGTTTCATTCTGGTGCGCTTAATGTTATCGCTACTGTGTAATACTAGCCTATGCTATTCACCAACTAAACATATCCTATTCAATGCGTTCACAGTCTCTTTCACGGGCATCATTTGTAGTAGCCCATTCACAAACTGTTTGCTCAAGCATAGCGTTTTCTCTGAGTTCACTGTGTGCTTTCTACCATGCACAAATAAAAATGTCACTGAACTTTTGCTGTGCAATTGTAACAATGAGCATTCAATCACACCAAACCAACAATTACTAAAAACACACACAAAAACTGATTTTGCACTAGTTTAGTAATAATTTTCGATCGAGTCAGTATCGCGCGAGACCCCTCATGATCCTGACGTCACTGCACCCCCCTCACAACTGATGACGCAATCCAGTGAAAGGGTAAGGAGGGGGAGGGGCGTGTTGCATCGGCACGCGCTCAGAGAGAGAGAGAGAGAGAGAGGGAGAGAGAGAGAGAGAGAGCAGCTGCAGCGGCAAGAGGAGCTCGCGCGCGTCCCACGGCATATTCACTAAATACACCCATATCACCCGAATCAAGCGCGATTTAAACATGGTCGACCGCGAGCAGCTGGTCCAGAAAGCCCGGCTGGCCGAGCAGGCTGAGAGATATGACGATATGGCTTCTGCCATGAAATCGGTAAGTGCATATTCATTTATAATTTGGCTATTCACATAGTTATAATCACGCGAAGTGAACTGTCTCACAATATCGTGCGGATCGTACAGTGATATATAATAATGCATTCGTCGCATTGCCACTGGAAATTCCACTGATTTTCGCGTGAGTTCTTTCTTTCTTCTTTTTATGAATCTTTTCAACGTTCTTATATTGATGACATAATCGATTCGAGTGAGCGCGCGCACGTTCTTTAGTCTAAAGGCCCATATAAGTTGATCCGGACCGACTGACAGGTCACAGTCCTGCTGTAATCATGACGAGGCTTATTTGGGAATATTGTGTGTCACTGCCTGTCATTCATTAAAATAGAGTATAATAATGCATGAGGATAATAATGCAGCGTTGAGTGTGAATCCAGATTTCTGGGCGGTGCCTTTCAAAGATCCGAACGAACTGGACATCAGACAGACACTTCAGTACAGCACATGCATGGCCATGATTATACCAGTTTAGCTTACAAATCCAGGGACATTAATGATATAGCCTATGCATCCAGTGAATGCCGATTCAGTGCAGAATTTCTCTGAAAGCATGCATTATTAAAGAGGTTTGTGATTCATAAATGTTATATTATGCTGGTGTAGGATGCAGATGATCCAGCGCTTCTCTCTTTTGTCTCAGAAGCTGTTATCGTGCAGCACTGACTTCTGTCTCACATCGATTTACATTTGGTTTTCGCACATTCACATTCTCCGGCTTTGCAGGTTTGCTCTCACTAGGCGTGTCGCAACGTGTGCCAAGGTGCAGTGCCCATAATGCAGCATTTCATCCATCCATCAGCCTCCATCCAATAGGGTACAAGTTACCACCAACCTCTCTCTCCCTCTCTCTCTCTCTCTCTCTCTTCATCAAGGGCGTAGGTTTGCATTGAAAGTTGATTGGATCGTATTGCCAGGAAGAACTAGATAACCCTGAGATTTGTGGTTTTAAAAACTCAACCAGTGTTTTAAAAATCACAATCTCCTGTCATGGAAGTTTTGGAGGTCACACCTAATTCACGTGTATCAGTGCAACGTTTGTAAAACACTTTAGACACCACAGCTAAAATAAAAGAAAAGAAAATAATGAAAGTAATCAAAATAAAACGGTTCAGAATCGTTGTGAAAACATCTTTACATAAAATGTCAATATATATGGAGCACTAGGAGTGACACATAAAATGAAATAAGTTATCAATTTAATAACTGAATGGAAATAAATCTATTTTTAAATGGATGATATACATTATTGCATGTTTTAAAATGCAGATATTTATCATACAAAAAATTACAATGATTTATTTTGTCACTAGTCCTCCAAATATGCAAAGTGTTTTTACTACAAAATTAACAATCTGTAATTTATTATGAGATAAAAATGTTAAATTTCCGCCACTGAATACATTTCTTATTTATTTTTTGCAGAATTGCATGATATAAGCTCGTAATTGTGGGGGAAAAAAGTCAGAATTGTGACTTATTTTTTATTCGGTGGCGTAAGCAAGCTTCCATTTGCACAAGTCATCTGACAGGAGGAATATATATGCTATTTTCATAAAAGTAATGAAATGACACTTTATATTAAGGTGACATAGTTACATGTACTTACTATAGTAATAACAGTCAATTATGCATAATTACAAGTAACTAAAACTAAACCACCAAACCCTAACCGTAACTCATACATGTAGTTAATCAACATTACTCAGTACTTATTTGAGTACAACGTAACAACATCATCTTAAAATAAAGGGTTACACTTTATTTTAAGGTGTCATTGTTACAGTGTAATTATATATTTAAGTACTGAGTAATATTAAGCAACTACATGTACTTACTATAGGATTAGGGTTTGGTTGAGGGTTATTGCATGTAATTATGCATAATTTACTGTTATTGCTATGGTAAGTACATGTAACATATGTAACAAGGACACTGTAAAATAAAGTGTTACCAAATATAGTGTAACCTAATATAATGTAATAACATTTAGGTGTAGATTGCCTACAGCATTTGTTTAAAAAAATGTGTCTATCGATTTGCAAATCATTGCATGTCCAGTTTTGGTTGGAGCTGATAAACTTGCAGCCATTTAATGAAAAGGAAAGTGCATCGTTCCTTTTAGCTACTCTCTAAGACTGGATGCTGTCCATTACTGAAAAACGCCTCATCATTGTGTAATTGCACATCTCTCGACATCCGCTGGGCAGATGAGTGTTTCTGAGGGGGGGGGTGATAAGGGATATATTGCACAGGGCTTCTGATACACCAATCTGCCATTAGTGCGGTTCACGTAATGGTTCTACTAAACAGTTTTCGTTCGGAGACAATGAGCTTGACAAATTGGTGAATTTCAAATATCATGTAATGATTAGTTCCCTCAACATCTTCCTAAACTGTTTGCTTTTATGTGGTCTAAACTAATAAATAATTCTGACTGGCCATTAATGACATGTTCCCTCTCAGGAGTCTCCCAAATCTTAAATATTAAATATTCATAAGTTAGGCTCCATACTTATTTTGTGCCATCCAGTGTGCTTGTTCACTTTGCATCGTCTCTCTTTGAGACACACACACACACACACACACACTGGAGGATGGACTGATATGTCCATGTATTGATTTACTCGTCAGCTGACCGGAAAGATCTGGTCCCAGTGCAGCTCAGGGGTGTGTGTTTATCCAGGTCGTCTTCTCACTATGGTACGAAGAAACCCTTGCAATAATCGTAATAAACTCCAACAGAAAAATCAGATGATGAGATTAACGTGGTGCAAAACAAACACACAATAATCAGTTCCGTTGTTGCTGATGATCCACTGTTACTTCTTCTCATGATGATGCTAATATCTTTTACCACAGCTCTCAGACTACTATTGTAGTATTGTACATTTATTACTTGTGATTTTTGACACCATTATGAGGACTGTTTATCTACATGTCAGGTGTGTTTTATTTTAGGCATGCTTATTCGTGTTGCTTTTTTACAAATTATATAGTGCATTTGTTCTGACATGTTATGCACAATCTGTCAGTTACAGCGTTGAACCCTTGGATTAACCATAGCTTAGACCAATTACATTTATTCAGCGGAAATAAAAAAGTGTTCTGCTTTCATAAATCTTTGAGAAAGTGGTTGTAAATTTTTTTTTGATTTTAAACCATAATCAAAATTGAAATGACAAATGCCAATAAGCTGATTCAGTTTGCATTCCTTTATAAAATATTTTTAACGTCCCCCTGTGGTGAAAATCCAGCTTTTAATGTTGTTTATGTGTCTATGTGGTGTTTTTAATATGCTTTAAGACAAACCATGTGTAAATTCATAAGTCGACACCATTGCTGAGTATTTTCTCCTTAAGTGAACCAAAAACGAGGTTTGAAATCGCTGGTGTTTCTGACGTCACAAACTACCTTGTAACCAATCAGATCAACGTGTGATCGTCAACCAGTGGATCTCTGAGCTGAGTGAGTGAGTGGAGGCGGGGCTCATTTGCTTATTCATAGAACCGCGTATACTTAATGAGGCAAGGGTGTCGAGTTACATTCAAGCTATTTTAAGGCATGAAGAAATCGTTTTTTCAAGGAAAAAGGTTTAAATATGTAATTTTGGTGACGAGCTTTAAGGGATGAAATTAATGACTACAGGGTGACTTTAATATTTTAACTGTAAGCCGGGTTCAGACTACATGTTGTGGTGATTTGCAAACAACAATGGCCGCTGGAACGTAACAATTGGCCGTTTTATCTCGTATAACGTGTCATTGTGGACGATAACCGACACCGACGCTTCACAATGTCCCAACAGAAAGACGAGCATGTTTAATTTCCTCACATCTGTGACACTGACCAAGAGCACTGAAGCTCCTCCGTTCACTGCTTTCAAAACATGGCGAAACGAAAGAAAGCCGATGGTGTTGGTGGAATTATGCAATGGAAGAAAGGTTTGTGGGTTTTCAAAGTGTGTGGCGCCAGATCCTGTCAGAGGAGGAATGCAGAGCAGTAAAAAACATTAAATCAATCAGTTAATGATTAAAGGGATATTTCACCGCTGCAAAGATGAATGTGTATTTAAATTGGGTCATTTATGTAGTAGAAATGTGAAATTATTTTAGAAGTTGGTGCCTTCTAGACTGAGAAAAAATGTATTTTTGGCTCATGTGGATGAAAGACTACAACTCCCAGAATGCACTTGCTTCGCTGCCCTACGAGGACACGCCACGCCACACCAAGCCACGCCTACCGGTTACAGAGGGCAGTATCGGGAGAAATGATACAGCTAGGCTACTAGTCGACTCGAAACTGAAAAGACGGTGTTTTATCGTGAGATCCCCCTATGGGCGGGTTGAAGACATGCGGGACGAGCTCCTCCTACTGGCTGGAGTCTCTCGCCTCTGGACAAAAGAGCCTCAAATGCTAAATGATGATTTTTTCGTCATCAGAGGTTTTTTTCCAGACACACAATACAGAAATCTCTCGTCTCAGGGGGACATGAGGGAGGGAAGCACGGTCATTCCAGAATGATACAAAGCTTAATGCTAATCGGTGAAGTATCCCTTTAATAATTTAAGTCAATACATTATAGCAGGAACAATACTTTAAAAACCGAAAAGAAGCTGGTTGGACAAGAGATGTTCTTATGTTTTCAGTCAGATCTTTTTAAACCGTAAACTCCTGGAAAGTTTTCAGTCCAAGGATCCAGTAAGTGAATGCATTCGATTTAAAACAGTCAGTCATCGTGCTGTGAAACAGACTGAGCGGTGGCGCTGCATGAGCATGAGATACGCTAACAACATCTCTCGGTTGGATAAAGCAAACCAGTGTCGCGCTAGTAAAGTTTTGATGGATGACGATTGTAATCAAGGTAAAGGCGATTACAGTGACACACATTAGGTGCACGAGACGAGAGTACGTTATTATTAATGCGCAAACAAACCGCTCACTGATCGCTATTGTAAAGTAATAAATATTGGGTTGAGGAAGAGGTTTGTTGTGTCAAAAGGGAGGCACACTGTCTTTGAAAATCTGACAAACACTGTTTGTTTACGCTCTTATTTTCGGAAGTCAGTCGCTAGTTCCAGCTGTAAATCACTCCGCAGAAGTAGCAGTGCTTCGCCCTCTGAGAATATAGTTCCCAGTATGTATACGGTTAGAAGATGGCTGTGTCATGTGACCTTGTTATTTGTACTCGCTGTGACTACACAAATCACAACATAAATGTTGGCGTTATTTTGTCACTTATTGGGAGCAGTATGCTAGCTGGAGCCATTTACCTCCAGTCTTTGTGCTAAGCTAGGCTAGCGGTGGGTGCGTCAGACAGAGTTACAGCACACATGGAGATGAGAAGGGTGTGTGTGGACTTATCTAACTCTGGGGGATACGGGGAATAAGCTGAAGTCCCAAAAAGTCGGCGTGTTCCTTTAAAGATGGCAAGCCATGATTGGTCGGGAAAAAAAGTGTAGTCTGACTTGTTTCAGACATGAATTTAGGAGTCAAAATAGCACAATCTGAAACCGTAAGTAAGTAAAGTTTATTTATATAGCACCTTTCTCAAACAAAGAAGAGTCACAAAGTGCTTTACAGTAAAAAACATAATAATATCAAAACAAATACAATAACAGCTGTACAAATACCATATAAGTTTAATAAACGCCAAACCAAATTGTTAATTAAAAGCTTGTCCAAAAAGATGTGTCTTCACGTGTTTTTCACAGATTCCACACGTGACTATTTTAACAGACAAAAATAATATCAGGGTTCTCAAGTCTCACGCATTGGCCGTGAGACACGCAATTCAACCAGTTCACATGCTCACACGCCACACCGTGTATTTCTCACGCTGAAAAGGCAATGCCAACCAAGTTGTCCTGCAAGCTTTATATATAACGTTGTATACGAGGCGCAGGCACACAAGGTGAAGTTTCCTGCCATCAGCGCGTATCTCGGCCAGATTGCGTTCGTAACTAGGCAACATAGATGCGCGAACACACGGAAGTTGACGGAACATTCTCGGCCACCGTACGTTCGTTACTAGGTAACCAACAACATCGCGCGAACACACGTCGTGATGGAGAAGGTAAGTTGGAAGAAAGCTCGTCTAACATTTTTAGGCTAGAGCATTTCATATATAACCCATCGTATACATTATTATTGATGCAGTCAAAAACTCTACAACTACTTAGCAACCAGGCCAGAAGCTTTGGCTCAGTTTGGCTAGCTTACGTTATCTGAAACTAAGGGAAATGTTAGTGGGTATGGGAAGGAATGAAGATGTATTTCTTCATTTTATTTTAAATTATATATTATATTGTATTAATAGTCTTTCTAGTTACATTAAGGAGCCACAGTGCTTCAAGTGGGAGCCCCCTACCCCTGTTATCAAGGCATCAAAATGTGCAACAAACACTTACAACACAAAACACATTTCATAAGCTGAGTGTGTACTCTTGTGTACACACACACCTTAATACTCTAATATGTCATTTGTTCACAATGTCCCACCACACAATAAATCATTATACCATTTCAACTAGACACATTCAAAATGCAAAAAGATTTGTTTTTCCAAACTGTTTGGAGCAATTTGTTATATTTTTGTAATTTTTGTATATTTGTAATTTTGAAATATAACATTAAAGAGTATATTTGATGTGATGAATTGCTCTGTCATTTATCAGATTTACCAATTGTTATAATTTCAATTTGTGCTGGTTAATTATGAACAATGGGTAAAATTGGGAGGCGGGGACAGGCGGGGGCGGGGCTCCATTAGGGCTCCTCCCCCAACTGCATGTGATCTCACTCCAAGCTTTTGATAAAACTTGAGAACCCTGTAATATGTAGTCTGAACCTGGCATCAGGCGAACTACAATCACCATATTGAGCTTCTCCCATTTAAATATTTACAAGTGGACCGTTTGTGTTACACAGCGTCTGCCTTTACGCACCAGAATGGAGTTCAGTAGAAAACGAGGGATTGGCGAAAAGGAAAGTAATTTCAGAGGCGGAGTCTTTTTTAAAGGATTGTGAAAGTTCTGTGTGCTAATGCTGTGAGTTATCCGTCATGCATGCGCATGTGATCCACCGTCTTTCATCGGGCATTACCATAGACGTGGCTTGAAGGCAGCAACTCATGTTTTTTTCATAACAGTACAGTCATAAAGCTTTTATGCGGCTTATTTTTAGAAGCCTGCTGCAGCTGCAAAAACTGTAAAAAAACACATCTGCAATCACTCTATGGTTATATAAGAACAATGAGCTACTTTAAGCAAGAATCCCCCTCTTCCGCCCTTACAACATGCATTCTTCTTCTGCTTTCTGCGCCGCTTTCACTAGAAAAGCACCGATACTAAATTTCTCCACCGATACCGATTATTCAGCCAGTTATTCAGAATAAACTGTCACAAAATGCTCTGAGACACGAAGGTTGAGGATCCAAATGCAGTATTTGTTGAACAGGGTAATCCAAAGACGTAATCCAAAGTACAGGCAAGGTCAAACACAGGCAGTCCATACAAACTAGTGATGTTACATTTGACACTGAAGCTTCAGAGCACGTTTCGAGTACGCAGCGCAATCTCTCATGAAGCTCCGTGCCGGAGCGCGTATTGTTTTCAGAGAAACACGTGATTAACGAAAAATGAAGCCTCACTTTCTTTCCAGTCACGTGAATGCTTCACTTTGCGTGTCGGAATGTTTGAACCCAGACCACTACTCTACTGGTTTTTGCAAGTTTAAGTCCGTTTACTAATTATTATTTTTTATAAATAAGCCTATAGCCTATGTTACATGCTCATATATTCTGCCATATAAACAGCATAGAAACCATAAAATAATTAGACCACCATTTAATTGCATCAAGCAACTCTTTTGGTATTTTTATAATTAGTATTAATATTTTGTTACATTTAATTTATTGCCTCACTTTAATATGTGAATTATATTATCAGAAAACTGAACATTTACCGTTGTCAGGCTTTTATTTGTGCTTAATGGATAAAATAATGGCGCTGCGCACTCGGGTATATGGCTGCTATAAATTTAACCAGTCACAAGATGGCGCTGTTTTCGACACTCATGATGCTTCAAATCTTATCCCGGAACAATCAAGGGAAAGCCTCATGAGGCTTCATTTGCCCATCCCTAGTCCATACTAGTGATGTTACGTATGACACTTAAGCTTTGATGTGCGTATCGCACATGCAACACAATTTCTAGTGAAGCCCCCATCCCTAGTCCATACAAACAAACACAACAAGGCAGGGAACACGGGCAAAAGAGTAATCCACGGAACAGGCAAGAAATCCAAAAACCAAGAGACATGAAACCAGGGAGAATGCTCGGAATTGCAGTGTAACACTAAACAAGACTTTGCAGATAATGAATGAGAAAACCAGGCTTATATGGGGTGAGCTAAACAAGATAATGAGACACAGGTGAAAACAATGAGTGCTAATGAGTCCAGGCAGAGAATTATGGGAGATGTAGTTTGCGAGTGAATGACAATAGTGTGTTGTGGAGTGTGTTCTCAAGGGCACTCCAGCTGGTGACCGTTACAGATACCAGTAGTAAAATAAATAAAACACTTTCCCAACGAATGCTGTAAACTATACAGGAAACCCTCTCATTTGGTGCATTACTATAATATTAGAGGTTAAAATCAACAAAAGAGGCAAAACTATTATATTCACATGCTATTTAATTTCAGATATAATAATTTTTGAATACAACTCCGTTGCACATTATGTATTTTCATAAACACTTGTATTCATGACAAATTTATTCAAACATACATATTATAATTCATAGTTAATAATCTCCTCTAGTGTTTTTATAGCTAACTAACTGAACATCGGAGAACTTTGCTGAGGCAAATGTAATATTAAGTGATATATTGTTCACAAGCTGTTTTATTGACGTCTTTCCACGGTTGAAACACTGATGAGTGATTACATGAGACATGATACATTTCAGTAAGTTATACTGTATCTTTCAACAAACCTTTAGAGGTTCATGCATGTGTTTTCATGTTATAACTTGTATTAAAGTGGAATAAAAAGACTCTGCTTGAACTGAGGCACTACAGTGATCTGTCACGTCACATTTAAGTGCATTAAAATGCTATTTATTCATTTTTGTGATGTACTGGACAGAATTTGAAAGCTGAGACTTTGTTTCTTATCAGAAGTAACCAGCAAAAAGCTCTTCGTGGTTATTGGATGGGAGGTGCTACAAATAATGTTTGATGTTGGGAAAACAGCAACCCTGGCTTGAACTACGGATGATTCATAGGGTCAAATAGAGCCTCTTTAACGTCACAATTGTTTAACTGTTAAAGCGTTATTCACACACAGTATGAGTTGCAGTCTGACATATTTTTCTGCCCGCTTTTGATTGACAGGATACAATCGGCCCTGATCATCAGCTATTTTTTGTGAAAATAATTGCTTAACCGATACTTTAAAGGGGTGGTTGATTATGATTTGACTTTTCTAACTTTAGTTAGTGTGTAATGTTGCTGTTTGAGCATAAACAACATCTGCAAAGTTACAACGCTCAAAGTTCAAACCAAAGGGAGATATTTGCTTTTAAAGAAATCGCTTTTTAAGGACTACAACAAACGGCTGGTAGAGACTACACCACATTCCTCCCGGGTTAGTGACATCACCAACCCTAGAATTTACATAAACCCCGCCCCCTGAACACGATTTATAGATTATCAAGACAGAATATGCTAATCAATGACTAGAAGATAACTACACATCAGCTTCATAAATTCATCAACTAACCATTCAGAAATGTCCTGTTGCTTCTACATGTTGTCTCTTCTTCTTGAGTCTCTCCATCATTGTCTGACTCCGGTTTGTACATAAAAGGCTAAAAGTTTTTGAAATTTTCAGTGCATGTGTGTGTGAGGTAAAATGACACAAGCTCTTGAAGCTCCGCCCCCTTTGCCGGGAGCAGCAGCTCATTTGCATTTAAAGGAACACGGTGTGTTTTTGCTCACCCTCAAAAAGTGACAATTTTAACATGCTATATAAAAATATCTGTGGGGTATGTTGAGCTAAAACTTCACACACACACTCTGGGGACATCAGAGACTTATTTTACATCTTGTGAAAAGGGCATTATACCACCCCTTTAAGCATGTTCACTGAAAGGTTCATTGGGGAACCAAAAAACGTTATTCTCAGTCAACTTTTTTTAAGGGTGTAGCTGTTAGTGTGCCAACCTGTCTTTCTTACTTCTTGCCATCTCAAGCCCTTTTCTCTTTCTTCACCCTTTCTCTTGATCATAATCTACAACTTGGGTTAAAAGTCGCCGAACATTTGCTGCAATAGCTGGCGGCTTCATTGGAGTCTTATGATGAAACCCAAACCATGGATTACAGTGACCACAAAGCCTGGACAGAATTAGCACACAACAAGAGCTGTATCACTGCACTGTTGTGCAATACTGCTCAATACATCTGTATCTAATGAGGACAAATAATCAAGTGCTTTACCCTGCTTGCGCTAGATTGTGTACGATTTATAGAGTTAAGATCTCATGCCACTGAAATATAACAAGGCATTGAAATTCAGTAGTTTGGTGTTTGCCTTCTATTTAAAACCATTTCACACATCATAAATCATACAGCATTGTGTTTTGAAGTCTTTTGGCCCCCTAAGATACTGACTCGTGTTTGAAACCGGTATGATTTTATGTTTCACAGTGTGTACGTCTTCAAAAAGAACATAAAAAGAACCATGTTTTCCAGCTGTAGGCAAAAAAACAAAAACATTCTTGAAGGTGAAGGTGCCAGATTTGACTGGGACATAATTGACTGATAACATTATGGCGAGCAGATCATGACAATCTTTTTTTTTTTACTTTTAACTCTTTAAAGTCAACATGTAACACTCACAACCTATTTTGCTTCCATAAAGTGACATCTACTTCTCAATCTCAATCCACAAAAAACAAACAAAAAAAAAAACAGTATTATTCATGCCAGGCCAGTAGATGGCGATGTCACTTTGTAAAGAAACACTGCGCCTATAGAGTGAACACGTGATACACATGACGTCACTGTTTTCACAAATTCACAGGTTTTTAGTTTACATGAAGATGATAACGGTGTGTTTTTCAAAAAGTTGCGCATTGAAATTTGAGTATTTTCTCCTTAAAACTGCAGTGAACCAAAGACAGTCTCAAAAACACGCTTTGAAATCGCTGGTGTTTCTGACGTCACAAACTACCTTCAGATCCAATCAGATCAACGTCTGATCGTCAACCAGTGGATCTCTGAGCTGAGTGAGTGAGTGGAGGCGGGGCTCATTTGCATATTCATAGAACCACGCATACTAAATGAGTCAAGGGTGTCGAGTTACATTCAAGCTATTTTAAAGCATGAAGAAATTTCTTTTCAAGGAAAAAGCGTTTAAATATGTAATTTTGGTGATCATATATGAGCTCTACACATGCACTGCTTGATTAACAGTAGATTTTCCTGACAGGTTATTATGAGTATGTAGCCTATCCACGTACAACAGCATGTCTCATCCACCCACACGCTCACACACGCATTACAGACACACAAACACATGTAATCTCGCACACACACACACACACACACACACACACACACACGCAAGAAGCGTGGACATCATTGCTGTTGCCACGGCAGCAGCAGAGATAGTCGATTGCGTCCAAACAAAGACGATTACCCTGTTTCTATGGAAACGGCTCTTTACTTCCCCCCCGCTGTCTGGATGGGACGTTATGCATGGAAGAGGTTAAAGGCAGTTTGTAAATGGTACTGTACGCAAACATAACTATGACTGCAATACCAGTTTATGCATTACACAATGATTCAGCAACTGTCTCTTTCAGTCTCAGGTTGTTTAATGGCTGTTGTGCTTGAAATGGAAGCAAGTTGTGGTGAAATTGATCAGTAATACTGTAAATTGTTGCGAGTCTGATGCAGGAAGCTGATTTAATGTTTTTCTGTTTATGAGCCAGTGCATATATGTGACCCTGGACCACAAAACCAGTCTCGAGTCGCACGGGTATATTTGTGGCAATTGCCAACAATACATTCTATGGGTTAAAATTTTCGATTTTTCTTTTATGCCAAAAATCATTCGGATATTAAGTAAAGATCATGTTCCATGAAGATATTTTGTAAATTTCCTACCGTAAATATGTAAAAATATATATTTTTGTGAGTGAATGCTGCACAATTAGATTTTTTTTCACCCTCAGATTCCAGATTTTCAAATAGTTGTATCTCGGACAAATATTGTCCTATCCTAACAAACCATACATCAATGGTTATTTATTCAGCTTTCATATGATGTATAAATCTCAATTTAAAAAAATTGACCCATGGTTTATGGTCCAGAGTCACATATTAAACGTGCAGCTACACTTAACAATTACAAAGAAGCATTAAGTAACATATTGAATTAAACTTTGAAGTAGAAAGACTTAAGTAGTATTTTCTCATAAAACATACTCTAATAATTTTGGTTTTAGTTATAAATGTATTTTTTACAGTGTATGTAGGAGTCAGACAGGATTTAATGAATCTGGTTCTAATTCCAAAACCGATTCCTTTAGTTCTTTTTTTTTTAAACCACCAATTGTTAATTAAAACGAATCAGTTGTGTCATTTATTCAAACGTGTCTCTTTTTAGAAAAATGTCCTTTTTAAAATGGAGTTTTGTCCTTGTTGAACCGGGGTTTGTGAGTCTATGAAAAGCTAATGAATTAAATTATAATAAGGTAAAAATTTTAATAAAAAATTATTTTAATTAACTGATAATTTTTTTTTTTTTATTTAGTGATCAAATCAAAACAAGAAGCTTATTAAAAAAAAAATGAAGGGCCAGATTTACTAACAGCTTGAGCCAGCGCAAACCATCTTTTGCAAAGGTTATTTTTGTGTAAATAATAATTATTTTTAGTTATTTTAGTTATAATATTAAGTAATTAATATTAAGTACATATTTTAGCTCAAAGGGTTGACAAAAAATCAAAAAATCATTATCAAACCTACAGCTTCGCTGATGAGCGCTCAGTTTAACAAGAGCCACTCTCTGTATTAAAGGAGTAGTTCACTTTCAAATAAAAATGTCCTGATAATTTACTCACCCCCATGTCCTCCAAGATGTCCATGTCTTTCTTTCTTCAGTCAAATAGAAATTAAAGTTTTTGAGGAAAACATTCCAGGATTTTTCTCCATATAATGGACTTCAATGGTAACCAACGGCTTGAAGGTCCAAATGTCCGTCTCAATGCAGCTTCAAAGTCTCGACACGATCCCAGTCGAGAAATAAGGGTCTTATCTAGCGAAATGATCGGCCATTTTCTTTAAAACAATTTCAATTATATACTTTTTAACCACAAATGCCCGTCTTGTACTATCTTGTACTGAGATGCACCAGGCGTAATATTACGTTGGAAAGGTGACGTAGTCAGAAGTACCAACCCAGTGTTTACAAGTTTGGAGTAGGAGGACCGTATGTTGAATGACATATTTATATGTATTTGTGTCAGTTTATTGTTTATAATGGTCCTTACGTGTGCATATCCAGGATGTTTAACGATGTCACGTTGGAAAGGTGATGCGTGGCACATCTCAGAGATAGTACGAAGAGCATTTGTGGTTAAAAAGTATACAATAAAAAAATTTTTTTTTGAAAATGACCGATCGTTTCGCTAGATGAGACCCTTATTTCTCGACTTGATCGTGTCGAGACTTTGAAGCTGCACTGAAACTCACATTTGGACCTTCAAACCGTTGGACCCCATTGAAGTCACTATATGGAGAAAAATCCTGGGCCCGTATTCATAAAGAATCTTAATGCAAAGAGTAGCTCCTAGTGACAAAATTCTAAGAAAATTCTTAGAAATGTGGGCGTTTACTCTTAAAATTAAAGAAAAGCTCCTAGTAAAGAAAAAAAGTACTTCAGAAAGCATCTTAACCCTTAAAAGAGGTCTTAAGGTCAAAATTGTTAGGAGCACGGACAAGGACTTTTAAGAGGCTTAAGAGTTTCTTTAGCAGAGGAGAAAATGGCAGAAAGACGAAGAGGGAGAAGAAATGTGTTGCAGACAATGGATGACAGTGAGTTAATAAGACGCTATAGATTAGATCATGCAGGGATCATGTTTGTGACAGATCTTTTTAGAGACACGCTAATATCTCCAACACAGCACAGAAATGCCATAGCGCCTGAAATGAAAGTAATCACTACATTATGATATTTGGCAACTGGGAAAATTCCATGTTTGATACATTAAAACCAACATTCAAACCACCACTTAAATAGACACGCCAGCAATCAGTGTAATTGGAAAGAGTGGAACAATTTTTATCATTCTACGCAATCAAATACCTTATAGGAAATCAACAGCATGGTAAATAAAAAAAGGATTTATATACACATACATAATGTGTATGTGTGTGTGTGTGTGTGTGTGAGAACGATCAAATAGGAAAAATTACGCATGTAAGTTCAAAGTGAAGGCTTAGAATAGACCCTATACTTAAAATCACTTTTTTTCCCCTTCTTGGACAACCAACCAATCACAGTCTTCAAAAGATTGTGTCATACATAGCAACGGGGTCAACCCCGCCTCCTCACTAAGATGAAAGTTTTTGTATTTTCCTTACTCAGAGTTGCTCTCAGATCGGTCCCGAATCGCTCTTAAGCTAAGACTCCTACATAAAAGTTTTTAAGCTAAATTAAGAGTTTTCTGAGAGGATTCTTAGAATCTTTATGAATACGGGCCCTGGAATGTTTTCCTCAAAAACCTTAATTTCTTTTTCACTGAAGAAAGAAAGACATGGACATCTTGGATGACATGGGGGAGAGTCAAAAGTGAAGTACTCCTTTAAATTTCAGAGGGATGCATTGAATGCATTGGTTGTGTGTTTTTGGATGACTAATGATACAGCAAAAATCATGGAGCCTCTCCGAAGGACGCAGGGAATTGCATCTGAAAGGTAGTAGAAGAGAAGCGGGAGAGATCTTTCTTTAGTCTCCAGCTCATCCGCCCACTGTCAGGCTGATGAATCAAAGCATCCCTGCGATGCGTTTATTCGGACAATTTTTTGTAAAGAGTGTGTAGGCTCACTCTTCACTATGTTGCTCTGTAAACGACAAAACAGGAATTCAGCTTGCGATGTTTTTACACAAAAGCAAGTGGCATGCCGTTCATTTGAAACTCTGCCAGTCTTCTATGAATAGATTTACTACACATGCTGAAAACGAACAATGAAGAAGCCATGTCCATAAATAGACATCTGGCAAATCACCACACTGAAGCTTACTTGAACTGTTCTCACAAAAGGACATTGTGAACTACCATTTACAACACAACCCTCTCTGCCGCAATTCTGCACTTGCATGACATTTCCTTAAACTGTTCAAATTAGTCCTGAGCAACGATTAATCGCATCCAAAATAAAAGTGTGTTTACATAATATATGTGTGTGTGTACATATGCATGTATGTATTTAAGAAATATTTGCATGTATATATATACATAATTTATATTATATATATTATTATTTTATATATAAATAAAAAGAAATTCTTAAATATATACATGCATATTTGTGTATTTATATATACAAAATAATTATAAACCGTACACACGCATATATTTTGTAAACACACACTTTTATTTGGGATGCAGTTAATCACGATTAATCGTTGCCCAGCACCAATTCAAATTTAATGGACATTTGACACAGATTTGTGTATAAACACAATCGTCGCCCTTTTGGTTTTCATTAGTGACCCATGCAAGTGAAGCAGGATTATGAGTGACACTAATGCCCTAGTGCTGCATAAACAGCTCTTTCACTAAATAAAGTTGAAGGCGTAAACGTTTGGTTAGTGTGTGTGTGTGGTAGATTTTTCTCTATTTCGCACCTGACCTAAGTCTTACCTGGGTCTCGTCTACAATCGATGTCCCCGAACGTCTACAGTCGGCGTTAGTTTCTCTGGGTGTTGACGTCCTCTATCTCTAACTTGTTCCCCTGACTAACTTGCTGCGCAGCAATAATAACCAGACAGACTTCAGCAAATGTCCTCTAAATGCTTTAATCACGGCCGGGAGAGTTCTCGAGTAGTTCTCAGAAAATCCCCCAAGAAGAAGCACGACCGGAGGATCTCAGAGAGAATCCCACCAGCAAACAGAAATACAACAGTTTTTATAGAGTAGGAGCACGATACATTACATCATTTCCCTACAATTTGATTGGTTCTTCATAGACAAACCCTTCTGTTACTAGGTAGAAGCAAACTCTGTTTTTGTGATTACTTCATAATCACAAGTTTTGAAACCTAGACATCTTGTTTAGTTTCATTTCCCATTTTTGTTATTTTTTTACACTCACACAACCAAAGTCACGTGTTTTTGCCAAAGAATTTTGAAACATTTAAGTTTTAAAAGCATACGAATGTTGTTCCTGCAAGAAAAATAAATGTTAGTTATGATTAATTAAAAAATCCATCACATGTGCTTTTAGTTTTGCCAGCAATGTTTAAAGCAGACGTCATCAAAATGCATAATGCAATACCGCAGGTTTTCCTGGAGTACAAGATGATCAAGAAAATGAGTTAATTTCATAAAATAGGACTACACTTTACACCTCAGTTTATTTTAAAGCAATTTGGAATACATCGTTCAGTGATGTTGTGAAATATTACAATTAAAAATAACCGTTTTCTGTGTGAATATATAGTAAAGTGTAATTTATTCCTGTGATCAAAGCTGGATTTTCAGCATCATTACTCCAGTCTTCAGTGTCACATGATCCTTCACAAATCACTCTAATATGATGATTCGGCATTATCAATTATTACTAGTGCTCAAATATTAATAATGGTTCTTGTTATTAACATCAATGTTAAAAAAACAGGTTTTGCTGCTTAATGTGTATATATATATATATATATATATATATATATATATATATATATATTCATGATTCTTTGATGAATAGAAACTTCAAAGCATTAGTTTGAAATATAAATATTTTGTAACAAATGTCTTTACTGTCACTTATGATCAATTTAAAAGTATTATTTTCTCTTTTTTTTTTTTTATCTTACCCCAAACCTTTACTGTGAATTACCCCTATTGTTCCACGGTTTCCACAAAAATATTAAGCAGCAATGAAACTGTTTTCAACACTCATAATAATCATAAATGTTTCTTGAGCAGCAAATCATCATATTAGAGTGATTTCTGAAGGATCATGTGACACTGAAGACTGGAGTAATGATGCTGAAAATTCAACTTTGATCACAGGAATAAATTACAGTTTATTTAAATTGTAATAATATTTCACAATTTCCTCTGCATTTTTGATCAATTCAGCCTCAGTGAGACAAAGAGTAGTGTACAGTCAAATCAGAAATTATTCAGACACCAGATATAATTTTTTATATTTTTTTTTACTAGTGTGTGCAGGACACTATAGTTCATTTATGTAAGTGAGGATAACAAAATAAAGTAAACTGTGACATATTATACCCAAAAACTCTTCATACAGTGACTACCAGTAAAATTTATAAAAATTTGGGCCCAAAAATGATTCGGACACTTTGACCTGATCATGTTTTGCTGAAGTGTTTTTTCTTTAATTGCTAATGCTCTTTTTACACACAGACTGAACAAAATGAAGCATTGCTTGGTGATTGGTTGAGCTAAACTGGTATTATCTAATTGTGTAGATAAATTTAACAGCTGACAGATATTCAACATAATTCATCTTTGAGACAGATTCAGATATCTTAATTAGTCCCCAAGGGGTTAATTCAGTTCTACAGCCAACCCATCCAATAAGGGTTACAGTTAAAATTATTAGCACACAATAAATATAAGAATTGTAAAAGTTAAAAATGTATACAAAACAATCACACCCAGACACACACACAGCACAACACACACATTCACCTTCCAGTGACAGAACAAAGCAGTGGAATACAAGAGCCATTTTGTGTAGTTATGAGTTATCATTTAAAAATCTTATAGCAGAGGGAATGAATGAGTTTGCATAGCGATTCGTTTTCCGTATTGGCACATAATACCGCCGACCTGACCGCATGAGAACAAATCCATTCCTGAGCACATGATCTGGTTGGCACAGTATTTTATCTGCTTTTTGGACCACTCTTTTTTTCCCAGAGAGACCAAAGATCATTTAATTGGGTACCAGTGATTTTTGAGCATACTTTAACAATGTCGCTCAAACTCTTTTTGTCTTTCACAGCTAGACCATTAAACCAACCCAAGAAAGAAAAAGTTAATAGACTCTCAATGAATGCCTGATAGAAAGTACATAAAATTATTTTACAAACCCCAAAGGAGTTCAGCTTCCTCAGTAGGAATATTCTTTGGTTTGCTCGCTTAATAAAGCTATCAGTGTTCTCTCTGAATTTCAATTGTGAGTGCGCCCAAATACTTGTATGTTTGTACCACCTGAACACCTTCAATATGTATTACACTCGGTTTTGGTTCGTCACTGACCTTCCTAAAATCTATAATCAGTTCCCTTTCGTTGTCACTCCGAGTTACGTCGGATGACGACGAATGGGGTTTCGCTTAGAAATCCTATCATCTTCGAGTATTAAAACACGAGCCAATGGCAAAGAAATGCCATGGGTCTGCGGAATTTGCATAGCGTAACTCCGCCCCGCCCTGGGGGTATAAAGGAAGTCGCTGGCAACATGCAGATATGTTTTCGCTTCGGAGCCAAGAGTTTTCTTCACTCCTACAAGCCATTCTGTATCATCTTCACTCTACGAGACGAGCGGCTCTTCAGTGTGTTTGTGTGACGGCGTGTTCCAGCGAGATCGCATTGCCTGCTGCTGATCTGTGCAGTGATCTGCCGACAGTGAGTGTGTTTCTCCCTGGGCGCTTCAGCACACTGCTGAGCTTTTCCTCTCTCTAAAAGAGCTGCACGCGGCACGTCTTTTTCAAGACGGTTCGCCCGTGTATTACTGGATGTGGGCGCGTGACTCATCTGTTTAACGGTCGCGAGCGCTGTTTTGCGTGTTGGGCTTAATCACGCTCGGCAGCGCTCGTGGATGAGTTATGTTTTCATTGCGGGAACATGACCATCGCGATGTTTATAGATCGAGACTCAATGATCTTTGTGTGAGAGTCCCCTCTGCCACACCCCAATCTATCTCTTTCTAAAAAGAAAAACGTGAGGGATACTTTGGCTGGTGGCCAGGGTGATTGAGGGTTATGGTGTGGCATAATTCCGACGAGCTTTCCTCGGGCCACGCCCCCCTCCACATCGCAAACCGTGGAGCTTCCGTGTGTGCCTGGTTCCTCTCAGGGACCCAGTGTTTTCATTCGGGACTCCAGCAGGTGGTGTCATGTCACTCACAGCATCATAAGGCGGGCTTGATTCCTCTGGAAATGAGGATTCGACTGCGTTGCCTCCCTCGGGAGTGTCAGCGTTAGTCGAGTCAGATCCAGAGCTGATGGCCATGCTTTCCCGGGCTGCTGAAAGCATCGGTTGGAGTGGCATCCTCCCCCCGAGCGCTGTAGGCCTCCCGGATGTGCATCAGGACGCTTCCGGCCCGCGGGAGTCCACGTGACTTTTCCTCCGCCTTCGCTGCCCTCGATCGTGAGACGATCTTGGTCTGTATGTTCTCTGTCACTATTGTGGCACAGGCATGCAGTCCTGTGTGTCGCCTTCGCCTTCGAGGCAGTGCTGACTCTGGAGTTCTGTCAGAACCGGCCGCAGTGGAACACTGGTCCTTCCCTGGCCAACACTGACAGAATGCGGAAGACTCGACCACGCCCCCTTGCTGGGACGCTATGCCTCCCACGCCTGGCCTGGTCGTTCCGCCGCGCACACTACTGGCCTCGCTCTCCGGCGACGTCGGTACCTGCGTGATCCTGGGTCAGGTGGTGTCCACTAGAGTGGTCCAGACATGAGCTTAGCCAGGTTGATGTGAGCGGCTCTGGGAATTAATTTTCTCAGCTCCCCCATGTCCCAGGCTGGGCTCTTCGGCGGGGTGGCTTCGGCCACTAGAAGCAGACTCAGGTCTGTCTGCACTGATGGTCATCCATCTGTGTGCTTCCCGCCAAGGCCACCTCCATGCGACCCCTCCCCTCCGGCCTTCACCGGCCCTGAGCAGGAGCAGGTCACAGGAGGGCGGCGCTGCCAGTCTCTGCCCCTTAGACTGCCACGCCAGTCTAAGCAGCACTCTTGAGACAGGCAGCCTGGTCGGCGGGGTGATTGAGGGCTGCGCCCAACAGTCTTCGATCTCTCCAGAATGGACTAAGGGCATCTGCACTGACGGTCATCCTTCCGTGTGGCCTCCTTAGTCTGTTTCCCGCCGACGCCACCTCCATGCGGCCCCTCCCCTCGAGCCTTCAATGGCCTGGCATAGGAGGTCGCTGGAGGCTGGCACAGCCTGTCTCTGCCCCTTAGCCGACTAACACTTGGTTAAGCAGCACTCCTGAGACGGGCGGCTTAGAGTTAGGGCTCAGTTCTTTCCGGAGCTGGTAGCAGGGACCACTCCTTCCCCTGGTGGAGGGCTGGGGGAGAATCTCATTCCAAAAGAACTGACGCTCTTTCTCTGAGCCCCAAGAGGGTGTGGGTGACAGCACGCGCCGCCCGCGGGCCGCGCTCCTCTCATCCCCCTCTGTCGCCAGACCCCTGCCAGACCACGCCCCCGTGGGACTCTGGTCCTCCCCTGGCCTCCTCTGGCAGGACGCGGCTAATGACCGTGCCCCCGCACCGGGCCGCTATGCCACCCACGCCTGGGCCGGTCATTCCGCCTCGCTGCTCCCCCGACGGTACGTCTGTGGTTCGTATGACCCCGCTGGTGCACTTTCTGGAAGCCTGGCTAGAGCTTCCCAGACTGTCCCGCTGGGTCGCGAGAACCATCAGGCTCGGCTACACGATTCAGTTCGCGCGATCTCCTCCCCGCTACAGCGGAGTCCGCTTCACTATGGTCGGTGGCAATGCCCCGGTCATGAGAGCGGAGGTCGCCACCCTACTGGCGAAGGGTGCGATCGAGATTGTCCCTCCAGCCGAAATGAGGTCCGGCTTCTACAGCCCTTACTTCATTGTTCCGAAGAAATCGGGTGGGTTACGACCTATCTTGGATCTGCGCGTCCTGAACCGCTCCTTTCACAGGCTGCCGTTCAAGATGCTCACGGCCAAACGCATTTTTCGAGTGTGTGCGGCCACAAGATTGGTTTGCAGCGATCGACCTGAAGGACGCCTACTTCCATGTCTCCATTTTACCTCGACTCAGACCGTTTCTACGGTTTGCTTTCGAGGGGCAGGCATACCAGTACGCGGTTCTCCCTTTCGGGCTAGCCCTGTCTCCTCGCGTCTTCACGAAGGTCGTCGAGGCAGCCCTATTTCCCCTCCGGGAACACGGGGTTCGCATCCTGAACTATCTCGACGACTGGCTAATCCTAGCTCACTCTCGAGACCAGGTTTGCGAACACAGGGATCTGGTGCTCCAACACTTAGCCCGTCTGGGCCTTCGGGTCAACTGGGAAAAGAGCAAACTTTGCCCCGTGCAGAGGATCTCTTTTCTCGGTATGGAGATCGACTCGGTCGCCATGTGCGCGCAGCTTACGAGCGAGCGCGCGCAGTCACTGCTGACTTGTCTTCGCCAATTCGAGGGCAAGAGTGTGGTTCCACTGAAATTATTTCAGAGGCTCCTGGGGCATATGGCATCCGCAGCCGCAGTAACGCCGCTCGGATTGCTTCATATGAGACCGCTTCAGCTTTGGCTTCGCGATCGAGTCCCGAGGTGGGCATGGCAACACGGCAAGCTCCGGGTCCCAGTCAGACCGACCTGCCGTCAGACCTTCACCCCGTGGTCGAACCTCAGCTTTCTACGGGCCGGAGTGCCCCTGGAACGAGTTTCCCGGCATGTTGTTGTCTCAACAGATGCCTCCACCACGGGCTGGGGCGCCATGTGCAATGGACATGCTATGGCATGTCAATTGCCTCGAGTTGCTGGCTGTACGTCTCGCCCTGCACCGCTTCCATGCGCGGCTCAGGGGTCAGCACGTATTAGTCCGATCAGACAATACCGCGACAGCGTACATCAACCATCAAGGTGGTCTGCGCTCCCGCCGTATGTCACAACTCGCCCGCCACCTCCTCATATGGAGTCAGAAGCATCTGAGGTCGCTTCGAGCCATTTATATCCCAGGACACCTGAACCAGGCGGCCGACGAGCTGTCTCGAGTTCGGCCTCTCTCTGGAGAATGGCGACTCCATCCCCAGACGGTCCAGCTGATTTGGGATCAGTTCGGCGACGCACAGGTAGACCTGTTTGCCTCCCACGACTCGTCCCATTGCGACCTGTTTTATTCCCTGACCGAGGGCACGCTCGGCACGGATGCACTGGCGCACAGCTGGCCGCAGGGCCTCCGCAAGTATGCGTTTCCCCCAGTGAGCCTTCTTGCGCGGACCCTGCGCAAAATCAGGGAGGACGAGGAGCAGGTCATATTGGTTGCCCCATACTGGCCCAACCACACCTGGTTCTCAGAACTCATACTCCTTGCGACAGCACCTCCCTGGCCAATTCCTCTGAGGAAGGACCTCCTTTCTCAGGGACGGGGCACCCTTTGGCACCCTCGTCCCGGTCTTTGGAACCTCCACGTGTGGCTCCTGGACGGGACGAGGCAGGTTTGAGTACCCTACCACCAGCGGGTGGTGGCTACCATCACTTCCGCTAGAGCATCATCCACGAGACATGTCTATGCGTTGAAGTGGAACCTCTTCGTCAACTGGTGTTCTTCTAAACATCAAGAACCCACAAAATGCCCCATCAGTGTCGTGCTTTCCTTCCTGCAAGAAGGGTTGGAGCGAAGGCTGTCTCCCTCCACCCTGAAAGTGTATGTTGCCGCCATTGCCGCACATCACGACGCAGTTGATGGTAAGTCCTTGGGAAAGCACGACCTAATCGTCAGGTTCCTGAGGGGAGCCAGGAGATTAAATCCTCCTCGTCCTCCCCTCGTACCCTCTTGAGACCTCTCAGTGGTTTTAACTGCCCTGCAGAGTGCTCCCTTTGAGCCTCTGCAATCAGTGGAGCTTAAGTTCCTGTCAATGAAGACAGCGCTCCTGGTTGCATTGGCCTCCATCAAGAGGGTAGGGGACCTGCAGGCATTTTCGGTTGACGAAGCGTGCCTGGAATTCGGGCCGGCTAACTCTCACGTGATCCTGAGACCCCGGCTTGGATACGTGCCCAAGGTTCCTACCACACCCTTTCGAGACCAGGTAGTGAACCTGCAAGCGCTGCCCTTGGAGGAGGCAGACCCAGCCTTGGCACTGCTCTGTCCAGTACGCGCCCTTCGTGCTTACGTAGACAGAACGCGGTGTTTCAGGACCTCAGACCAGCTCTTTGTCTGTTATGGTGGGAAGCTGAAGGGAAAGGCTCTCTCCAAGCAAGGGTTGTCTCACAGGATAGTGGACGCCATTGCTTTGGCTTACCAGCAGCAAGGTCGACCGTGCCCCCTTGGTGTGACGGCCCACTCCACTCGGAGTGTGGCATCCTCTTGGGCTCTAGCGCATGGCGCCTCGCTAACAGACATCTGCAGAGCTGCAGGCTGGGCGACACCTAACACATTCGCGAGATTCTACAATCTCCGAGTAGAGCCAGTTTCTTCTCATGTACTCGCTTCAACTAGCCGGTGCTAGATTCTGCTCAGGTGTCTTCGCTTGCTCGCCATTCCTCTCCACGGACGGGATACGTGCGATATTCCTCAGGTGAGCCTCATAAGCCCTGAGTCTCCTCCAGCACTGACGACGTCAACGCCAGAGTTATGCCACTGGCAGCTTTAGCGCTTGGCTAGGTGTCTCCATGTGCATGGTTCCCTTCGGGCGACCCCCACATGTGTATTCCACTGTAAGCCTCTTTGAGCATGTGTCTTTCCCTTGGCAAGCCACCTTGCCACCCCTGGGGTTGAAATATTCCACCTGCGGCTGGACACCCCAGTGTTACTCCGTATGCAGCCCTTCGGGGTCATAAGTGTATTCCAAGTCCCCCCCTTCGGGTTGGGCATGATTGCATATTTCCACTGGATATGCTTCCCAGTGTACCTTGGTATTCCTGTGTTAAGTAGGACTTCTTCATCCGTGTTAGTCTCACGACAGGGAGCTCAGACTTACGCAGGGCACTGGAAGACAGTCGAGAGGTGGCGTGATTATACGGGAACCCCATTCGTCGTCATCCGACGTAACTCGGAGTGACAACGAAAGGGAACGTCTCGGTTACGTATGTAACCCTCGTTCCCTGAGTAGGGAACGGAGACGTTACGTCTCCCTGCCACTTCCGCTGTACCGCTGGAACGCCTGAGTTCAGTCTCGGCTCCTCAGCGAAGACATATCTGCATGTTGCCAGCGACTTCCTTTATACCCCCAGGGCGGGGCGGAGTTACGCTATGCAAATTCCGCAGACCCATGGCATTTCTTTGCCATTGGCTCGTGTTTTAATACTCGAAGATGATAGGATTTCTAAGCGAAACCCCATTCGTCGTCATCCGACGTAACGTCTCCGTTCCCTACTCAGGGAACGAGGGTTACATACGTAACCGAGACGTTCTTTAGTCTTGAGACTTGAGTCTTTAGACAGTCTAACAGAAGGATGGACAAAACCAGTGAAATATCAACTGAGTTCTTGTCATATTTTATAACCATTTTAGCGAATGATAATGTGAGAAATGTTGAAGGTGTCTGAATAAACTTTGGTTTGACTGTAAATGTTATTTTATTCATAAAGAGAAAGCATCACTTGACTGCAAAACCTGTTAAAGTTTTAAAGAACGGTTAAATAACTTCACCTCCTCTCCATCTTCATTCAAGGTAACGGAGCTGAACGAGGCCCTTTCCAACGAGGAGAGGAACCTGCTCTCCGTGGCCTACAAGAACGTGGTCGGCGCTCGGCGCTCGTCCTGGCGCGTAATCTCCAGCATCGAGCAGAAGACCTCGGCGGACGGCAACGAGAAAAAGATCGAGATGGTTCGCGCTTACCGTGAGAAGATCGAGAAGGAGCTGGAGACCGTGTGCCAAGACGTGCTCAACCTCCTCGACAACTTCCTGATCAAGAACTGCGGAGACGTCCAGCACGAGAGCAAAGTGTTTTACCTGAAGATGAAGGGCGATTACTACCGTTATCTGGCGGAGGTGGCCACCGGCGAGAAGAAAGCAGGAGTGGTCGAGTCTTCTGAGAAGTCCTACAGCGAAGCCCATGAGATCAGCAAAGAGCACATGCAACCTACACACCCCATCCGCTTGGGTCTGGCGCTCAATTACTCTGTCTTCTACTACGAGATCCAGAACGCACCGGAGCAAGCCTGCCATCTCGCCAAAACGGCTTTCGACGACGCCATCGCCGAATTGGACACCCTGAACGAGGACTCCTACAAAGACTCGACCCTCATCATGCAACTCCTGCGAGACAACCTGACGCTCTGGACGAGCGATCAACAAGATGACGAGGCAGGCGAAGCCAACAATTAAGCATTGAAGAAAAGAGAAGATCTTTTGAGACCCTTTTCCTCTTGGCCGTAATGTAAAACACGCGTGCGCACACTATAAAGAAAAAAAAATTATAAAAAAATAATAATAATTAAAAAAAAATCACAAAATGGAGGCATGATGGAGCCACGTTTGCTGATGATAGTCGCCGCAGTTTTCTTTATTTCCCACTAAATTACGATTTAGAGAAATATGCTAGTTAAAAAGAATGGTACGCCTCAAAAAAACATAAAAAATAAAATAATAATAATAATAGACGTAGCTATTGTTCTGTGACGTTTACCTGAACAACAGCTTGTTGGTGCGTCAAGTCTATTCTGAAATGGCTGAAGAGTTGCGATAAACCCGAACACTGGCGTAGTGGCTGTTATTGTAGTGAAATACGAAGCGGAGCTGCTTATATTAATTTACATTGCGAGTAAGAAGTACTTCAAAGCATCGAGGACATAGGCTTAAGGAAAAAGAAAAAAGTGAAAACTTGAATGTTATCGCCTTGCAAACCGGCTGCACTGGGCGCGTTTTTATCTCTCGGATAGACGTTTATTGGGATTCTGAATTGCACCCACTAATGTTTGACAGTCGTTTACGTTTGAACTGGTTATCTGTGCCATTTATGATACACGTCGTTAGTATGCATCTCACATCTCACAAAATAAAAATAAATAAATAACACAGTTCTGATCTCCCCAGTTTACATGCATTGCCTTCTCAATCCAAAGCTAAAACCGGTTTAATAACCATGATTGAAATCGTTATTATTATCATTATTATTTCGTGGATATCAAAAACGGCCCTGTTCGAGAATAATGACGTTTAATTTTAATGCACTGAAGAGTAGTATTATTGATTAAATAATCAACTGAAAATATCAAACGCTTTGCAGAAAAACGACCATTTGAAAGCAATGCCTAATCACTTGGTTTGATGCGCTCAGTTTATATCACTGATACCATAGACTGTTTTTTTGTTATTCTGTTAATTTATTTTTAACAAAATTCTCATGAAATGCACTTGCCTATTATACTGTTTCTGATGATTACAGCTCCAATATTCTCGATAATACAATATTGTGCATGCTGGTGATGTATTTATATACCATAGCTCGACTTTATTAACTTTTAAAAAAATTGTAGATGTTATGTATTCATATGAACAAGAAATGACAAGAATTGAATCTGATTATTTTCTATTTATTACTTTATATTGGATTGTTTCAATCTGTTATGATTCCTTTCTTATGTATTTTTTTCCTCGCTGAAGTACGCTATACCAAAACAGTGCGTGTTAACCATAAATCTGTTATGGATGTTGCTATAGTGACATGCAATTCTTGTATTTGGGTTTTAAAATAAAGGAACAAAAAGGAAGCGAAAAGACAAAAAAAATAAAAATAACCACCATATCCGACATTTTGTCACGGTAAATTGTGATTACATTGTGAAACGATTAATGTTGAATGAGTTTTCCTTTCTGTGCTTTCTTCTGTCAAATTCTGCTGTGAGATATTTAAGATTTGCTGTTATTATATCAGTGTTTTATTTTTTATTTCTGTATGGGATTCACTCATGGAACATTGCCTATTCTTATGATTTCTGTTTTCTTTATTATTTTATTCCCTCGTCTACTGGTATCTTAAATGTGAGTCATGTAGCGGTTGCACAAAAGAAACATAATGATAATAATAATGATAATTAAAAAAAAATAAAAACATGACTGTGCTCTTCTAGCCACCGTTTCAGCGCTGTCATTTCCTGATCACATCATCAGAGGAAACATGATGTTACTGTTATTACTGTAATAAATGCATGTGCAATGGCACAGTGGTTAGTGTATAGTCAGATGATCGTGAACAACAGTGTTTGAGCTTGTGTTCCCCTCCCGTTCTGTGCCATCCTGTGCCGTCTCCTCGTCTCGGATAAAGCTAGCATCTGCCACACACAGTTGTGCTTTAGTTTAAAGTTAATTCGGGTGAAGCTGGTTTTCTTCACGCTCATCTTCTCCAAAGGTCTACTCGATTAAAAGAGTAAAGAGAGAGTGATATAATCACTAATATATTCATTAAGTATGCAGATCAAAACAATGAGCTGATGGTCAAAATTTTGGAATAATTCAGATTTTTTTATTATAATTAGTCTCTTATGCTCATCAATGATGCATTTATTTAATTAAAATACAGTAATATTGTGAGAGATTTTTTCAGTTTCTATTTTCTATTTTAATATATAATACAACTTTTTTATTTTATTTTAATACACGTTTAAAATATACAAGTTTATTTTAAAGTTAAACTAATTTATTCTTGTGATGGCAAAGCTTATTTTTCAGCATGATTTCTCCAGTCTTAAAGTCCCCCTGTGGTGAAAAATCAAGTTTTTAATGTTGTTTATGTGTCTATGTGGTGTTTTTAATCTGCTTTAAGACAAACCATGTGTAAATTCATAAATCGACTCCATTGCTGAGTATTTTCTCCTTAAAACTGCAGTGAACCAAAGACAGTCTCAAAAACACGCTTTGAAATCTCTGGTGTTTCTGACGTCACAAACTACCTTGTAACCAATCAGATCAACGTGTGATCGTCAACCAGTGGATCTCTGAGCTGAGTGAGTGAGTGGAGGCGGGGCTCATTTGCATATTCATAGAACTGCATATACTAAATGAGGCAAGGGTGTCGAGTTACATTCAAGATATTTTAAGGCATGAGGAATTTTTTAACAAAGAAAAAACGTTTAAATGTCATTTTGGTGATCAAAGATGAGTTTTAAGGGATACAATTATTGACTACAGGGGGACTTTAAGTGTCACATGATCCTATGGAGCCCCTTAGTTACATGGTGATCAAAAAAAATATGAGATGGGAGGAAAAATTATGTCAATGCTTTTGCGTTCCGCCAAGAAACTTTGCATTCCCTCGCAAAAGTTTAACATTCCCCAGAGAAAATTGCGTTCTCTAGTTCTGCATTCTTTGTGAGTTAGCAAAAAGTGTCTCAGGGGAACATAACACATTTTCAAAATATATATTTTTCCTCCCATCTCATATTTTTCCCATCACCTTTAGGGGCTCCGTTAGAAATCATTCTAATATGCCGATTTGCTGCTTTCTGATTGACATCATTGCAGCTTCGTTTCTTTGTGGAAACTGTGTACTATTTAAAAGTTTTGGGGTAAGTATTGAAAAATAAAATTTTAATCAGCAAGGTGGCATTACATTTAAATAGTGGCTTTCATGTTACAAAAGTTTTCTATTTCAAATCAATTCTGTTCTTTTGAACATTCTATTCAACAGAGAATCCTAAAAGATATATATTATTTCTACATGAATATTACATAATATAATTTATAATAATCAGAAATGTTTCTTGAGCATCATATTAGAATGATGTGACACTGAAGAAGTAATGATGCAAAAAAAAAAATCAGCTTTGATCACAGGCATAAATTACAGTCTATTACACTGTATTTTTAATTTCATAAATGCAGCCTTAGCAAGCATAAAATACTTTTTATAAAAAATATATTTTTTAAATGTAATGTAAAACTTTTGACTGGTAGGCCAGTGATACATAGCTGATGCAATACTAATTAAACAATTTCTTTGTGCTTTAAATACTTGCCAAATGCCACTGAATGTTCATCAATAAAAATCATAAATACATAAATAAATACATCATGGCTCGATACTGCAGCAAAACACAGTGAAGGAGTTTGATCCCATTGACTTCCATAGTGGGAAACCGAAAACAATGGAAGTCAATGGGGTCCATCAACTGTTTGGTTACTGACATACTTCAAAATATCTTTTGTGTTCAGCAGAAGAAAGAAACTCATACAGGTTTGAAACAACTTGAGGGAGAGTAAATGATGGCAGATTTTTCATTTTTAAGTGAACTGTTCCTTTAAGTTTAAGAAAAAGCTTAAATAACATGCAGGCCTAAATGCTTATGTAAGGAGTTACTCCAGTCCAAAGTCAAACAGTGGATCCGCCTGAGCAGAAAGGAGTCAGTAGGGCAAACGTAAGCATGTTGAGCTGAATCCTACATCGCAAGCAGCTATTGATTTGGTCGAGGGAGATGAGCTTGTGTGAACATTATACCGTCAGACAAGACAGAGAATGGGAAATCAATGATTACAAACACAAGATGCAAGGGCAGTGAGTCTGACAATCCTTACCAGAACAGCATTCTTCACTTACTGTAATACGGTCTGGAAAACCAATCATTCCCTTTTTGCATAGACACTGCACTTGGGTAATACGTGGTTTATTCAAGAAAAAGGCTGATGAATAAAATAATCATGAGCAGCTTTTCGTTATTTACTAATGATCAACTAATAAGGCTTCCTTTTCTTTATGCAACAATTAGTCCGATTCACTCATTAGTTTCTGACAGGAGGGTATAATAGACAAATATTACTCCTATTTTTGATCCATAATAATTTGGGCTGAATGCTTTATTCTCAGTTCTCTTCTAAATGGCAATGGTTATTTTATGTCGAATGCAATCGCACCGGTGCAGACCCAAGCAGAGAAGCTGTCGTGTATAAAATTATTTTTCAACCAAACACAATTTTTTTGAAACAAACATTATTTATTTTATTTTTTTAAGTACTGTGCTAAACAGTTTATTGTTTAGATATAGTTTATCGATGTCTACGATAGCGATCAAAATAGAGTAAATTGCCTTTGAAAGTACTAATTTGATAGCCCGGTAATACCAAACTCTGCTACTTCGCTTTGCTTCGTAGAAAGAGTCAGGCATGGCATAATTGAAAAGCGTTTTCTTTCTCGCGGGGGGCGCTTGTCTGAAGTTTAAAATCATTGGTTACCCGTAAGCCAATCACATAACGTTTGGTTATGGCGTGTGTTATGCGCATGCTCAGCCGCATCTAACTTCAACTGTAAACACATGTATGATGCGAAAACAAAACCATCGAGCGAAATACCGGAGTGAACATGGCAGTGAACGACTTTTGCAGATTATGTGAAGTAAATCTACGCATCCACGGTACAATCAATGTCTACGTCGTCACGGCTCTCAGCCCGCCCCCTCTGTTCGTTGATTGGCCCGGCTGTTTTCAGGCCGGAGGAAAACGGAAAGCTATTACGCTGTCTCAGACTGAGTACAGAAGCGAAATGAAATTGAGCGGAAGTACAAAGTCTGACGTAGTCAGGCTACTAATTTGACACTTATAATAAAAAACTTTATAGATTATACCGTTACGCCAGTAGATGGCGACTACTGACTGTCTTTATGAGTGAGTGAGTCAGTCATTCAATTGAATCATTCAGAAACGAAGCTTCATGAAGGAACGACTAGTGAGTCATTTATTAGGCTAATTGATTCAGCCAATTCGTTTTATGTTGTATTTTTTTTATTAAAAAATTTACATATCAGTAGTTTTAATCGTCATTCATTTGTCTTCAAGTAGGTCTGGCAAACTATATTAAAATGCTGAAAGATACATTTAAAAATATATATATATTTGTGATTTACCTATTTTGATGAACATAGGCCTACTTCCTACTTTTATTTTACTGCATTTTTAAAATAGACTGAAGCAAAGAACGTTTTGTCAGAAAAATACCGTTTTGTTAGTGTAATGTTCAGATTTTGTGAATCACTAAACATTTGAATAGGCTATAGCCTATCTTCAGAATTTTAAGAGAATTACCTTTATTCTAAATAAAAACAGCGAAGTTTATCCACTAGTGTCGCTGTAGGAGATTGTTGTGCTTTGCACAGTATTTCTTTTGATAATTCGTAATATTTGTTTTGTCCTGTCGACTTTTTTCTCATCTGAATTTTAAGGAGGGACTGTCTAGGAGTGCCACTGAAGACAACATTGAAGAAAACACTGAACACAATGAATGTCTAAGAGAAAACATTCGCGTTAAAAGTCTCGCCGCGAACGCTCGTTAAACGCCAATAAATCACACCTGACGAACACTGATGTCATTTATACCTTTATCATCGTTTTCAGAGTGCTATATCCCTAATGAACAAATTTTATTAATGAAGCGACCTACTGAAAGAATATGGAATTAAATAATTCTGAGAAATATTAGTACTTACTGCGACTGAAGTTTTCATTTTCGAATTTCGAGGCACCAATGAAAATGGCGCAGAGGAAACGCGTCATCCAATAGGATCATAGTTGCTATGCGGTTGCCGTGGTTTTATAACGTATCGACTATGGAGAGGATCTACACAATTTCTTTCGTGGAAATGTTTTAGCGATGTACATAATTGTATAAAGATTTGTGGTTTGTTGTAGATGAAATAAAATATAGTTAGGGTTCTGTGTTTATATAAATTGACATAACTAATGTGTGAAGGCATTAGGTTCCTCTTTTAACCATTCTTATTTAAACTATAAAAACCTATGCTGTAGGATTTCCAAAATGCAATTGAAAGTTCCAGTTTAAACCCTGAAACATGTTCTGACTTTATTGATGTTACATGATGAAATATTGTTTCTACCCTTACGAAAATTAACCTGTTATTGTAGTTAGACCATGGTAACCACAAATTAACCATGGTTTTGCTACACTAACTATCATGGTAATTTGTAGTAAAACTGTGGTTATACAATGGTAATCAATCCACCAATAAATTAATCTACCATGAATGATTTCTCACTGATGGTTCCTCAGTGCATAGTTTCAGTAAATATGCACATGCTGAGAAATTGCCAGTTATTAATCCACAAGGGTTAGAGTTTATAATCAGTTCTTTCACTCACTCCTTTTTCATTTTATTTTCAAATTGCTCTTTGGCAAATTCACAGCGTGCACTCTCTGTATTTAATATAATAGATAAATTGCACCCTATGTTGCTTTTATAACATTTTGGCAGTCATATCAAAGTTATTGAAATGAGAGATTTAGTGAGAGAGTCTTATGAGAGCTGGCCTACTTCTAACAGTGTGCATGCGCACGCATCTGTGTTTGCTCCGATCAAACCCTCGGCTCATAGAGAAGACTGGACTGTTCTCTGGCTCAGAATTAGACAGATGGTAAAATAAGGAATGGATGGATGCAAAGACGAAAGAGGCCATATGGAAAGGGATAAATCATTTATTCGAACTATTAAGAAGTACAGTGACAGAGGAACCGGCTGTATGGACTGATTTTCACTGATCACGGCTGCGTTTCCCAAAAGCATTGTGGGCCTAAGTTGATCGTAGAGAACATCGGTGGCAATTATTCTATGATCAACATAGCTTTTGGGAAACGCAGCCCTGATCTGGCACCACTTTCAATCATGTTAATCCTTTAATAGTATAATTTATTGCTCTGCTAACATCACTAAATGGAATTGCAATAATAATGAATAATAATAATGAACTGGGGCCGTATTCACAAAGCATTTTATCTTACCACTAGGAGTACTCCTAAATCGCACTAAAAGATTTTAGCTAGGAGTTTTCTCTTAAAAGTTATTCACAACGCCTTTCAGACCTACTCTTAGTAAAGAAAAATGACAACTCCTAAACTAAGAGTGAGTCTTCGTTGCTATGGATGATGTCATTACTCATGCACGAGCTGGACTGAAGTGACCACCTTGATTGGCTGATGATTGTAATGCGGGAATGATTCCAAACCCCTCCCCTACGATGATGAGTGACAGGTGACAGGTCTGAGAATGCGTGCGCTACACAAGTAGTGCGAAGGACGGAAGATGATGAATAACTGAATAAATAGCCTAAATGAATAAAGAGTAAGGCAAAACAAATAGCCTAGTAGCCTAATGAAACATATGGATTGATGCAATATCTTTGCAACATTATTGAATTAATCTGTCACTATATGCCTCTGCCTACGTTTGCAAAGAGAAGAACATTTTAATTTGATTCACAATGAAACGTTACAATTAGTTTACATGCAATGAGTAGCCTAGTTTTGGTTGTTGTTGGTGGCGTTATTGCATCCCTAGTTATGCCTACAATGCAAAATTGTTCCCTCGAGATTGGAAGCTCCTGTAGCCACCGCATACGCATTTCAAAACATCGCAACGTGAAATGCCACAAAAAGCGGTTTGTGAATAGGTCTTAGTGAGTTAGGAGTCCTCTCGACTTCTTTTAAGCTGTCCCAGGCTTAGGTGCTACTTTTAGGGCTAAAATGCTTCGTGAATTACTCTTAGTAAAAAAAATTAGGAGTCCTAAAGTTACGAGTGACACGCCCATTATTTTTAGGAGTTGCTCCTAAATTCGCCAGTTAGGAGCTACTTTTAGCCTTAAAATTCTTTGTGAATACGGCCCCTGGTTTCTTAAAGTCTCGCTGTAGTCAATCATTTCATCCCTTTGAACTCATCTTTGATAACCAAAATGACATATTGAAAAAAAAATTTTCCTGTGAATTTTTTTTTTTTACTCATGCCTTAAATAGATTAAATGTAACTCTACACCTTTGCTTCATTTGGTATATGTGGTTCTATGAATATGCAAATGAGCCCCGCCTCCACTCACTCATACAGGCTTCATGTATCGCTCTTTGTAACGTCGGACACATGGCGGCCGGTAATTAATATGATTAGCCTTTTGCTTGACTACGCAATCAAACAACTAATAATGTGTTACTATTGTTACACAAACGATGTTCGCGTTCGCCATCTCACAGTCAGATATCAGCATCCTTACAAAAGCTTTAAACAACTTAGAACGTCAGTGGAGAATGGCATATAGTTCATCATAACATCGGAATATACATCATATACAAATATCACCTGGTATATTGCTAAACGTACCCAATTTTTCATATCAACAGAAAAATATACTGGGATAACATGGCTTCTCTTGAAACTCCCTTGCTTCAGAGCATAATAATGATATGTTAAAGCCCGCCCCCCTCGTGACCTGATTGGTTACAAGGTAGTTTGTGACGTCAGAAACACCAGCGATTTCAAAGCGTGTTTTTGAGACTGTCTTTGGTTCACTGCAGTTTTAAGGAGAAAATACTCAGCAATGGTGTCGACTTATGAATTTACACATGGTTTGTCTTAAAGCATATTAAAAACACCACATAGACACATAAACAACATTAAAAGCTGGATTTTCACCACAGGGGTCACTTCTCATGCCGTGAACTGGTTGAGCCAATGTTGCAATTTGAGACCACTTAAACAGAGGAATATATTTACATCGCCACAATGAGATCAGCAGTTGTATCTGCATATTAAACATGAATATGTGCATTTTAACATAAACTTAAATTAATCTAGACTAGAGCCTAAAATTCATATAGATACACAAACATTGTGCATACTTATTTAGGCTGGATAAGATTATCTTCACTATAAGACAAACCCTTTTTAGGGCTGTCAGAATCATTACAGTTCATCATTTCTATAATCATACTATACAGCCATCTCCTAAATCACTGTACAGGGTTAATCATGTAGTTTGTTTACCACAGAACTGCATGATAGTTTTGAAATATTTTTCTACTGATGTAAACTGTGTGCAGTGATCATGAAACATGCATACAGATGCTATTTCAGTATAGATGCAGCTTATATGCATGACTACACTATGAAATACATTATGCATAAAACATTTCAAACAATTTCTATTACTTATTTAAGTGGTTTCTACCCGTTTTTATCTCTTCTCTGTTATTTTAAGGCACCTCTTACAGTTACAGTCAATAACCGTATTGATCTTATGTTTGATTCATGAAATATTCTGCAAATTTTTTTTTGAGATGACAGTCATGAACAAGCCTCTCACTTCTGTCATATATAAGTCCAGTCGGATATCCGATTTTCAGATGAGAGGATTGTCAAATTATGCAAAATATATATTATAAAACGGATAGTTCCGGTCCTTGATTCTGATTGGTTGAGCCGCGTTCGAAGCCGTTGTAAATTACTCAACAAACATACACGTGTGACCGCATTACATTAGTATTACTGCGCAACTGCCGTTTGTGATTCTTTGTTGCTGCATGTGTTGCTTGGCAACCTCTTTGGAACTACATTGCTTGGCGGAGGAATACATGTGTTATAACGTTATATTTTTTGTTTCTGGTGTTTATTTTATGAATAAAATAAATATTAAAATGAATATTTTATGGAGTAACCGTTTTATAAAAGCAATAAGTCCCTTGAAGCCATGTTTTACAGTGAATTTAGAACAGCTAAGGGGGTTTTAGGCACTCGATCCGCTCCGCGTCTAACAACGCCCCTTAGCTGTTCTAAATCCACTGTAAATCACGGCTTCGCGGGGCTTATTGCTTTAATAAATGATTGTGTGTTCTCGATCATAATGAGATAAATAATCATTTGCCTTGCCTTGAAGTTGTTTATTCCCAATTCTACCATTAGAATAGCTCATGATGGGAAAGCATTTATTGTAGAACATTATGTAATGCCTCAGAAACCCAAAGGCATCATTAATTGATGTGGCAGTTAAAAGTTTAATATGGAGTCAGATTGGTTTTAAAAAGGATGCAATACCCACAACAGGGTAGTCTATCGCTAAACCGCTACAGTATTTACTACTGGTTAACATAACTAATAGCTAACACTGACCAGGTGACAGAAGCAGATGAAAACAATGAATACGATTATGAAAACAAACATTATTTTTATTGTGCCTGACTGTGTATGTTTACTAGTGGTTCAGAAAAGGTGATAAAAATGTAGCAAAACCAGCATTTATGTGAAGCTCCTGAAGAAATGTCCATAATTCATCTCAAAATCAAAAGAAAAAAAATCTTGCAAAAAGAACAATCATATTTTAGGGTCATTTGAATTGTGACATTATTTTAAATTCTCACATTATTGTAGTGCAAAAAAATAATCCCATTCTCACATAAAAATAGGTTCCTCTAGACAATATTTTTAAAATGAATATGATTAAATTCACTGCAACAACTACTAGTGTAAATGTAAATAATACATATTTTTCAGTGTTTATTATTCAATATTTTTCATTACAATAAGAATTTGGGGTAAAATTGTTAATTGTCATGAAAACATATTATTGGCTTATTTTGTCCAAAAATATAATTTTGTATTTATTCTTTCTTTTGATTTGGGGGTGAAATATGGGCATGTTTTCGAAAGATTGCTGTGCACATTGTGATTTACTACGAGTAGAAGAGAGGAGGAGAAGAAAGAATCACATAGATGAAAAACAAAAACATAAAAAATGAGATGGGAAAGCAGTGTGTGTGTGTGTGTGTGTGTGTGTGTGTGTTTGCTGCAGTGCTCAGGGTTTCTTTGTCGTGCTGACGGTCGCTGCGCTGCTGCCGGTATTCACAGGGATGTTGATTTCTGAGCCCTGGATTGCTGGTTTGGGCAGAGGAGCTTCGATGGACAGGACGCCCTCAGGAGACAGACTGGAGGTGATCTTCTCAGAGTCCACACCAGGGGGCAGACTGCAACACAAACACACTCGTGTCACCACACCTACCTCTCAAAACAGGATCATAATGATGATGATATGAAATATTATGCATTGTGATGCATGAATCATTGTCAAAAGCTGTTGGTCCCACCCTGGATAGTGCTTCTTGATCGTACCTATCAAGTGTGCTTCATCAGCATCAGCAAATTATGAGATACTAAGTCATAATTTTGAGATACAAAGCCATAATTATATCACAATAAGTTAAATTGATGAAATACTAATTCATAATTTAGAGATAATAAGCCATAATTATTACACAAAAACTTGAAATTATAAGAAATTAAGTCATAATTACGAGATAGAAAAAAATAATTATACAAATGAATAAATGACAAAATGTCAATATGAGATACTAAGTCATAATATACTATGAGATACTAAGATACTAAGTCAATAAGCCATACTTATGACACAATAAGTTTAAATTATTAGATACTAAGTCATAATTGTGAGATAAATCAATTATGACATAAAAATCATAATTGTGACAAAAAAATTATTATAAGAAATTAAGTCATAATTACGAGATAAAAAATCAATTATACAAATGCATAAATGACATAAAACGTCAATATGAGATACTAAGTCATAATTATGAGATAAAAGACATAATTATGACACAATAAGTCGAAATGATTAGATACTAAGTCATAATTGTGAGATAAATCAATTAAGACAGTCATAATTGTGACAAAAAGTTAAAATGATAAGAAATTAAGTCATAATTACGAGATGAAAAATCAATTATACAAATGCATAAATTACATAAAACGTCAATATGAGATACTAAGTCATAATTATTAGATAAAAGCCATAATTACGACACAAGTCAAAATTATTAGATACTAAGTCATAATTGTGAGATAAGTCAATTAAGACATAAAAGTCATAATTGTGACAAAAAGTTAAAATTATAAGAAATTAAGTCATAATTACGATGAAAAATCAATTATACAACTGCATAAATGACATAAAATGTCAATATGAGATACTAAGTCATAATTATTAGATAAATGCCATAATTACGACACAATAAGTCGAAATTATGAGATAAGTCATAATTATGAGATAAGTCAATTATAACATAAAATGTCGTAACTGTGACAAAGTTGAAATAATGAGATATTAAGTCATAATTACGAGATAAAAATGATTTATGGATAAAAAATGCATAATTATGACAAAAAGTCTAAATGATCAGGTGTGCTTCATCGGCATCTCAGGACTTACGTGTATTTCCTGGTGAAACATCTGGACACAAAGCCGTGCTCGTCCTTCCTCTCCTCATGTTTGCCTGCATGAAGGTCAGACACGAACGGACACATAGAGAAGAAGACACACAAGTGAGATCATTTCAGATTCTGCATTAAAAGGAGAGCAAATGGAGACTGAACTCAAAATGACAAGATCTAAAAATACCAACATCTGCAACACATATTTCTCATCAAAATCTCATTTGATCAAATGATGTGCGATCCACTCTGTATATCTCGATTTTTATATGAAACCACTTATTTATAAGATCTCGGTAACACCTTGTTACATATTTTACATGTACTTACCATAGTAATAACAGTAAATTATGCATAACTACATGCAACTAACCCTCAACCAAACCCTAATCCTACCCTAACCCTATAGTAAGTACATGTAGTTGCTTAATATTACTCAGTACTTAAATATATAATTACACTGTAACAATGACACCTTAAAGTAAAGTGTAACCGGTTTCGTTAGTTAACATGAGGTAATATATTAACTAACATGAACTAACAATGAACAAAAAAATTGTCACAGTATTTATTAATCTTTGTTAATGTTAGTTAATAAAAATCCAGCTGTTCATTGTTTGTTCATGTTTGCTCACGGTGCACTAACTACTGTTAACAAATACAACATTTGATTTAATAGTAAATGCTGAAGTTAATATCAACTAAGATTATTAAATGCTGTAGAAGTATTGTTCATTCTTAGTTCATGTTAACTAATGAACCGTATTGTAAAGTGTTACCATGATCTCATTAGCAACACTTAGGACTGTTTTGCATTATCAATCACCGTTCACACTGATGTGAATTAATGTCACAGACACGTCACACACTTCTTTGTGACAGTAAAAAGAGTGTTTAACCGCACATTGACTGAGCTTCACGCTCATGTTTCCTCTGTTCTAAATCACGTGTGCAACACAACATGGTCCATTTGACCTCGCTGTCCTTTCAGTGTTCCTCGAAGCTCAAACTCTGTAACCCAGCACCGGCTGTGTTTGTGTAGACAACATGACCTCATCATCTGATAGAGACCAACACAGAGATGGATGTGATATGAGAGTCATTTAAAGGGGTGGTATAATGCCCTTTTCACAAGATGTAAAATAAGTCTCTGATGTCCCCAGAGTGTGTGTGTGAAGTTTTAGCTCAACATACCCCACAGATATTTTTATATAGCATGTTAAAATTGGCACTTTTTGACGGTGAGCAAAAACGCACCGTTTTGTGTCTGTTCCTTTAAATGCAAATGAGCTGCTGCTCCCGGCACAGGGGGCGGAGCTTCAAGAGCTTGTGTCCTTTTACCTCACACAGACATGCACCGGAAATTTCAAAAACTTTTAGCCTTTTATGTTCAAAACAGAGTCAAACAATGATGGAGAGACTCAAGAAGAAGAGACAACATGTAGAAGCAACAGGACATTTCTGAATGGTTAGTTGATGAATTTATGAAGCTGATGTGTAGTTATCTTCTA
>CM040820.1:2222500-2230000 GCA_022828995.1 Vimba vimba | reverse complement strand
CAACCAGTCTTCTGCTTAAAAAATAATAATTTCATAACAATTCAATTTAGTTCTGCATTTAAGGTCAACATGATTCTTCCAGAATGTGACGTATTTCAGAGCGCAACAGCATATTAAAGAAAAATGTGTTGTTTTATCCACGATGAAAAGTTATGAAGAAAATGTGGAATAGCGTGCATGGATGAATCCTTGAAAATAAGAACCGGAATATGAATTAATAAAGTCTTCATGTTGACTTTAAAGGATGCAGAAGCTCGTCAGTACAAACAAACTTTGCAAACGTGCAATACGCACAGAAAATGGTGCAAGTCCTTATAAAAACATTTTCTCAGAGCCAAAAAAAAAAAAAAAAAAAAGTAATAAATAACAAAATAAATATGCAACAAATATTAAATAAATAGCATCACGGAATAAATAGAATAACATGAATAAATATGCTCATAAAGACGTGTGCGTGTATATTTTTGCAGCCTGGTTTCAGGTTTAAGTGCTCCTACAATAGAGAACGGAGGATAACTGGACAACACAGAGCTCTAACCGTATTTATATGCACTAAACACAGCCAAAGTAGAAGTGGAATACTGTATATAATAAGAAATATCACATCTCCAAAATGGACATTATAGGTGCATCAGATATGGGTTTTCCACAGGGATCCGAGAGTGAAGGAGGGGAGAGCGACTTACACCCGGATACACACACTCGCTCCTCTGCATCATGCCAAGCTTTTCCACAGACCAAGCCTTTATATAATCCGGTATATAACTTGGAATATACAGTGCATAGTTTACAGCCAAAACTTGCAGCGCAAATATTCAAACTAAAACATCCTGACGTACAGTCATTATAATACAAAATTAAACAAAACAGATGTGCTTTTTTACATTATAAATGGGTGAATCTCAAAAAAAAAAAAAAATTATAAAAAGAAAAAATCTGTAAGTCATTTTTAACCCAAAGTAAAAAATAAAAAATAAATAAAAAATGTATAATTGCATAATAATTAATTAACCCTCTGGTGCTCCTCATGTGGCGGTCAAAAATAACAGAATTTTTTATTTTTAATTATATATATATATGCAGTACTTATAATCCATTTACTCACTTTTTAAACAGAAATTTCCAGCTTAAACTATCATAAATATTAAATCCTTTGGAGCTCAGACTTCAGTTCGGGATCATTTTAAAGAAAAAGGAGGAAAAGGCAATGAAAAAAAAGTTATAGAAGTTTAAGTTTATTGTTATGAAAAACGCACAAAAACACTATTTTTTAATTTTTATATGAAATATATATTTTCCAAAACAAGTTTTACTCTGTGAGATAATCAAAGCCATAAATCTAAACAAGTTTAGTTCCAAATTTGAGGTTGATATCTCAAAAAATGAGATTATGTTTAGTTTCATCGCTTCCAATAGATGAAATTCATTTTCAATGTGCTAATTTCTGTAAAACAAAATTCAGGACTGTTCGAATCATGTTCATGATTTTTTGCATGTGTGTGTGTATGTGTGTTCACATAGCAAGTGCCAAAGCATTTACCAAGTTTCGTACCATTCCGATGAAGTAAAAAAGTCTAAAAAACCAAAACGTACATTTTGTTCGGGCAAAAACGACCAAAGAGCTCCAGAGGGATAATTATTATTTCAAAGACTAAATATACACATTTAAAACACCCAATTGTCAGTAACCTAAATAAAAAATGGTGTGCATATAATAGTTTCGATAATATTTGAGTTAAATGCACTTAATTGTTATGAAAATAAAGTCAAAATTCACAAAATCTTTATGTTTAAACAGTCTTAATTTCTTTGTACATTTAATTTCTTGTTTCTGTATGAACATTTCTTTATGAGATTCACCCAAATCATAAGCTACTGTAAAATGGAGTAGTTTGTTCTTGTTCGTTCCTCTTCAGTGTAGGAATACAGTCTCTTGATTCTGCGAATGTTTTAGTCTCTTTCTAAACCCAGTGTGTGTTTTTGGTTATTTTTGCAGCGTGGAAGAATTTCAGGAAAAAAAAAAGTGCTCATCTTATCTTTGTTCTTCAGGCCTTTTAGTCTTTAAATAGAGACACTGGATCTATTTGTAACATTGAATCTGTTTAATACAAAAATGCTGACAGCATCAATATCTGTGTGCGTCATAAGTGTGTGTCAGCATCTTACAGGGTTGGTGTGTAAAATGAGCGGCTGGTTTTAATCTGTACAGACCGGCTGTATTTTATTATGGAACGTCAGATATCTTTGTTTGCAGTTATTTCCAAATTCACTGCGTAAAAATGTTTTGTTGATGCTGAACACAAACCCGCTCTTTAGGACGGTTCTCATCCAGTGATTCTTCAGACGGTGGATTTAATATTCAGTGTATCTACATCATCTGTCATAGTGATAACTTATTGTTATTAGTAGTATTATTATGAGTCATTGTGGAAAGACAGAACGGAAAAATCTGATTTTATGCATTTTCTTGAGAAAAAAAATGGATTGAGTGGATTTGAATTGAACACATCAAAAATAAATAAATAAATAAATAAATAAATAAATAAATAAATACGATTTTCGCTCTATGAACAAAGCCTAAGTTAAGGGTGAAGTGTGTAATTTCTAAAATATATTTTTGTCTTGTTTTCTAGTACAAATATCTAAACATTCTGAAATCAAGATGCATGAACTTAAGAAGCAAAATGACTTGTTTTCTGAAAAAAAAAAAAAAAAAGTTTTTAAAAATAAAGAGTTTTTGTTAAAACAAGAAAATAAATCTGCCATTGTGGAAATAAAGAACAGATACAAATATTTTCTTGCTGTTCAAAACTACAAAAAATGAATTGAGAGGATTTGCATCAGATACACCAACAAAAAAAGAAAAAAAGAAAAAAAGAAATACACTGTAAAAAAATATTTTCATACTCAGTATTTTTGCAGTTTTACTCTGTATTTCACAGAACAAATACAGTATTTTTTACTCAAATTAAACTCAATTGATCAAAAAGTTTTTGCTTAAACCAAAAAAACCTGCCAATGGGATTAAAAAAATAATCGTTTTCCCTTTGAGTTAAGTGTATCCTGGAAAAGTATTAAAAGTGAGTATATGCTTAAAACAAGAAAAAATATAAGAAAAATATTGTTTCTTGTTTTAAGCATAAACTCACTTTTGATACTTTTTCAGGAAACATTTTTTATTTAATTTTTTATTTGACCTTCTCAAATAAATGTATCTTGCTTTAAGAATGTTTAGATATTTGTACTGAAAAAAGAAAAAAAGAAAAGAAAAAAAAAGGAAATTTTGCAGTGTAATTACCCTCTTCACCTTTAACCTATTATTTTTGTTCAGTTTTAAATTTTCAGTGTTACTCCACCCTGACTTTTTACAGAGTCCTGTCACGAAGGCAGCCTGACACCCGCTGCGTCTGATCAGTGGTTGTCTTCAGCGCAGATCCTGCGGTGGAAAGGTGTCCTGCAGCGGCTGAGATGTTGACGTTCCCCCTGCGCACCTGCAGTCGGCCTCAGAATCCGGGACTCTCGTAGCTGCTTTGGCTGTAGTAACTGTGTGTGGGACTCGGGCTCCTGGAGCGGCTGCGGCTGCGACTGCTGAAACTGCTGTAGCTACGGCTGCGACTGCGACTGGAACTGCTGAAGCTGCTGGCGGAGCTGGAAGAGGACGGGCTCGGCCGGTAGTACGGGATCGGCCGCTTTCGTGCGCTGCGGAAAACACACAGAGAGATTATATACTGCAGACACATACAAGTAAATAATTCATAAGCACTTGAACACCACTTTGACCACTCAACAATCAAATATGCGCTGTGTGCCATCAATGTAATGTCTATGGAAGCTTGTTTCTGCCACAGAATAAAAAAAATAAAAAAACATTTCTCACAATTGCTAGATATAAAGTCGCAATTGCGTGATATAAAGTCAGAATTGTGTTATAAAGTCAGAATTGCATGAGATAAAGTCAGAATTGCGTTATAAAGTAAGAATTGCGTGATATAAAGTCAGAATTGCATGAGATAAAGTCAGAATTGCGTTATAAAGTCAGAATTGCGTTACAAAGTCGCAATTGAGTGATATAAAGTCAGAATTGCATGATATAAACTCGCAATTGTGATATAAAGTCAGAATTGTGTGTTATAAAGTCAGAATTGCGTGATATAAAGTCAGAATTGCGTTATAAAGTCAGAATTGCGTGTTATAAAGTCAGAATTGCATGAGATAAAGTCAGAATTGCGAGATATAAAGTCAGAATTGCGTTATGAAGTCAGAATTGCGTGAGATATAAAGTCAGAATTGCATGAGATAAAGTCAGAATTGCGTTATGAAGTCAGAATTGCGTGAGATATAAAGTCAGAATTGCATGAGATAAAGTCAGAATTGCGTGTTATAAAGTCAGAATTGCATGAGATAAAGTCAGAATTGCGAGATATAAAGTCAGAATTGCGTTATGAAGTCAGAATTGCGTGAGATATAAAGTCAGAATTGCATGAGATAAAGTCAGAATTGCATGATATAAAGTCAGAATTGCATGAGATAAAGTCAGAATTGCGAGATATAAAGTCAGAATTGCGTTATGAAGTCAGAATTGCGTGAGATATAAAGTCAGAATTGCATGAGATAAAGTCAGAATTGCGTTATGAAGTCAGAATTGCGTGAGATATAAAGTCAGAATTGCATGAGATAAAGTCAGAATTGCATGATATAAAGTCAGAATTGCATGAGATAAAGTCAGAATTGCGTGATATAAAGTCAGAATTGCGTTATAAAGTCAGAATTGTGAGATATAAAGTCAGAATTGCGTGAGATATAAAGTCAGAATTGCATGATATAAAGTCGCAATTGTGTTATAAAGTCAGAATTGTGTTATAAAGTCAGAATTGCGTGATATAAAGTCAGAATTGCGTGTTATAAAGTCAGAATTGCATGAGATAAAGTCAGAATTGCGAGATATAAAGTCAGAATTGCGTTATGAAGTCAGAATTGCGTTATAAAGTCAGAATTGCGAGATATAAAGTCAGAATTGCGTTATAAGGTCAGAATTGCGTGATATAAAGTCAGAATTGCGTTATGAAGTCAGAATTGCGTGAGATATAAAGTCAGAATTGCATGAGATAAAGTCAGAATTGCGTGATATAAAGTCAGAATTGTGAGATATAAAGTCAGAATTGCGTGATATAAAGTCAGAATTGCGTAATATTAAGTCAGAATTGCGTTATAAAGTCAGAATTGCGTTATAAAGTCAGAATTGTGAGATATAAAGTCAGAATTGCGTTATAAAGTCAGAATTGCGTTATAAAGTCAGAATTGCGAGATATAAAGTCAGAATTGCGTGATATAAAGTCAGAATTGCGTTATAAAGTCAGAATTGCGAGATATAAAGTCAGAATTGCATGATATAAAGTCAGAATTGCGTTATAAAGTCAGAATTGCGTTATTAAGTCAGAATTGCGTGATATAAAGTCAGAATTGCGTTATGAAGTCAGAATTGCGTGAGATATAAAGTCAGAATTGCATGAGATAAAGTCAGAATTGCGTGATATAAAGTCAGAATTGTGAGATATAAAGTCAGAATTGCGTGATATAAAGTCAGAATTGCGTAATATTAAGTCAGAATTGCGTTATAAAGTCAGAATTGCGTTATAAAGTCAGAATTGTGAGATATAAAGTCAGAATTGCGTTATAAAGTCAGAATTGCGTTATAAAGTCAGAATTGCGAGATATAAAGTCAGAATTGCGTGATATAAAGTCAGAATTGCGTTATAAAGTCAGAATTGCGAGATATAAAGTCAGAATTGCATGATATAAAGTCAGAATTGCGTTATAAAGTCAGAATTGCGTTATTAAGTCAGAATTGCGTGATATAAAGTCAGAATTGTGTGATATAAAGTCAGAATTGCGAGATATAAAGTCAGAATTGCGTGATATAAAGTTGCAATTGCGTGATATAAAGCGAGAAAAAAAGTCAGAATTGCGAGAAATTGTGAGATAAAAAGTCTATTATCTTTTAAAATGTTTTATTCTGTGGCGGAAACAATCTTCCATAAATATTAGTTATCATTTTCTTCCAGAAAAGAAACTGAGTGTATGTTGTTTTAAATGGTAGCCGTTTCTCGCTGGTCCGAGGTCTAGCTTAAACCAGATGGTTTATCAGGTTAATTGCCTTGCGGGATTTGGATATGGATATTTGGATTTGGATATTGATTCTGCAATATTAAATAATATTTTTCACTTGAATAAAAACAGTTAAATTAAATGTTATCATTTTTAGGTGACCCTTTCCCCCCCAGTGTAGTTTCTTATATAAAAGACCCAATTTATACGGTGAACAATTAATTTTATAAATATGTTTAAAATACTTTTTAGAAAATATTTACTTTCTATTATCTTACAATACAATACAGTTACAAGTCTTGTGTTTAAGGACTCTTATTTTAAAGAGTATTATTGTCCCATTGTTCCTGCTGTTTGACTTACTGTGTTTTTTAATTAAGATTTTTATTAATTTATTATTTATTATTTTTACAGTTTTTTTTATTCGCTTTGGTACTATTTTCACAAGTAAGGTGTACATTTTCAAAACTCTTGGTACAAAAATCCAAACTGATCACACTTGTAACACAGCTTGTCATTCTTTCAAAACCTGATGTAATGCTTTCAGTCAGTTGCACATGTTTTCAGTCCACATAATCATTGTTTCAAACACAAGATTATTGTAATATGTAATGAGAACATTTGGTTTAATCACAGAAACACAACAGTATGATCTTCTTTCAATTTAGTACTTTTAACAATCAGCTCATTCAACAGCAAACAATGCAAGATACATTTTTCAAATCACCGCTGTTGCTGAATTAATTACAGTAATACAGGCTATGCCACATTAGAAAATACACGTGCATAACCTAACTTATGTAATTTAATCCATAATGTTTGTAATAGTATCTATCCAGTGTGTTATCAAAAGCTGTGATGAAGCACAGCCATGATGTTCTGTGCTAGAACAGAGTTTGCTGGCAATGAATACAGTAAATGATTTTGACTATTTGACTGAATATACTGTAGTGGACCTTTACAGATGAAGGTTGAGTTACAGTAACTATCTAACTACCATATCTCTACCATGTTTACAGTATCACATGGCATACATACTGTAATGTAAAATGCTGTATTTGATGCCGTCTGTCTCCCTTCTACTGATGCATCTCTGATCAATCTGATGTTTTACAGTCATTGCCTGTTTCCTCTCCCTTATACTCTATTCTGCTTTACAGTATTTTCACAAATGGCAAATTTCTCTGTATCTTTCTCTCTCACACGCACACACACACACACACACACACACACACACACACACACACACACACACACACACACACACACACACACACACACACACACACACACACACACACACACACACACACACACACACACACACATGCGTGTTCACACACTTTGAACATGATGGAGGTTATTATCTATAAATCACTTATGTAAAAATAATTC
>CM040820.1:2192500-2217500 GCA_022828995.1 Vimba vimba | reverse complement strand
TTAAGTCTATGGAGAGTCCCCACAAAGTGTGTGTATGTGTGTGTGTGTGTGTGTGTGTGAGTGTGTACATGTTTTTCTATCCCAGTGGGGTCTTAAACCTGAATGCACACACACTCATGGGGACTCGTGTCACTGTGGACCTAAACTGAGGAAACAAGCTTATAAATCATGCAGAATGAGTTTTTTGAAAATGTTAAAAAAAGTTTTGTGTGACGGGTAGGTTTAGGGGTGTGTGTGTGTGTGTGTGTGTGTGTGTGTGTGTGTGTGCTGGGATTGAGAGGATTTGGCCTTGACAGCGTGAAGACAGTCTGTTCATCACTGCATGTGTGTGTGTGTGTGTGTGTGTGTGTGTGTGTGTGTTTGTTTGTGTGTCCTTCAGATGACTGGATTTATTTGATTCTCTGCATTTGGACTCAAACTACAGGAATTTCGCTTGATGTGGAAACAGCATCTAACTTTTATTTAAAATATACATTTGTGTAATATATACTACTGGTTAAAAGACTGGAATAGCCTAATTAATTTTTTCTTCTGCTCACCGATGTTGCATTTATTTGATAAAAAATACAGTACATACAGTAATATTGTGAAATATCATTACAATTTAGAATATTGTAAAGTGAATATATTGAAAATAGTTTTTACTGCTTAATATTTTTGTGGAAAATGTGATGCATTTTATTAGAAAGTTCAAAAGAACATTTTGTAACATTGTCCTTCAACAACTGTCCTTGATAAAATTATTAAATTCTTTCTTTTTTAAAATCTTACTTACCCCAAACTTTTGAAGGGTAATGTATCACAGTTTCCACAAAAATATGAACTGCTTTCAACTTTGATAATCATCAGAAATGTTTTTTTGAGCAGCAAATCGATGAATTCTGATGGAAAGAAATATTTTAAATCCTTAATATTTTAGGGATTGTTTTGGTCTAGTTTTACTCAAAATTATATTTGTGGTTCATGAATAAGACTTTGTTTAAAAGGGGTCATGACATGGATTTTTGTTAACACATTATTTTACAGTGTCCTTGTTACACATGTTACTATAGTAATAACAGTAAATTATGCATAATTACATGCAACTAACTCTAAACCAAACTTAATCCTAATCCAAACCCTATAGTAAGTACATGCATTTAGTTAATTAATATTACTCAGTACTTAAATGTATAATTACACTGTAACAATGACACCTTAAAATAAAATGTAACCAGATTTTTTGTTTCTTGGGGTTCACAGGTTTTTTGCACAAACTAAATTTTGCACTTACTGTATCTCATGAATATGAATGAGTTTCTTCTATGAATGTGTGTTTGTGTGTACCTGGAGTTGTTCTGGCGAGTGTGTGGGGATTTGTTCTTGCTGGATACACACTCTCTGGAATGATCTCGAGATGAGGACCTCTCGCTGCTCCAGGAGCTGCTCCTCTGCCGGCCCGTCCCGTGACTCTTGCTCTTCTTCTTCTTGGACGTGTGTTTGTGCCGGCCCGGTGACACAGAGGAGCTCCGGTGCCGGGTTTGAGCGCGTCCGCGATGGTGCCGCTTAGACGAATGAGATCCTTTCGTTCTGTGGGAGAAAACAGGAGTAGACTGGAGAAATGGTGTTTGATATCCTTTCATAGCTCACATGAGTTCTACTGTAGATGTTTCTCCGAAACTTAAAGGTGCAGTGTGTAATTTTTAGTGGCATCTAGTGGTGAGGTTGCGAATTGCACCCAACAGAAGTTACGCTGGCCAACAGGAAGTGATGTCGTTGTCTGAGAGTAGCCAGTTAAACAATGAGGTTTAGGTATTAGGTTTACTTAATTGTTCAGTAAAATTATGTTATTGCGAATATTATTGTTACTTGTTCATCATTGTGTCAGTGTTTTATTCGCTGACTTTAGCTAGCTTCTTAGCGTGAAGAACAACATAATGACGAAACATGTTTGTCCCTTTAGGGCCACCGTAGAAACGGCGCATTTCAATGCAAGTGTGTATGTAGATAGAAAAGGTAATAAAAACAATGTTCATTATGTAAGGTCTTTATACACCACTGAAAACATAGTTATGTATATGATATTGCATTTCTGTCAACAGATCCTACTTTATTACACAGTGCACCTTTAATGAATTTGGAGAGCAGCTCACATGACAATGGAAGAATTTCATGAGAAATGAGTTGATATTGAGATCTTTGACTTTTGATTGCAGACTTTAATTGCTAAATATCTCGGCAAATATTTTCACAGCTACATTCATGGTGCAGCTGATTTTTAAACGAGCATAATTCACATTGAATCGAACATTTTGAAATGGGACATGCATTTGAATTCTGTGTCTTCATTGTTATACATCAAACTAACTCAACATTTGTCATAACTCGGCATAAATCATGCAATTATTATTAATTGCATTATATGATGTTTTATTAACAAAGTTTGGGAGGAGCAGGTTCAGATAATTAACCAAATTATGCACAGCTGGAGATTAATCAGTAATCAACTCAATGACGGAGTATAAATTCACAGCAGTCCTATCTCTGTTCATTGAAAGTTTGTTAACATCCCTCCTCCACCCCATCTCCTCACTTCCAGTTCCATCTACACTTACCAACTGGGGGGAGTACTGGGTTCGGGCCTAACTCCGAGCTCGGAGCCCTCTCCTTGGACAGCACGCCAAATACGCATAAACTTATTGTACTAATTATATGTAGATGTGAACTCGTGAAATGCAGTATTAGACTGAAATGTGCAACAACAAAAAATAAACATTAGTTTAAAATATATATTTGTGTAATATACACTACCAGTCATTGATATTAATCATAAATGTTTCTTGAGCATTAAATCATCATATTAGAGTGATTTCTGAAGGATCATGTGACACTGAAGACTGGAGTAATGATGCTGAAAATTCAGCTTTGATCACAGGAATAAATTACACTTTACTATATATTCACATTGAAAACAATTATTTTAAATTAGTAATATTTCACAATTTTACTGCATTCTTGATCAGACTTGCTGAGCATAAGAGACTTCTTTTAAATACATTAAAAAAAAAATATTCCAAGTTTTTGACCTGTAATAATATAATTGATTTGTATAAAATATGTTAATGCAGAGATTTAAGACATAGGGCCCTATCTTGCACCCAGCTCAATTGACTTTGTACACCAACGCATGTATCATTCCTATTTTCCACCCGACTCACAGCGGACTTTTCCCTCCACAGACGCACGCCGATAAATTAGGGAATGAACTTGCGCTCCCGGGGCGGTTCAGCGAAAAGAGGAGGCGTGTTCCAGCGCAAACGTTCCCTGGTGCTATTTTGCAGTTTCAGAAAACAATTCCGCCACAGACCAGGAGAAACCTCGTCTAAAGTCAGTGTCGCGTTGCGCATGTTATTCAGATGCTATTTTAAGGGCGCATGCTTGGCCATAATGTAGCGTGTGCACAACACTCATACACTTTGCTTCTCTCATCTACACAGAAGCAGCAGTTTTCATTTTTGCAAATCATAGGCTACATTATTACAAGGAAAAATATTCCACACGAGGGAAATCATTGTGGTGTCCATGAAGATGTGAAAATAGGCATAAATCTAGCTTACACACTTACCCAAATTATCATACGCCTGTTTAACCGAAGCTAATTTGTGTGTGTTTCTCCATCCCCAATGTCACTTCTCTGTGTTTTACGGCCCTGACGAGAACGTCGGTCTCCTCGGCTGTGAACCGCTCCTGGCAAATCCGCCGTTATAATAGCAATCAAGCAAGCGCGCCTGCTCTTAAAGGGAATGTGAGATGTCGCTCTGATTGGTTTATTTCACGTTACGCCCAATCCACACCTATGAATAATGAAGCTACTTCAGACCAACACATTTTAGATTTGCGTCGGGCGCAAGAGTCATTTATCCCGCCGGTACAACAGCAACAGCGCCCGAGATCCGCCCACAAAGTTACTTGCGTTTCACGTTTGATACTTGTGTTTCAGATCGTTAAAATAGGGCCCATAAAGTTCAATCAATAAAATATGTCCAGGATTGTCCCTGTTCTTACTTCTTCTGACTCTTGTTTTTAGCGTGTGTCTCGCGCTGGGAGTCGCTGCTGTGCGCCGGCGAGCGAGACGCTTTCTCTCGAACCCTCGGCCTCCCGCTGCGTCTCCCGGATGACTCTGAGCCCGGCCTGTCGTCCTCTCCTGTCGGGAACGCGGATCCTCCGGGACTCTTGGGAACGCCGGAGTGATGTTTAACACCTCTCAGATGAGGAGAAGCGCTCGAAGGAGACGGAGCCAGAGATCCGAGCTTCTGTAGATGAAGTATAACCAACAAACCAAAGGGGAAAAGAAATAAATGTGAAAAAACAAAAAAAAACAAAAAAACAGAAAGAGAACAGTGAAATTAGACTCTTTTTCCTCCTGGGTGAAAGAGCGTTATCGTGTACTTGCCAAAAAAATATCTAAAAGAAAGTGCTAGGATTGTTCTCTGGCTTATAGACAGTCCTCTATTGTGCAGCGCATGCAATACTCGGCATGCAAAACCATAATGATTTGAAAAGAATAGTCCCGAAAAAAGAAAATCGAAACAAAAGAGGGGAAAGAGGGAAAATATATATATATATATATGCGTAACTGTGAAAGAAAATAAGTTCAGAGAGACTGGAATATGTACAGTAGAGAGAAAGAGAAAGAGGACTTTTTCAATTTTCAGAAAGAGCTACAAACAAAAAGGTGAAAAATAAAACTAGAAAATTAAAATAGACAACTTGACGGAACATCACAGAAATGGAAGGAACGAAATAAAGATTCACAAGAATAGATTCAATCGAATTAGAAAACATTTGGTCTTCTACTCAATAGAACTTGCTTGTGGATTTGTTTTGTCCTGCAGACAATTGCTGAGATGTGAACAGCGACCCATTTCCTGTTTTAATAGCTTTTTAAATGGTTATTCTGTTTTTTCAACTCCCTTTTGGTTAACATCCACTTACCAATAAAGTGGTATTCCCTCCTTTAGTAGGTAAGGTATGAAGAGAAGGGAAAAGTGGGGCAACATAAGTGCATCATTAGATTCACAAAATGCAAGAGAAAAAGACACAACACCCTTCCCTGGATAGTGAGTATGAAACAATGCATGAAAATCAAACCAAAGAAAGAGAGAGAAAAAAAAACAAAAAAAAACACACACACACACACACACACACACACACAAAATAAATCAAATTCAAACGGATTTCACAGTGTGTGGGCTGGGACAGTTTGAGTGCATTTTATCGGTACGATTTTAAAACTTTAAGAGTGAGTTACGGACGGATGCTCTCGCTTCACCAGTTTCTCAGTAAAAAAACAAAAAAGTTTAAAAAAGTAAAGTAAATTAAAGACCCCATGAAATGAGCTGTTATTTCTGATTACCTAATGTTGGCTCGTGTTTCTTATTTAAACCCTATACCTCGGGTCTTTATCGACCCGGGACGTCATTCACTACTCGTTCGCTATTCACTACGTCATTCGTTTTTAAAGTTAGACATCAAACGTATTAGTATTCCTCAATCTATTCCTTCTAAACAATATAACAAGAAAAAACAAAAAGATATAATAATGTCTGTTTTCTGTTATAGGGTCACAAGCGACCCGGGGAATGTAGTATTGTTTCTGCGCACAATAGTTAAATCTCTGATGAGTGCAGTTTACCTTTAATCCTCCAGGTGGCGATGTCTGATACACAATGATAATGTGATGTTTCACTCATAATTACCGCAGGCATAAAACAAAAGATCACACTAGAACCATTAGCGAAGATTGAAATGGCTTGGCGATTTACTGCAGAGCAAGGACTGCACGAATCGAACATTAGCGTTGGTGGATTTGGTGAAGAAGCTGAAAATATTGATTTTGAAGACAATAGTTTTGAGAATATGGTTGAGATGGCGAATATGAGCCAGATGCTGAATGCACTGGGAAATGATGGTGAAAACATCCAAGATCCAAAAGGTATCAAAACATGCTTTATTTTATTCTTTTGTAATTGTTATTAAAATATCAGAAGAGTTTTATACTATTGTGGTAGTTGGAGATCCATCCGTGGATACGGGTCACTAAAGACCCAAATATGTAATAATGATCGGTGAAACATTCATGCACTTAAGGGTTAAACAGCAAAAACTTATCAAGGACATGTTTGTCTCATAATGGATCCCAAAATCAAAGGAAGGATTTAAGAAATTGCATTTTGCAGGAAGATGATGAAGCATATTTTAGGGCAATAAAGTTAAAAAATATGTCATTTTCATGACACATTTTCAGCACCCAAAACTTTCCCTTTACTTTGATGCAAAAAGAAAAAAGAAAAAGAACAAATCAAGAACCACATATTATCAAAATTGAAAGATACAACATGCATACATAATTATTAATATTTATTATTGTACAATTTGTGGTTGATTATAATTTTTTCTAATATTTTGGGATATAATGTGTTCTGGACAGGTTTTGTCACTAAGTGAAAAAAGCATATTTTCTGAATGATAGCTGCTATTTACGCTCAGTTTAAATAGGAAAAGATTATATGTACAACAAGTGAAAATCGCATGTATTAATACCTTTCAGATCTGAGATGTGACGGGAAAAGGGAGTAGAGCGTGTTCGGCAAAACGGATTCAACTCAGGTCGATTTGCGTCAAAACTTTCTGACACGCGCCTACTGTTGATGAACTAGCATCTTCCATAATTTCGTCTGGGCCAGACGTCAGTGGGCGGAGTTAGTGTAAATAGCCTCTGCCAACAAGTCGACACTCCTTTAGCAAAACAACATTTGACAACTTGATTGCTTTTAAAATTCCAGCCACTTCCAGTTTGTTTGCTTGTGTTTGGGAAAGGAAATAGCCTAAAGACAGAGTGTTAGTGCAATTAAAGACAGACTAATCATGATTTGTTTTTGATTAGGGTATTTTTAATTTATGGAGAGGAACATACTCATTCTAGAGAGCATTTACTTGGACAAAACATGTCAATTACTAGTAGTACACAAGCATTTGAATGAACTTAAAGCCACGCATGTTAGCTGAGAGCTACAAAACTTTGATTTGGATTTCATGGGGTCTTGAAATAGACTGAAATAGGGCTAATGAAATATTATTTATGAGCAAAGCAATGTCTATTCCATCTGTTTCTTTAACCACAATGCCGTAGATTAAAACAGGGACATTATAATGATGATTATTAGCATCAAAAGGAAGCAGATTTCTCAGACACTAACTTAACCAAAAAAAAAAACCCTTATAATACCATATATATATAGCGGATGAAAACAATAAACCTCAAATACTTCAGAAGCAGCCCTCATGTATAAAAACAATAATAATAATAATAATAATAATAATAATTAAATAAAATAAAAGGAGGGAAAGTGACCAAATCATATGACACGTACCATTTCACCAAAGACAAAAGGAATGCGACACAGACAGGAAATGCATTCTACCGAAAATATTAATAATAATAATAATAATAAACAAAACGCAGACAAGAGATGGACCTGTGGGGAGGACAGTGTACTGAAGACTGAAGCATGAAAGCAAAGGTAGATATCAGATTGAAAAAAAGGGCGAAATAGAGAATGAAAGAAGAGCAAACAGTTCTAAAAGGAAAACAATGAAAATCAACCCGCCAACCTTTGGTTTTCCTCAGATAAACAAAGAGAAAAAGAGAGAGAGAGACACGGATGTCAAGCTAGGGTGCTTGTCACATTCTCCACGTGCGTAGGCAGAGCGTTACCTACCTTCCGCTTCAATCAGTGACACGTATGCAATATCAACAAAACAAAGGAAGAAAAAGGAAAAACAAAAAGGAGAAAGGAAAATTCTCCGCAGCGAAATGGGAAAAAGACAATGAATTCTTTTAGTATCCAGGCTAAGGTAAATTGATCCACAGACTAAGGAGACAATTCCAACAAAAAACCAAGGCAAACAAAAAAAAAGAGTGGACATACAAAAAAAATAAAAATAAAACGATTTAAGACAAAAAAAAAAAACCCCGAAACCAAAACAAACTGAGAAATCAATCTGAAATAAGAGACTCGGAAAGCAGTCTGTCTTTTTCGCTCGGACACATGTGCACATCGTATGACAAGATCTCAACAAATCGAACTTTGCTAGGAGGAACGTAAGTATTGATGGCCATGCATGTGGAATGTGGTTTGATGGGGAAAGAGAAAGCATGTCGGGACAACGGACAGCACAGATGGACGGGTGAAGGGAGAGGGGTGTTGGGTGGAGTGGTTTCTTCTAAGATGGACAACTAACATCTCAAAGGGACCCCAGTCACGTTCAGAAAGCCTGATTCGTATTGGTCTGCATGCACAATGAGAATTTAGAGCTTGTTCGTCTAAAACGACAGTGTATTTGCTCTCAGCAATTGTCAAGAGTCTTTCAGCAAAGGGAGCAAAGATGCCACATTGGGTTGGGTTCAGAGAATCGTGAATAATCCAAATGGCTTGGGTCCCTTTTAGTGTAACGACTTTACTAAATGACTTCTTTATCGGGCCTATTTAGCTGGCTAATGTTTACTGAGCGTCCGTTTGTCCCTGTCAAACATCTAGACAAACATTACACCACTCAAATATTGACAGGAAGGAAACAAACTATACAATATATCATATATATGTATATATCAAGTGCTACTGAAATAATATACAATTACAAGTGAGCATTAGAAACCATGTCAATGAAGACCGTCGTAAATCACCGATGGCACTGAACCGGCTCTTGTCAGTGGAAAGATTTGACAGCCACACGAGAGAATTGATGAATCTGTCGCCTGTTTGACCACAGATGTGAATGAACGACTAGATGCTGCGATCTGCTTTTGATTTTTAGGAAAATCTGAGGGAATGTTGCAGAATTACACTCTCAAAGCATAATCTGATTAGCATCTGGTCTAATTTTCATAACACATCAGCATGAATACACCATTTAGGAAAGGTCAATATGAACAAAGTCACTTTCAAGGGAAGACTATATAACTGTATATAGTATATAACTATATATATATCTATCTATAAACTGCTCGCTGAACTCACATTTAAATTACATGACTTTACTATGACTTTAACGATGACTTTGCCAATCAGTGATTGGCTCTTTTATTTAGAAGGCGGGACTTATTCCACCATATTGTGCGTTGTTCTTTCTCCCATTCATAAGAAATATTAGTGCACTATCTTTCTATATCTAAAGTCTTTAATATGAATCAACAGGTGCATTCTGCAAAAATATATCATACAAATCTGCACATTGCAGATGAAAATTAAACAGTATTGGTAAAACACTTGTGTATGGTATAGTTATCATCATAATAGAGCTCCAAATAAGGCCATAAATAAATAAAATGTACAAATATATTATATATTTTTGGATATTACACATAAAATAACGTTTGTACAATAAATAAAAAACTGATATTGCTGGGTAAAAGAACAGACATATTATGTATTTAAATGTAACCATACAAAAACATTACATTACATATACAAACAAAATATAATTGTTAATTTACCCAACATCATTAGGTTTTTTATGGTATTTATTGTAGAAAACTTGTAGTATCATGTCAATTGTAAAAGAAAATAATAATTTCATTTGTAAACTAAAATAATTTACATTTTATTGGAACATTGTAGTTTTTCTAATTATGCTCAAAAAGACATTTTTACTATTAATATTAACAGACATATTATGTTTTTAAAATATAATATCCAGTAGATTTGTTATCTAGCCATACAAAAATAAATATTATTGTACATCCAGAAATATATATGTTCATTTATCAAATGATATCAGTCTTTTATTTATTGAAAAATGGTTGCTGTGTTGTAATTTTCATCTATCTATAAATAACAGAAACGTCTGTCTGTCTGTCTGTGTGTGTGTGTGTGTGTGTGTGTGTGTGTGTGTGTGTGTGTGTGTGTGTGTGTGTGTGTCTGTTACTCGCATATCTCTCGAACCGTTAGTCGGATGGATTTCAAACTCGCCAGATGTCTCGCTACGGCAGGGCCGGCCTGAGGCATAAGCGAACTAAGCGGCTGCTTGGGGCCCCCTCGCCACCAGGGGGCCCCCAAGCGATTTTTTTTTTTTTACATATTAATTAACTTAAACAAATGACATAAATGAATGAATGGATTAATAATTCAAGACAAGAAAATTCTGATTTCATGATCAGTATACCTGCCTACAACTGCTGCTGTGTCTGCCAGTGTTTGAGTCATGCGCATAACCTCGCGTGCATAGACAATTCGTGCGCAAAGTCACGGTAGGCTAATGTTAAGCCATGTCACAAAAATTTGATTTGATCAGTGATTTATCCTTTAAGTTTAATGATATTCAGAACAGAACAAGAATAAAAAAATAACTATAAACAAGCCAAAACGAAATAATTTAAAGCGAAAGTGAAAGCGGCGTTGGGCTCGTATCTCTCTCATTAGAATCAAAATGTTTCAACATTCGCGATGGATTTGGATGGCAAACTATTCTTTATTATAGGCTTTCTTTGTACTTCACCCACGTTCCAACATCGAGGGAAAAAATCATTCTCTTCACATGCGCAAAAATGTGCTTGGAAACATCACAGTGGAGCGGTGCTTAGGCTACGCAGCGATGAATGTTACGAATTGTAGGCAACTGATTATTTAAACAGAGCAGTTTAATTTTTTTATATTTTAGGTTGACTATTTTATTATTATATTTTATTACGGCTATAACGAACAGGCTGCGATGTCATTGCAATACTGGAATATGTTGTGTGTGTGTGTGTGTGTGTGAGGCGCGGGCGCGATCGAACAATGGAAACATAAAAACATACTCCGTCATGTTCATACAAGACATCATTCAAACTGCAAAGTGTTGCAAAACGTTGGAGGATATTTTGCAAATTATTTTTTTATATATTTTGTGACAATTTGTTTTCAGAAGTTTCAAAGAGTTAGTAAAAGAGTAAAGAAAAAGTTAAAACATTTTTATTTAAGTATATCTATTTTTTATTAAGTATTTATTTTGTATTAATACTAGGGCTGTCAAAAGATTAATCGCGATTAATCTTTTGAAAGCCCTATACATAACCTCATTGTATTAAATTATTATGTAATATTATAGAGTGACATTGTGTCAATAATCGTCAAGCACAGGTGACTCTGCGTGGTGGGGGGGGCCCCCAAATCAAATTCTGCTTAGGGCCCCCAAAAGGCTCGGGCCGGCACTGCGCTACGGGCACGAGTAAGTGCAGTGCCAAGTGTGACGTTGTTTGGATGAGAAATGCAAAAGATATCGTTAAATATATCATTTTTAGAAGGTTGTGGTTTAAAAATAAACATTCTGACATTAGAGGGGTGTATCGGTCAAAGAAGCCCCAAGAAGGTTGTGGTTTAAAAATAAACATTCTGACATAAACACTCAGTCAGCTACACTGTTTACTTCTGAATATTATAGTTTGGTTCCAGAACGTGATAAATCCATTTTGATTAATTTGAGTAAAAATGTGTTTTCTTTACCAAGAAAGTGGCAAGATGAAAACCACTATTTTCTGTTTCAAACTTTCACATAGCATCTTTAGGTTATAATATCATAAAAAATTCAAATCCAGATTTTGATTTTCAAAGATTTATTATAAAAACGGATTATTTTTCCCCAAAAATGCAATAAATTCATGACACTTTTTTTCCCAAAATGCAATTAATCCATTGAATCAATATAAAAGTTATTTTTTATCATATTGAAACTGTTGAAATCAGCCATCGCTAAGAAATATCTCCTGAACTTTTTTGAAGGCGATCAGCTCACAAAAACTGATTTTGCACGGGCACTTTGCACTGCTCCCTGAATCGACGCGCTTATTCATTTGTGGATGTTAACTGAATCTATAAGTCAGCTATGCTGTTTACTTCTGAATATTATATTTCATTCTGGTGCGCTTAACGTTATCGCTACTGTGTAAATGCACTAAACATATCCTTTTCAATGTGTTCACGGTCTCTTTCACGGGCATCATTTGTAGTAGCCTATTCACAAACTGTTTCCTCAAGCATAGCGTTTTCTCGGAGTTCACGTTGTGCTTTCTACCATGCACAAATAAAAATGTCCCTGAACTTTTGCTGTGTAATTGTAACAATGAGCACTCAAACACACCCAACCAACAATTACTAAAAACACACTTAAAAACTGATTTTGCACAGGCATTTTGCACTAGTTATTGTAAATTATTAATCTGATAATAAAACATACCGTGCAGCGACACACTCTATAACCTGGAGCGACTTATTGAAATAAACTGAAATATGGCCTTTAATGTTTGGATCTATTGACCTTTCCGAGACGGCGGTGCTGATGACAGATCCGGATCAGCCAAATGCAGCATCCACAGATTTCTTATCTGTGATTGTACCATTCAGACTCATTCATCCTCTCAGCAGAACCAGGAATGACAGCTGATTGGCTAAAAGCGTCTGAGGGATTGGCCAATGAAAACCATCGGCTCATGATTGATAATTCTTCACCTTACATTAAAGATCATCGGCTCATTGAACACCTGATACACATCTGGTAAAGGGTGGCTACGGTAAAACTGAGCAGAAAATGAGAGTTTCAACTGTATTGACAAGAAAAGACATACCCATTTAATCTACTCGATCCAGTTCCAAATCATATGAGTGCTTTTTACACAAACAAGACAGAAAAGTTTGGGCATTTATTCGTGGAAAGAGATCATGTGAATTCACAGAGGACAAGAAATCAACAAAACAGAGGGATGAATTGAGCAAATAAAAGAGAAAGAGAGCATGAGAACTTCTGAAAAACTGCATGCAAACTGTCCCAGATAAGTGTGACCGGATACCTGTACAATTCCTCTTTGCTACAGTAAGTCTCTCCAAACGCAGGTCAAGGTTGAGCTAAATAAATGAGGTCTTGTGGCCATATTTGATATCGTGTGACTGTATGAATACATACAGATGACGTCATGCATATTTAAACTAAGCTGATGCCATTCTTTCGACACAGATGCAATTAATCTGGTGCAATTACAATATAAAAGATGATCTTAGTGAATTCCTCTCTTGATGTCTTTGAAATTTTGTGGGATACAATAAATAATACAAGATTAGAAAAGCCTACAAACAAACGTGTGTTTTATACCTGAAGCTCAGACCTAGCATGAGCAGGAATATTAATATTAATATCAATATCGGTAACACTTTACAATAAGGTCGAATGTGATCGGTTAATGCATTAGTTAACATTAACTCAAAAATTAACAATATATATATATATATACATATATATATATATATATATGTGTGTTTTAAATGATTTATTAATCTAATTGTTCACACACTGAAAATAGTAGGAAGTAGAAGCTAATTTAGTTACTAAACTCGGATACTTCCGCCATTGGTTATAGGAACCATGAAAAGATTCCTGAAGTGTGAAAATTCCTTAATGTAAAGTGTCACCAAAATATCTATATTTAATCTGATCGAGGCATCAACATGCTTTCACAAATGTCTTTTTCATGGGACGTTATCCAACCCCAGCCATCGAGTTACTGGTGATCGATGCTTTACGTAAATCAATAAGTCGAAAGATCCCACAACCGTTAACTTGTGTCTTCGGTGGCGGATGGAGCTGGTGCGTCCATGAAAACCCATATGTTGCGTATTGTTTAGTTTCCGATGTATATTTATATATATATTAGTGCTGTCAGTTAAACGCATTATTAACGGCGTTAACGCAACCCCATTTTAACGGCGTCAATTTTTTGATCGCGAGATTAACGTTCTTTTTGGCCTAGCAAACTTTGTAGATTTTTTTTCAAATTCCGTTGCAACAACTAGTAACGTTAGAAAAACTACAACACCAGACCGGAAACAAAACAACAGGCACGCCGCACACACTTGTTTGGCCTTGCGAACCGGCCAAAGAGTAGTAGGCTAACGTTATGTTTTGAGTGGATGGCGAGCGCGAGACGCCGAAATGGATGCCAATAAGATTCTTAATGGAAAGTTTACTTTTAAAAAGTTGCCAAATGGTTCAATTGACAAGACCAAAGTGATCTGTGTGTTTTGTCGTTGTGAACTGAGCTATCATCGCAGCACGTCGAGAGAATGTTAGTGTGAAATTGAACACTACAGTATATGCCAATGTGTTTTCAATCAAAAAAACATTTGCACAAAGCAAGCCGATCCACTTTTCCATGTTGATAAGAGCATTAAAATGAGAAAAAATAATGGGACAAAAAGAAATCAAGGGACATTTAGAATAGATAAAAATGTGCGATTAATTGCGAGTTAACTATGACATTAATGCGATTAATCGCGATTAAATATTTTAATCATTTGACAGCACTATATGTATATAAAAAGATCCTGTCGACCCTCAACATTTCCATTCATTCTCTTTCTAGAACTGAAAAAGTCAACATGGCTCATACGTGAAATAAAGCATGATGGACATCTGCCTCGACAAAACAAAAACCCTTCCCAATGAACACAAAAATGGCTTGAGAACAGAAAAACTCACAAAATGGAGCCAAAGAGGGAAAAGAAGTGTATAGAGTCAGCTCACACAGTTGGACGAGGTGTGTGTGTGTGTGTGTGTGTGTGTGGGGTTATTTGTCTAAACGGCCGAAAACAGATGGAGGTAAAGTAGAGGAGACTACATACATCGTTCCCTTTATTCGCCTCCGTGTGATTGGCTCCAGAATCTTTGCCGTTGCGGACACGGACGCTGTGGTTCCCGTTCTGCCACGTGATTGGCTGGTCAGCGCTGGGGGATGGCGGGGGGGTGTGGGCCGAGTGACTTCCCTCCTGTTTGTGCCTGTCGTTCTTGCACTTTGCATTTGATCTGAGAGGTCAGATTGAAGACGGATTGATTTTAAGAGCACAATGAGAGCACAGTCCATTTCCTTCCAAACAGGGCTTGACATCAACACCTGTCAAATGCGTGTGTATTTTATGTATAATATACAAACTTTTCAATTGTAGTCTTTTAAAAAGGCATCTGAAGTAATAAACTAAGTGCAATTTAGTGTTATCGATGCATATCGATACTGAAATGCTTCCAATACTCATTTCCCGCAGAATAGATCCATCCCAGCTAGCAAAAAGTCGTCTATTAGACGTTGAAAAGACGTAAATCTTCAACGTCTAATTATGACTTTTCAACGTTGAAAACAGGTCGATCTTCAACGTCTTGATGGAATATGTAAAGCTCTTTAAATTTATTTGAGATAATAATGAACATGGTTTGGTAGTTTTTTATTCTCCGGTATTTTAGCATGTATAACAGACTTATCCTGTCTTAGATGATCAGTTGAAAACACGTAGTCAAACAGTCCGGCCGAAACTACTTAGATGAAATCACGTCGTAAACCAGTCCGAGGCGGACCGACTTATTTTCAATCATATTTCAACGTTGAAAGACGTAATTGTTTACTGGGATGATACCAGCTGCTCTTTCTCTCTCTCTCATCTCTCCGACAGCGAGAGACACACAACCCCGCCTCCACTCACTCGCTCATTTCATTTTCTCTGGATGAATATTGATGCTGTTACAGGGCTTGATTTTCGGTGTGGGATTGTGCGTTTTGCAAATAATTTTACTCATTCCCGCACACACAAACTGCGCGCATATAAAGCTGTCTCTCAGAACTAAACTGAGATCTTTTTCGCTGCTTATTGCACTTCAGTCAAATACACACAAAATAATGTCAAAATGCCGTTCTTGGTGAGTATTCACATAAACACAGTTATGTTTTAAGTGAATGTAAACAGCTGAGAAAGAAAACGCATGTGTAACAGTATATTGGATCAGTGCGTCAGGTCTTAAAGTGACAGCAGCCTAATGCCAAGTTATGAGATGATATTAAAAATATCTATGGCAGTTTTTCCCTGTGGTATTGATGTCAAAAAGTGGCCAGTGCAAATGCTGAGTGGCTGGTAACCACTAGCCAGAGTTGCTGGTTAACAAAAATGTCAATGTCAAGCCCTGCTTTCAACCGTGTAAGAAGCTTTTCTGTCATTTTGACTCCCCTTTCTGTGACGAGAGTGGTGGCTAATACCACATTACCACAGTCTTATTGTAGTAACTATGGTATTTTGGCAGAAACTATGTTCACCCTGGTAAGTGTTTGTGCGAGGGCCTGTGAAATGGAGATAAGAGGCACCTGCTGGGTGATCTGGAGAGGCTGGCGGTGGAGGAGACGGATCCACTGCGGGAACTACAGCAACTGCCTCTGTGCTGAGAACTCCTGCTGGGAGAATCGCCTGAACACCTGAGGGAAACACACAAACACACAAACACACAGAGGTCACACACTCACACACTCCAGCCACAGCGCTTCAGTCACTCTCGCAGCAAATCCTTCATAAACAATCCATGCATGAAACTGAGTCCGTGCTGGGTGTTGTGGGTGGTTTCCAGGGTGTTTCTATGCAGTTGCTAAAATGTTAGACTGGTTGTCAGGGCATTGCTAGTTGGTTGCTAGGATATTTTATATGGTTACTAGAGTGTTGTAAGAGGTTGCCAGGCTGTTTTTATGCCGTTGCTAAACAGTTCTGTGTGGTTGTCAGGGCATTGCTTGTTTGTTGCTAGGGTGTTCTAGATGGTTACTAGGGTGTTGTGGGTGGTTGCAAGGGTGTTGTTATGCATTTGTTTAAATATTTTGACTGGTAGTCAGTGCATTGCTAATGGGTTGCTAGGTTGTTTTAGATGGTTTCTAGGGTGTTGTAGGTGGTTGCCAGGGTGTTGCTATGCAGTTCCTTAAATGTTTCGAGTGGTTGGCAGTGCTAGGTCGTTGCTATGGTATTCTAGATGGATACTAGGGTGTTGTGGGTGGATTCCAGGGTGTTGTTATGCATTTGTTTAAATATTTTGACTGGTTGTCAGTGCATTGCTAGGTGGTTGCTATGGAGTTCTAGATGGCTACTAGGGTGTTGTTGGTGGTTGCCAGGATGTTGCTTTGCAGTTGCTAAAATGTTTCGAGTGGATGTCAGTGCTAGGTAGTTGCTAAGGTATTCTAGATGGCTACTAGGGTGTTGTGGGTGGTTGCCAGGTTGTTGCTATGCAGTTGCTAAAATGTTTTGAGTGGTTGTCAATGCTAGGTAGTTGCTAAGGTATTCTAGATGGCTACTAGGGTGTTGTGGATGGTTGCCAGGGTGTTGCTATGGAGTTGCTAAAATGTTCTGAGTGGTTGTCAGTGCATTGCTAGGTGATTGCTAGGGTGTTTTAGATGGTTACTAGGGTGTTGTGGTTGGTTGCCAGGGTATTGCTATGCAGTTGCTAAAATGTTTCGATTGGTTGTCAGTGCTAGGTAGTTGCTAAGGTATTCTAGATGGCTACTAGAGTGTTGTGAGTGGTTGTCAGTGCATTGCTAAGTGGTTACTGTTTTATTTGGTTTCTAGGGTGTTGTAGGTGGTTACCAGGTGGTTGCCAGGGTGTTGCTATGCAGTTGCTAAAATGTTCTGAGTGGTTGTCAGTGTATTGCTAAGTGGTAACTAGGTTGTTTAAGATGGTTTCTAGGGTGTTGTAGGTGGTTACCAGGGTGTTGCTATGCAGTTGCTAAAATGTTTTGAGTGGTTGTCAGTGCCCGGTAGTTTCTAAGGTATTCTAGATGGTTCCAAGGTGCCAGTTTACAATCCCAAGTCAAAAATTACAACTCTGATTGCTTAAAACGTAATATAATTAAATGAATTAAACTCTGTAATCAATGCATTGGATTTTCATGGTCAGATTCAGGCCTCGTAATACTGAACATTTGATCTTTTTAGAAAAGTAAACATCACTCACCTCTTCTTCTGTTTGCTCTTGTCTTTGTGTTTGATTTTGGGGCTGCCGGATCTGAAAGGAAAAAACAAGCAAGAACTGAAAACAGGAGTGGAGCATAAAAGTCTTCAATTCCAGTGTAATCGAAGGATTTATATGTCAGTCTGATGCAAAACAGACTAAAGTTTTTAAAGTGATTACAAGTTACCAGCTGCATCTCTGAGCTCTTGAAATAAATAATCATTGGTTAAATAAATATTAAACTAAACGTCCATGAGCAAATCTGAATATTCTGCCTTGTTTTCTGAGTTATGTCTGTGAAATGATCAATACTTATTACTTTTCTGCTATTTTCTTCAGTGCTGTCTGCCTCAACCGCTCAAAGAGACTATTACTGAATGAGGCCAGTCTATTGTATCATCGATTCATCGAACAGCACATAAAAGCAAAATGAACACACTTTGAACAGACTTTAAAGCGGATGTCGGCTCTGGAAGACTAATATGAGTCCAGAACAGTTCCCAAATCATGATAATATCTACTCTAAAGCATATCTCATATTAGCTCGGTGTTTTACCTGTGCCTCCTCTTCCTCCTCGAGCCAGATGTGGACCTGAGACAGAGGGATTACATGTTAGATTGTGATCGCCAGCTGTTTACATCAGGGGATTTTGCAGTAAGTGCTGCTACACTTAAACATGTCTAAATGTCATAAAACAATAGATCTAGTGTTGATAATTCAAGGAAAACTGGCTTCATTCCTCCACTAAAAATCACAGAAACACCAGCTGATTCAAAGACAAGTAAAGTTAGCAAAGAGAAAAGAAACCTGCTGCATTTAAATGATATTGTATGTCTAATGCAATGGCATTCACACATTTTTAAGTGTGATTATCTGTATGTTGTGATAAAGACAGGACAGTTACAGTGCATCTGTATTAACAGCCTTGGTTGCTGATATGGGGTTAGTAAGTGTGATTTAACACACCATATAAACCACAGTTTCACCTTTAAATGACTTTTCTCAATCCGTACTGAAAGGAGAAATACCTCCTACAATTTCTGACTATCACACTTTTGCCCTCACACACACAGTCTGACAGTATTGAAGCTGCTTTGATAAGACATCTAACACAGGAATCCACCATGTTTTCAAAGTGTGTACATTATAAGCATCCGTCAGTCCTGTCATGCTCCTTTGACATGGGAAAAGCGCAGAAGAGGTAAAGTTGTTATAAAGCTGTCAGGGTAACGTGAGATAAATAAAAATGTGTGTAATAATAGAAAGACAGACAGAAATACGAGCATCTAAAATGCTGAGACATCCCATCTATTAATAACTAGGACATTTTACGGCTGCAAAAGCACAAAATTCTGTAGATATTCCTGACATAACAATATCATGAATATTTTATGAATGCGGAAAGGTATTTGTGTAAAACATGCTTTTATATATATGTCTATTTTTGGAGCTTGAGTTTAGTTGCCCTCCTCCTTGATGTTTCTGGTCAAAATTCTGATAATAAAATATTAATGAGAACAGTTTAAATCTGCCCAAGTTACTCTTCAAAGAGACATTTTTCTCTGTCAAAAATGAAAAATAAAATCTGAGACTGTGCTCCGAATCTGAAGTACACAGTATATACTGTATAAGGCCAACTATATGAAAGAAAATATATATATAAAAAAGGAAAACAATATGTACATACAGTGAGGAAAATAAGTATTTGAACACCCTGCTATTTTGCAAGTTCTCCCACTTGGAAATCATGGAGGGGTCTGAAATTGTCATCGTAGGTGCATGTCCACTGTGAGAGACATAATCTAAAAAAAAAAATCCAGAAATCACAATATATTTTTTTAACTATTTATTTGTATGATACAGCTGCAAATAAGTATTTGAACACCTGTCTATCAGCTAGAATTCTGTCCCTCAAAGACCTGTTAGTCTGCCTTTAAAATGTCCACCTCCACTCCATTTATTATCCTAAATTAGATGCACCTGTTTGAGGTCGTTAGCTGCATAAAGACACCTGTCCACCCCATACAATCAGTAAGAATCCAACTACTAACATGGCCAAGACCAAAGAGCTGTCCAAAGACACTAGAGACAAAATTGTACACCTCCACAAGGCTGGAAAGGGCTACGGGGAAATTGCCAAGCAGCTTGGTGAAAAAAGGTCCACTGTTGGAGCAATCATTAGAAAATGGAAGAAGCTAAACATGACTGTCAATCTCCCTCGGACTGGGGCTCCATGCAAGATCTCACCTCGTGGGGTCTCAATGATCCTAAGAAATGTGAGAAATCAGCCCAGAACTACACGGAAGGAGCTGGTCAATGACCTGAAAAGAGCTGGGACCACCGTTTCCAAGGTTACTGTTGGTAATACACTAAGACGTCATGGTTTGAAATCATGCATGGCACGGAAGGTTCCCCTGCTTAAACCAGCACATGTCAAGGCCCGTCTTAAGTTTGCCAATGACCATTTGGATGATCCAGAGGAGTCATGGGAGAAAGTCATGTGGTCAGATGAGACCAAAATAGAATTTTTTGGTCATAATTCCACTAAACGTGTTTGGAGGAAGAAGAATGATGAGTACCATCCCAAGAACACCATCCCTACTGTGAAGCATGGGGGTGGTAGCATCATGCTTTGGGGGTGTTTTTCTGCACATGGGACAGGGCGACTGCACTGTATTAAGGAGAGGATGACCGGGGCCATGTATTGCGAGATTTTGGGGAACAACCTCCTTCCCTCAGTTAGAGCATTGAAGATGGGTCGAGGCTGGGTCTTCCAACATGACAATGACCCGAAGCACACAGCCAGGATAACCAAGGAGTGGCTCTGTAAGAAGCATATCAAGGTTCTGGCGTGGCCTAGCCAGTCTCCAGACCTAAACCAATAGAGAATCTTTGGAGGGAGCTCAAACTCCGTGTTTCTCAGCAGGTGTGTGCAAACCTGGTGAAAAACTACAGGAAACATTTGACCTCTGTAATTGCAAACAAAGGCTACTGTACCAAATATTAACATTGATTTTCTCAGGTGTTCAAATACTTATTTGCAGCTGTATCATACAAATAAATAGTTAAAAAATCATACATTGTGATTTCTGGATTTTTTTTTTTAGATTATGTCTCTCACAGTGGACATGCACCTACGATGACAATTTCAGACACCTCCATGATTTCCAAGTGGGAGAACTTGCAAAATAGCAGGGTGTTCAAATACTTATTTTCCTCACTGTATGATGCATATTTAATTTAGTCTGAAATACAAATGTTATTTTCCAACTTGGTTGGTTTATTCCTGTCATTAGAAATGGAAGTTCAGATTTAGTGCATTGTATTGTGGGTGCTAACACACACGTTTTGGCTAATGTAGTAGGTTATGTTGGTATTTGTATTGGTTTTCAGTGCGAATGCCGTGAAAAACACACAAAACACATCTCAAATGGGAAAAAGCATTGAGGTTGACTGTACTAATATAGGTATATTTTTCCAGACTGCTGAAAGATACAGAACAGAGAAGCTGCAATTCATGGATCCAGGCAGCGAACGGTGGATTTACAGTTATTATTGTGTGTCAATATGCTGAATTTAGGGGTAAAATCATTGTATTTTACTATATATATATATTGTATTGTTAAATATTGTATTGACAACTCATCAATTAAATATTTACCATCGTATATTCTGCATAATTGGATGTTTTTAAAAAAACACTGACAAAAAGCTACACATGTTTTAGGGCTGGACGATATGATGATATATATAACATTGATATGAGTGATCACCCTGATTTAGACCTATATTGTATTTATATAAAGCGTTCAGAGGCAAATTTGCTTTATGTTTTTCCCCGGCATGGAAATCAGGCTCATATAAATGTCAGGAAACATGATTCCTGCGTGTCAATATCCATGATCACTGGATCTTTGGTTAGTTGTAAGGAAACACTATAGCGAGTCTAAGCTTTAGTTTAAACTGATAATCGTTTGTTTTACTCGTGTTTTCACAGTTTCTCCTATTAAATCCAGTCACTCAGCAGTGAATGATGTACACCTGTGTGAAGGCATAATCACACACACACACACACACACACACACACACACACACACACACACACACACACACACACACACACACACACACACACACACACACACACACACACACACACACACCTGTCTTTTTTGTGTTTCTTTCCGCTTTTCTTCCTCTTGTCTCTGCGGGTGGGAGAAGGGCTGTCGGCTCTGCGAGTCAAACAAAGACAACAACGGATGAAATATCACTCCATCATATTCTTCCATTTTTTCATTGGCAAAATATCATTAGATTTAAATGTTCTTCTTGGCCTTTTTTACTCTTGCATTTCAGTGTTTCCTGCTACAGTGCGTCACGCATGACTAGTTCTCCAGCTTAGAGTGAGAGGTTTGTTCACATCGCTCCGTATATTGGCTGCCGGGTGTGTATTGACTTTGGTGTACAATATGATGCTTTACAATATGGCACAATATGAAGTCAGAAAGCAAACTGACCGACTGTGTCTTCTTGCCTTCTTCTTTTTCCTCTTCTTTGGCCGAGGGGAAGGTGAACTGCTGGATTTCCTTTTGGATCTTGTGTGGAAGACAAGAAATGCAGTGCTGGGTAATGTTATTAACGCTTTCTATTAGGTTACTCTTAATATGTGACCCTGGACCACAAACCAGTCACAAGGGTATCTTTTTTAAATTGAGATGCATGCATCATCTGAAAGCTGAATAAATAAGCTTTCCATTGATGTGTGGTTTGTTAGTATAGGACAATATTTGGCTGAGATACAACTATTGTAAATCTGGAATCTGAGGGTGCAAAAAAATCAAAACATTGAGAAAATCCTTTAAAGTTGTTCATTTATGTTGGCGATTGTGCTGCATTCACTCACAAAAATACATGTTTTATATATTTCGGTAGGAAATTTACAAAATATCTTCATGGAACATGATCTTTACTTAATATCCTAATGATTTTTGGCATAAAAGAAAAATCGATAACTTTGACACATACAATGTATTTTGTTGACTATTGCCACAAATATACCCGTGCGAATCGAGACTGGTTTTGTGATCCAGGGTCACATACAAGTAATTCTGTTACGTTGTTACTTCTTTTTGGAAAGCAGGTTTATCTAGTCTATCTGCAATCTAGTTATTTTGCTTTATAGTGCATATGTATTTACTGAGGAAAATTAAGGACATTTTTATTAATATTTTTGGTCACACTTTAGATTAGGGTCCAATTCTCACTATTAACTATGACTTTGCCTCAATAAACTCCTAATTACTGCTTATTAATAGTTAGTAAGGGCGTTGTTAAGTTTAGGTATAATAGGATTAAGGGATGTAGAATATGATCATGCAGAATAAGACATTAATATGTGCTTTATAAGTACTAATAAACAGACAATATCCTAGTAATATGCATGATAATAAGCAGCTATTAATAGTGACCCTAAACTAAAGTGTACCATATTTTTAATAGTAATAATCATATTTAATCCATCAGCATCACTTTAGGAGCATCTTTTACTAAATATGAACATGCATCTCCAGTTAATTTCTAAGAGACGTTCTGTAAAAAACTAGCAACTGTAACAAATAACGGTGGAACTTAGTAAAGGATCAATGATGCATTAAAGGGGTGGTATAATGCCCTTTTCACAAGATGTAAAATAAGTCTCTGATGTCCCCAGAGTGTGTGTGTGAAGTTTTAGCTCAAAATACCCAACAGATATTTTTATATAGCATGTTAAAATTGTCACTTTTTGAGGGTGAGCAAAAACACACAGTTTTTGTGTGTGGCCCTTTAAATGCAAATTAACTGCTGCTCCCGGCACAGGGGGCGGAGCTTCAAGAGCTTGCACTCACACACACATGCACTGAAAATTTCTAAAACGTTTAGCCTTTTATGTTCAAACCGGAGTCAGACAATGATGGAGAGACTCAAGAAGAAGAGACAACATGTAGAAGCAACAGGACATTTCTGAATGGTTAGTTGATGAATTTATGAAGCTGATGTGTAGTTATCTTCTAGTCATTGATTAGCATATTCTGTCTTGATAATCTATAAATCGTGTTCAGGGGGCGGGGTTTATGTAAATTCTAGAGTTAGTGATGTCACTAACCCGGGAGGAATGTGGTGTAGTCTCTACCAGCCGTTTGTTGTAGTCCTTAAAAAGCGATTTCTTTAAAAGCAAATATCTCCCTTTGCTTTGAGCTTTGAGCGTTGTAACTTTGCAGATGTTGTTTATGCTCAAACAGCAACATTACACACTAACTAAAGTTAGAAAAGTGAAATCATAAATCAACCACCCCTTTAATACAATAATAACCTCCACAATAATGTCTCTCAGCGTGTGTGTAGGTGATTCTCACTTTACCTGGAGTCATCGTAGGCTGTTGAATTTTGCTCATAATATTCTCCATCCCACTCGTAGTGTTCCTCATAGCCGTCAATGTATGCAGCGTTTTCCACATGATCTTCATCCCCGTGAGGAAGCAGCCTGACCCTGTGCATGCAGGAGGGAAAGGTCAAAGGTCGTGACCTGCGTTGGTCTAAAATGCAGTAATGAGCTATTCTGTGAAAAAACTCCATGATCTATTTGACTCCTGTAGAGAAGAGTCTCTAATTGTATAACTCTGTACTATAATGCATGTCAACACTTAAAAGAACACGCTGACTTTTTGGGACTTCAGCTTATTCCCCGTATCCCCCAGAGTTAGATAAGTCCACACACACCCTTCTCATCTCCGTGGGTGCCGTAACTCTGTCTGACGCACCCACCGCTAGCCTAGCTTAGCACAAAGACTGGAGGTAAATGGCTCCAGCTAGCATACTGCTCCCAATAAGTGACACAGTAACGCCAACATTTTCCTTTTTACATGTTGTGATTTGTATAGTCACAGCTTGTACAAATAACAAGGTCACATGACACAGCCATCTTCTAACCATATACATACTGGGAACTACAGTATATTCTCAGAAGGCGAATTTATTCAGAAGGCACTTATTGGGAGCAGTATGCTAGCAGGAGCCGTTTACTCCAGTCTTTGTGCTAAGCTAGGCTAGCGGTGGGTGCGTCAGACAGAGTTACGGCACGCACGGAGATGAGAAGGGTACATAGCTGCCAACTCTCACGCATTCACCGTGAGACACACGCAATTGACACTCTTC
>CM040820.1:2160000-2185000 GCA_022828995.1 Vimba vimba | reverse complement strand
GCGTGTGTGTGTGAGTGTGTGTGTGTGTGTGTGTGTGTGTTCCTGCAGGGGGCGTCGGCCTGGACTAACTCTCTTTATACAGTATTCCCTCAATGTCTCGATGCAGAACTCAGTGTGTGGTGAAGGTGACTTGACAGTCAGCTCGCTAAAAATGACAGCGTACGCTTGATAATATTTGAACCCTAGCTGTGCTAAAAAATAGAAACCTTTTGAAACACACACACACACACACGCGCACACACACACTGCAATGTAGGCAACATCTTAAGGCCAAATTGACGATGTTGCTTGCATCCCTTTGTGAAAGTACACTTCTGCATACTTTGAAAAAGAGAACTTAATATGGAAACAATATATTTAAAGAATATAGTTAAGTTTGAACTGAACATTAATTGCATGTTACTTGCAATTAAATGAAAATTTATTTTAGTTTAAATGTATATTAAATGTAATTAGTTTAACTTAAGAGTTTATGTAATTTCATAATTATTTCTCATGATTAAAGTGTACCGACAACCATTTATGTTAAACTAAAATATACCGTAATGTCATTTCTATTGAAACTTGCATGACATGTTTTTATACATTTGTATTTTCACCTCTGTAATAATAATATTGAAATTTAGTGCATTTAAATGTAATATCGACTAACACACTACAGTTAAAATTATAATCAACATCACAGTGCTTTAGTATGTTAGTATGCTAAGAACCATAGTCATAAGTGACTCTAATCACTAATATTATATAATACAGTTGTTTAATAAATACTCTGATAAGATATGACATACACTACAAAGACATACTTTGCAATACAACAAATATATGAAGTGTGAGAAACGTCAATTATTAGTATAAATCATTATCAGTGTATTTATTAAAAACTGTACTTGCAGATAATATAATATTAATGAAATTATGGCCACTTAATTGTACTTAAAGAGAGTCACTTTCATGACTATGGTTCTTAACACACCGAAATACACTTTTAAATACCGAAAAGCATTGCAATAGTTAAATGTAGTTTAAATAACGACCACTTTACTCAATATTTGTGTGCATTAAAAGCTTTCCTACATACACTTGAATGTTGTGCATTTCACAGCTCTTTTCGACAGCATGCTCACTGTTATTACAGTTACAGCAAGGCAGCTCACTAGGTTTAGGAACAATAGAGGTCAAAGTAGCACATGTTGCATGTGTTGAGGTGTGTGATGTGAGAGGGTGTTAACATGAAACCTGCACCTGCTGTCTGGTTAAGGTGGACTGGTGTAACCAGGGCAACCATTGTCACCAGTTCAGCTGCTGATGTACGGCTTCACAATAGCAGGATTTATCAGCTTCTGCCCAGAGCAGTGGATGAGGAGGAAGAAGATATCTGTGTGTGTGTGTGTGTGTGTGTGTGTGTGTGTGTGTGTGTGTGTGTGTGTGTGTGTGTGTGTGTGTGTGTGTGTGAAGAAGACAAATTTCCTGCTATAAAAGCTTGTGCTCGAGGGGATGATAATGCTGCTTTATCAAATCCATTCCGACACACACACACACACACGCGAACACATGTTGTGTTTTCATGTTTTATAGGGACTTTCCATAGACATAGTGATTTTTATACTGTACAAACTGTATATTCTCTCTCCTTACACAGACCCGACCCCTAAACCTACCCATCACACACACACACACACACACACACACACACACACACACACACACACACACACACACACACACACACACACACACTAACCCGACCCCTAACCCGACCCCTAAACCTTCCCATCACACACACACACACACACACACACACACACACACACACACACACACACACACACACACACACACACACACACACACACTAACCCGACCCCTAACCCGACCCCTAAACCTTCCCATCACACACAACTTTCTGCATTTCAACATTTTCAAAAAACATCACTTCGTATGATTTATAGAGCCCTATTTCAATGATCTAAGCGCATGGTCTAAAGCGCAAGTTCACTGAGGTCGTGTCCGAATCCACTTCTGCTAGTTTAACGACGGGAAAAATGGTCGGTGCTCCCGGCGCATGGTCTAAAAGGGTTGTCTCTATTCTCTTAATGAGTAATGGGTGTGTTTTGGGATTTACGTGCGTTAAACCAATCAGAGTCTCATCTCCCATTCCCTTTAAATGCCAGTTGTGCTCGCGCCATGGCGGATTCGCTATTTACATGAACGGATTTGATCGTGGAAAGACTGAACGCGTCTCCAGAGCGCAAACGGATCTGCTCGTGCGCGAGGTAAAAGTGCGCAAGCAGAACATCTACGGGACAAGCCGGATTCACCATATCTTTATGTACACAATTATAATCTTTTACATTGTAATCCTTTTAATTGTAATATTTGTCATGTTTGTGTGCTGCTGTGAGTCCCTGTGTAAGAGTGTACGTGCGTTATGGACCCGCCTATAGGCGCACATTGCTAATGCGCTCATTAAATAACAAAAGAAATATTGCGCCATTGACTTTAGCCCAGGGTTCAGTTGGTGAATGGCTCAGTCTATTTCTGTTGCCTCAAAATAGCAACGCTCCAGCAATGCGCCAGAACACACACCTCGTTTTCAGACCAGCAGCCCATGGGCGCAAATGGGCGAAAATGCATTTGCTATTTAAACAACGTAGCACAGGACGTGAAAATCATAACTGCGTCAGGCTGAAACTAGCAAAAAACACTTGCGTCGCGCTTAGCGCTGCATTGCGCGGGTGTAAGATAGGGCCCTAAATAAGCTGTTTTCCTCATGGGGACCAAAAAATGTCCCCACAAGGTCAAGGATATTACCATGTGGGGACATTTACCAGGACACACACACACACACACACACACACACAAGATAAAAATTAATTTCTATGCTTTTATTGAAATGTTTATTGTTGCGTACTGCTTTATATACTACTAGATACTGTGCAGTACGCAGCTGTTAAACACATGCCGAACATGACCTGCAGGGGGCTCTAGTCATGTTTGGAAAGAGCAACTGTAACACACACACACACACACACACACACACACACACACACACACACACACACACACACACACACACACACACACACACACACACACACACACACACACACACACACACTACCCTATATCTTGGCCACAATGGATAAGGCCTTATTAAGCCAATTAGATAATAATGAAAAGAACAAAGTCGCCATCGTTAGCAAAACACTCCAGGGACATTAATGCTCCTTCTGTCTGTTTTATTTAACAGTGAATCGATAGCACTGATTAACCTCATTTAATAGCACACACACACACACACACACACACACACACACACACACACACACACACACAATCCCCCACGCACCGAATGAAGCAAACACTTCAGAAAACCAAACCCGAGATGCACCTTAATGATCTCCACTATTGTCACGTTAATTGTCGATTCTTGCATATTTGCTTTCATCTGAAGAATCTGGTTTTATTGTGCATAATTTGATTGTGAATGGCGTTTATTGTTAACCGTATTATTGAATCACTCAGTTATTAACCGCTGCAAGTTTGATCTGATGAATCAGTTCACAGATTAATCATTAAATGTGATTTGTGAACCGGTTCACTGAAAAGAATCTACGCAAAGATTTGTTCTTGCTATTATGCTATTTTCTTCTAGAAACAAACTTTGTTGCATTATTCTCCTGTTATCTCTGTAAAGCTGCTTTGAAACAATCTGTATTGTAAAAAGCACTATATAAATAAAGCTGACTTGACTTAACTTAAGCAAATGATGGACGTGACATCAAATAAGTCTTTATTAAGCGTGGCATGACTTGATCTGATTGGTTGGTTCCAAGGTCCAATGAAAATAGAGAGCTCATGAATATTAATGAGCCTCAGACTAGTTTGGGAATCCAGTTACACAATGAACTGCATCTTTCCTTCCTGGAGTGGATCCATGTATCCGTCCATCATTGAGCCGAGTCTTAGCACGCTTCTCTGGGGAATGTGTACATTATACATGAAGCGTCGTCCTCGTCTCCATCTGTCCGTCCGGTCTCTGTGGACACGGATGGGTCTGATCCCGGACGAGGGGCAGATGGAGCCATTAACCAGAGACACTAACACTCGTCTAATTGGCTCCTGCTGGGATGAAAATGCCACACGAATGACGACTGCTGGATTTTTCTCCTGTTTTATCATCCGTTGCTTGCAATAGTAACAGCATCTTTGCTCAACAAGAAGCACTGCATGTTTGTGCTAAGCAAAAAACACACTCAGGGCCCTATCTTGCACCCAGCGCAATTGACTTTGTACACCGACACATGTATCATTCCTATTTTCCACCCGATGCACAGCGGACTTTTCCCTCCACAGACGCACGTCGGTAAATTAGGGAATGAACTTGCGCTCCCGGGGGCGGTTCAGCGAAAAGAGGAGGCGTGTTCCGGCACAAACGTTCCCTGGTGCTATTTTACAGGTTCAGAAAACAATCCCGCCACAGACCAGGAGAAACCGAGTCTAAAGTCAGTGGCGCGTTATTCAGATGCTATTTTAAGGGCGCATGCTTGGCCATAATGTAGCGTGCACAACGCACATACACTTTGCTTCTCTCGTCTACACAGACGCAGCAGTTTTCATTTTTGCTAACAATACATAATTACAAGGAAAAATATTCCACACAAGGGAAATCATTGTGGTGTCCATGAAGATGTGAAATAATAGGCATAAATCTAGCTTACACACTTACCCAAATTATCGTACGCCTGTTTAACCGAAGCTAATTTGTGTGTGTTTCTCCATCCCCAATGTCACTTCTCTGTGTTTTACGGCCCTGATGAGAACGCCGGTCTCCTCGGCTGTGAACCGCTCCTGGCAAATCCGCCGTTATAATAGCAATCCGCCATGGAACAAGCGTGCCTGCTCTTAAAGGGAATGTGAGATGACGCTCTGATTGGTTTATTTCACGTTACGCCCAAACCACACCTATGAGTAATGAAGCGACTTCAGACCAACACATTTTAGATTTGCGTAGAGATCCGCCCACAAAGTTACTTGCGTTTCGCATTTGATACTTGCGTTTCAGAGCGTTAAAATAGGGCCCACAGTTTTTGTGTGTGTCCCTTTAGGTGCAAATGAACACAAAAGCCCTATTCGGACGGGACTAGTGTAACATGGAGAGGAGGTGTAAAGTAATAATCACCAGAGCTTCTCTGTGATTTTAGTCCCGTCAGAATGTGCATCTCAGTGATCATGTCGGACAATGTCAGGAAAGATTACGGTGACTTTTACCTTCAGTAAAAAGGTCCAGAAAAATGACCTCAGGTGACACTAATCCTGTGCGAATAGACCCACTGTGAATAATATCCGTAAATATTCCGTCATTTCCTGTTTAAAAGTAGTTTTCCGCGGTTTTTCCGAGTATGGAGATGCTTGAAAAAGCATCAGTTGTGTTCTAGACGCTGGGACGAGTCTGTGGCAAAACTCAAGTGTTTCACACACACACCATTCAGATCAGAAAGAAGATCGACAGCACTTGTTATAAACATCTTTTAGCGTTAGATAAGTGCCTATTACCAACACAATCCAATCTGAAGTTCATTAATACATCGTTCGACCGGACATAACTGTGTTATATATATAAATATAGGTTATGTGTGTTTGCGCACGTGATATCAGGAAGCAGCGTAACTCACACATGACGACAGGAGTGACGGCGGTGTGTAAATCAAGTTACTCTCCCACTTCTGTTAGTTTTACTGAGATCTCTTATCCTGTGCGAATTGGCCATTAATATTACAGACGTCCTGTGGTAATTACTCCATCTACCCTGGTAATGTTAGTCCCGTCTGAATAGGGCTGAACTCTCCACTAATTGGTTCCTGCTGGGGGGAAATGCCACACGACCGACGACTGCTGCATTTGTTTTGTCTGTTTTATCATCCGACGGGCAACATCGTGAGTCTGGTTGCTTGGAAGAGTAACAGCTCAACAGGCATGTTTGTGCAGATCACAGTGATGCTCGATTTAACAAGCACTAATAATGATGAGTCTCATGTACACAACATGAAATATAATCCGTGTAGCTTCTTCTCTGAGGTGAATATATCCATTGTGTTCGTCGTAATCAGTAGTTATCGCGTTCACATCCGTCAGCTGTCCTTCTGACAGACAAACCGAGTTCCTGAGTTCTGCTACATTCAATTACAGTTTGTTTTTCACCAAACTCTATTATCGTAAACCCAGAGCACTTGGAATATTCGACACATGTCGCATGGGATCATTCTGTGATACTTTTGTGTCTTTTTAAAAAGCTTGATGCTGCGTGCGTGTGTGTGTGTGAATGTGTGTGTGAATATGTATGTGTGTAACTGTGTGTGCACGTGCATTTGTGTGTGTAATGTACATGTGTGTGTGTGTGCATGAATGTGTGTGTGAATGTGTATGTGTGTAAATGTGTATGTGCGTACGTTTGTGTGTGTGTGTATATATGTGGGTGTGCGTGTGTGTGCGTGTGTGTGCACGTGCATGCGCGTGTGTGCGTGCATGTGCTTGTGTGCGTGCATGTGCTTGTGTGTGCGTGCGTGTGTGTGTGTGCGTGTGTGAATATGTATGTGTGTAACTGTGTGTGTGTGCATTTGTGTGTGTGACTGTGTGTGTGTGTGTGTGTGTGTGTGTGTGTGTGTGTGTGTGTGTGTGTGTGTATGTGTGCGTGTGTGAGCATTTGTGTTTGCGTGCGTGTGTGTGTGCGTGCCTGCCTGTGCTTGTGTGTGCTTGTGTGTGCGTGTGTGTGTGTGTGTGTGTGTGTGTGTGTGTGTGTTTGTGTGTGTGTATGTGTGTGTTGGGGGAGGCTGTATAGGAGAGGTTAAGGGGTTAACTGGGGAGTGTCGCACTGGTTTATATCCACAGCATCAGAGAAAAGCCCCATGTCTCCATTATAACTGCAGCCGCCCAGTTTAACTCCAGTCACTCTCTGTGAAACACTCCTGCAGTTTTACTCCACAATCCCCTCATGACTGATTCATAAAGCCTTAGTTTAAACGAACAGTTCACCTAAAAAAATATATTTTGTAAATTTAATCTCCCTCCTTCAATGTCTAATTTGTGTCACTGGACTTGAAATGACATGAGGGTAAATGTAAATGGGGAGTAAACGATGACAGAATGTTTATATTTGGCTGAACTGTCCGTTTAAAAAGCGCCTCTGATTTGACATATTGGAGGCTTCTTGTACAAACAGAGATAAGCTGAGGATGCGTGTTCAACACAAGAAACCCAGATCTCCATGAAGCTGGTCTGATATCACACCGTCTGCTGCTACACACACTGGGAGGAACATATGGAGAGCCAACATCTCCTAAAGCACAGCACAATTACTCATGATGTGTGTGTGTGTGTGTGTGTGTGTGTGTGTGTGTGTGTGTGTGTGTGTGTGTGTGTGTGTGTGTGTGTGTGTGTGTGTGTGTGTGTGTGTGTGTGAGTGTGTGTGTGTGTGTGTGTGTGTGTGTGTGTGTGTGTGTGTGTGTGTGTGTGTGTGTGCTACCAGATGGCTGATCCACCACCATCCTCCATCTCCAACATCCGGCTTCACAACATCGTCATCAATCTAGTAACTATTACTCAGAGCTCTCAACAAGGAACAGTTTATTTCCACTAATAAGAGTCTGCAGAGAAAGACTGAACACACTTCATATGTAACTTCATACGGACTGACGGAGGTCATTGTTTTTTAAATTCCACTGGATGGCGCTATAGTGGAGCAGAATTTACATACTTTTAAAGGGACAATATTGAACAGTTTGTGATTTAGTTTTTCATAACCATAAACCCTTTTCACATTTCCGGGGTTTTCGGAAAGCGAAAGTCGTCATAGTTGTGGAAACTTCTATAGCGGTGAATGGAAGACGACAGCAATTTTTGTATTTTCATTTGCTCCAATAGCTAAAGAAAACAAAAAGTTTCCACGACTTTTCAGAAGAGAGAAAAGAATATAGAGAGATTGATTACGTTGGTCAGAAGAGAGAAAGATGTAAAATTTGCCATTAGTCCCTCAGCCGTTGTATTAGAAATACTCTCGCAGAAGTGTTAATTTGTTTATTCTCATTTACTGTGAAGGTAATATAACACAATATATAGCATGAAAATATGAAACACTTCGCAAAAATTTAACTGTGGAAATGCGTCATCATAGTCTGAAAAGGGCCCACTTCTTTCTATTCTATTCTATTCTATTCTATTCTATTCTATTCTATTCTATTCTATTCTATTCTATTATATTCTATTCTATTATATTATATTCTATTGCTCACCCTCATGTCATTCCAAACCACAGTTGTTATTGTGAAAAGGACCCACTGGCTGTGTTCTATTCTATTCTATTCTATTCTATTCTATTCTATTCTATTCTATTCTATTCTATTCTATTCTATTCTATTCACTTACTTACCCTCATGTCATTCCAAACCACAGTTGTTATTTTGAAAAGGGCCCACTGGCTGTGTTCTATTCTATTCTATTCTATTCTATTCTATTCTATTCTATTCTATTCTATTCTATTCACTTACTCACCCTCATGTCATTCCAAACCACACTTGTTATTGTGAAAAGGGCCCACTGGTTCTGTTCTGTTCTGTTCTGTTCTATTCTATTCTATTCTATTCTATTCTATTCTATTCTATTCTATTCTATTCTATTCTATTCTATTCTATTCATTTTCTCACCCTCATGTCATTCCAAATCACAGTTGTTATTTTGAAAAGGGCCCACTGGTTGTGTTCTATTCTATTCTGTTCTGTTCTATTCTATTCACTTACTAACCTTCATGTCATTCCAAACCACAGTTGTTATTGTGAAAAGGGCCCACTGGTTCTGTTCTGTTCTGTTCTGTTCTATTCTATTCTATTCTATTCTATTCTATTCTATTCTATTCACTTACTCAACTTCATGTCATTCCAAACCAATGTTGTTATTGTGAAAAGGGCCCACTGGTTCTGTTCTGTTCTGTTCTGTTCTATTCTATTCTATTCTATTCTATTCTATTCTGTTCTATTCTATTCTATTCTATTCTATTCTATTCTATTCTATTCTATTCTATTCTATTCTATTCACTTACTCAACTTCATGTCATTCCAAACCAATGTTGTTATTGTCAACTAATACTAAAACTATTCAAATTGGGTTTCTTTATAGAAATATAGCTGAAATAAAATGAAATATAAACATTTAATGAAAACCTTAAACTTAAGTTAAAAATAATTTAAAACAAACTAATTAAAACTAATTAAAACAAAAACGAATAGAAAACAAATCTAAATCACATAACAAAATGGCTAAACTTTAAAATAAAAACGAACGTATAACAATAAAAGCAAATTCAATCTATTGATAAATACTATAATAGTTGATAAATAAAGCTAAAATTACACTGGTTGTTCCAAACTGACACGACTTTCTTTCTATTTTATATTTTGAAGAATGTTGGGAACCAAAACACTGAAACCAAACACTGAAACACTTCACAGAATATCTCCTATTCGGTTTCACAGAAGAAAGAATGACATGAAAGTGAGTTAATGTTGACAGCATGTTCATTTTTGGGTGAATTATCCCTTTAACACATGACAACATCAAGGACACATTTTCTTCACGCTTTAAATTCTGTATGAAATTGACAGATTGCTGTAAGCCTAGTGCTGTCATGTAAACCGAGGTTAATAGTGGGTCTCTCTGGATGCTGTGCGGTGATAAACATGACATCACCACTAGAACACTGCATTAACCAATCAGATGACAGGACTGAAACGATCCGTTTTATACACAGAATGCAAAGCAAAACTGCTGATAAACCAAACTCTATTTCTGTGATGTGTGTTTGCTGAATGGAGGCAGAAATGCAGGCGTACTCAGCTCTTCATTCACTAAGCATTTAAGCATGTTAGCAGATTCCTAATCCCGAACTGAAGCAAATCTTTCATCATCTTTTGTGCGCTGAAGCAGTTCCCCTGCGGCGTGTTTGTGCGCTTTATCACCATCATTCACCCTGCCTCAAGGTCACACAGCTGCTGTTTAATTAGACACACTCAGACCTGCTTCTTTATCCCGTCAGACGCGGGCCGAGAGGATTAGAGAGAGGACAGTCATGCTACAAATCCTCCAAATACAGCCGTGTTTATCAGAGGCCGTTTGCTTTTCTGAGTCACTGAGAATGACTTTTACTGCATTTCATGTGATGTAGCAAACAGGACTCGGAAATGCAATTCGAATTTGAATGCAAGGAAGGATAATTAAAATGATCATAAAACTGTCATTTTTATCCACGAAGCAGTTAAAATGCAGTATTTTCTTTACACTACTGTTCAGACGTTTAGGGTCCTGTATGGAAGCTTGTTTCCGCCACAGAATAAAACATCTGAAGAGATAATTGCGACATTTTATCTCATAATTGTGAGTTCACAAGTCTGTCTTTATTTCTCAGAATTGTGTGATATAAAGTCAGAATTGCGTGTTATAAAGTCAGAATTGCGTTATAAAATCATAATTGCGTGATAAAGTAAGAATTGCGTGATATAAAGTCAGAATTGCGTGATATAAAGTCATAATTGTGTTATAAAGTCATAATTGTGTTATAAAGTCAGAATTGTGTTATAAAGTCAAAATTATGTTATAAAGTCAGAATTGTGTTATAAAGTCAGAATTGCGTGTAATAAAGTCAGAATTGTGTTATAAAGTCAGAATTGCGTGTTATAAAGTCAGAATTGTGTTATAAAGTCAGAATTGCGTGATATAAAGTCAGAATTGTGTTATAAAGTCAAAATTATGTTATAAAGTCAGAATTGTGTTATAAAGTCAGAATTGCGTGTAATAAAGTCAGAATTGTGTTATAAAGTCAGAATTGCGTGTTATAAAGTCAGAATTGTGTTATAAAGTCAGAATTGTGTTATAAAGTCAGAATTGCGTGTTATAAAGTCAGAATTGTGTTATAAAGTCAGAATTGTGTTATAGTCAAAATTATGTTATAAAGTCAGAATTGCGTGATATAAAGTCAGAATTGTGTTATAAAGTCAAAATTATGTTATAAAGTCAGAATTGTGTTATAAAGTCAGAATTGCGTGTAATAAAGTCAGAATTGTGTTATAAAGTCAGAATTGCGTGTTATAAAGTCAGAATTGTGTTATAAAGTCAGAATTGTGTTATAAAGTCAGAATTGCGTGTTATAAAGTCAGAATTGTGTTATAAAGTCAGAATTGCGTGTTATAAAGTCAGAATTGTGTTATAAAGTCAGAATTGCGTGTTATAAAGTCAGAATTGTGTTATAAAGTCAGAATTGCGTTATAAAGTCAGAATTGTGTTATAAAGTCAGAATTGCGTGTAATAAAGTCAGAATTGCGTGTTATAAAGTCCAATTCTAAGAAGAAGAAAAAAGACTGACTTTTTTCCTCAGAATTGCGACTTTATAATTCACAATTGTGTTATAAAGTCAGAATTGTGAGATATAAACATGCAATTCTGAGATAAAAAGTCACAATTATCTTTTTTATTTGTATTTTTATTTTTTATTCTGTGGCGGAAACAAGCTTCCATAGATTTTTGTAATGTTTTTGAAAGTTTTTTCTGCTCACCCAGGCTGCATTTAATTGATCAAAAATACAGTAAAAACAGTGAAATATTACTATAATGTAAATCAGCTGTTGTCTATGTGAATATATAGTAAAGTGTAATTTATTCCTGTGATCAAAGCTGAATTTTCAGCATCATTACTCCAGTCTTCAGTGTCACATGATCCTTCACAAATCACTCTAATATGATGATTTGATGCTCAAGAAACATTTATGATTATTATTATCAATGTTGAAAACAGTTGCGCTGCTTCAGATTTTTATGGAAATCATGATATTTTTTCAGCATTTATTTAAATTAGAAATCTTTTGTAACATTATTAATCGTCTTTACTGTCACGTTTGATCAATTTATTGCATCCTTGCTGAATAAATTGAATTCCACTTCCTGTAATTCCAATGCAAGTTACAATTACAAGTTACAACTTTCTGTGGCTGATTCACTTCAAATTCACACTCACTGAATTTGGCACAACACTAAATCAGTTCTCAGAGTTTCCCTCAATAGTGTGTCATTATAAACAGCAAGCTAGTTTAACATCCAGCATCTGACTGACTTTAACTGAGTGAGTTAGTTAAAGTCAGTCAGAAGCTGGATGTTAAACTTGCTATAAGTAACTAACACTGAAAACTGGCAATACTGTAAATGTATTGCATTATGACTGTGCTTTGACAGATTTTAGACTGCAACTATGCATCAAATCAAGTGTTTGTGTTCTGGAACTTGCTTAGATGTTTCAGGCCTCACTGCATGAAGACTTCTCATCAATAGCCCATAAAGCATCAGAAACAATGCAAAGACTAAATAAAACAACAATGCACTGTGATTCAATATTCTCCTTTATGTCTTTGTTGTTGTTCATGTGATGTCTCATGCATGAAAACATCTCAAGTTTCCTTGGTAAAGCGTACATGTGCTCATGAGACACTTAGGGTTTGTATTTCCACTGTTTTAACAGTAAACATGAGACATTTCTTGCATTCACTAAAACAAGCTCAGTGAAGATGGAGGCGATGTAAATACAAATGATAAATATTCACTGTGAATGAGGTAATCAAATCAAAACTATAAAAAATGACTTTAAACTGTTGATTATAAGCTCAAAATGTTTAAGTATATTGCAAAATATTTAAATAATTGCACATATATACATTTAGAATGTAGAAAGACTGACTGTATCAGGTCATTCACAACTGAAACTTTTTAATCTGATTTAACTTATTTCAGCTTTATTTCAATTAACCATTTTTAAAGTGCCCCTATTATGCTTTTTCAAATACTCCCTTTCATGCAGTGTGTAATATAGCAGCTGCTTGTGAATGTAAAAGATCTGCAAAGTTGTGAAGTCAAAAGTGCACGATAAGTTTTTGTCTCCTAAAATGAAGAATCGATTCTGAACGTCTGAAACGAGTCGTCAGTAATTCCAGTCTAGTTTCCCGTTACAAATACAAATTTGCATAATGCCAGCCTGTGCTCTTGATTGGCTGAGCAGCGTCTCTTTGCTCCGCCCTCAAACACTGCAGTTGTATCTGAGACTGGAAGAGTTTAGTTCGTGTTGTTCATGTTTTCTGCACTTCTAGAGAACGAGACTCACACTGGAACTGATACGGAAAAACCGACGCCATCGTTACTGTTCGTGTCACTGACGAAGAGCCGAGATTCAGATATAGTAATGGGCGTTTCATTTCCGACACACGCTGTAAGCAGTCGACCAATCACAGCAGACTGAGCCGTCTGACCAATCAGAGCAGAGCAGGCTCTCAGGAAGGAGGAGTTTAGAGAAACTGAATCTTCAAATGAACCGTTTTCAGACTCTGAGAAATTAAGAGATGCAAACTGTATATTATGAGAAAATGTAAGTGTTTTTTTAGACCTTGGATGCATGTAAACCTGTTGTAGGAGAACAATAAAATTAGGAACCTTTAAAAGAGCATAATAGGGGAGCTTTAACATTTTTAGTTTTAGTTAATAAAAACAACACTACTGATTATTAGGTAGTTAGGATTCATCCTTGGATATAGTAGAAAACAAGCTTATCAGTGTTTGGACCAGAGCTAATGTCAACTAAAAACATTATTCATGATATTTAAGTGATTATTCTAAAAGAACCAACAGATCCCCTCACTCACCCCTGTTCCTCCATCATTTCTTGCAGCTCCATGCATTTCAGCTCCACCCTCCTCTTCCTCTCGTGGTCCAGAATCTCCCGGTGAGCCTTCTTCACCAGGACGGGTTCAGGCACACCCTCCTCTTCCTCAGGCTCTTCGCTGGCTTTGGGTCGTGTGGTCGCGGGGGTCTCAGGCTGGAGCGGGACCCCGTTAGTGGCGTCCTCAGGGGAGGGAACCCTCGCCCCATCGTACATGGCCACGGCACTCTGACACAAACACACACAGCGACAGGAGTTATTTCAAAAACTTCGTTTTTTGTTTTTTTTGTTCAATTATTATTACCCCTTATGTCTTTTTTTCATGCATATTTGTTAGGATGTGTTTTATTTGTTTGCATTTAAAAAAAAAAGTATAATTATAAATGATCTTCTGCTATAAAAAACGAATAAAAAGATTTAAACACAAACACAGCGACAGTAAGACATGACCTCGGGGATTCTCACAGATTACACTGGTTTCACTGGAAACACTGGAACTGGAAAGGGAGATTATATTTGACTCATCTTTTAACGGTTGGACAGAAAAAATACAATACCGTTCAATAGTTTGGGGGTTTAGATATTAGATATTATTTTTTTAAAGAAATTAATACTCAGCAAGGATGCATTAAATTGATCAATCATTTTACAAAGGGTTTCTATTTCAAATAAATGCTTTACTTTTGAACACTCTATTAATCAAAGAATCCTGAAAAATAAAATGAACTGTTTTCAACATTGATAATAATCAGAACTGTTTATTGAGCATCATATCCTCATATTAGAGTGGTTTCTGAAGGATCATGTGACACTGAAGACTGGAGTAATGATGCTGAAAATTCAGCTTTGATCACAGGAATAAATTACACTTCACTATATATTCACATAGAAAACAGCTGTTTAAATTGTAATAATATTTCACAATATTACTGTTTTTACTGTATTTTTGATCAAATAAATGCAGCTTTGGTGAGCAGAATAGACTTTCAAAAATATAAATAAAATCTTACCGGCCCCAAACATTTGAACAGTATTGGATAATCAATGCAAAAAGTGCCAGTAAATCAAGGACAAAATATATTTGTAAAGATACTCAAACTGCAACCGCATGCATACATAAACGAAGAGAAAAAACTCACAGGTGAACACACACTAAGGGCCCTATTTTAACAATCTAAGCGCATGGTCTAAAGCGCACGGCGCAAGTTCACTTTGAGCGTGCCCGAATCCACTTTTGCTAGTTTAATGACGGGAAAAATGGTCGACGCTCCCGGCGCATGGTCTAAAAGTGTTGTCTCTATTCTCTTAATGAGTAATGGGTGTGTTTTAGGATTTACGTGTGTTAAACCAATCAGAGTCTCATCTCCCATTCCCTTTAAATGCCAGTTGTTCTCGTGCCATGGCGGATTCGCTATTTACATGATGGGATTTGATCGTGGAAAGACTGAACGCGTCTCCAGAGCGCAAACGGATCTGCTCGTGCACGAGGTAAAAGTGCGCAAGCAGAACATCTACGGGACAAGCCGGATTCACCATATCTTTATGTACACAATAATAATCTTTTACATTGTAATCCTTTTAATTGTAATATTTGTCATGTTTGTGTGCTGCTGTGCGTCCCTGTGTGTGTAATAAGCAGAGTGTACGTGCGTTGTGGACCCGCCTATAGGCGCACATTGCTAATGCGCTCATTAAATAACAAAATAAATATTGCGCCATTGACTTTAGCCCAGGTTTCAGTTGGTGAATGGATCAGTCTATTTCTGTTGCCTCAAAATAGCAACGCTCCAGCAATGCGCCAGAACACACACCTCGTTTTCAGACCAGCAGCCCATGGGCGCAAATGGGCACAAATGCATTTGCTATTTAAACAAAGTGACGCAGGACGTGAAAATCATAACTGCGTTGGGCTGAAACTAGCAAAACACACTTGCATCGCGCTTGACGCTACATTGCGCTGGGTGTAAGATAGGGCACTTTGGCTCATATTTCAGCTGCATAATAGTCCATTGTCACATGAACATCTGGCCAGTAATGTCTTCGCACAAAGAAAGGATTCTCACCTGAATGAATTAAGCTTTTTCTGAATATACAGTACTTGATTTGATTGAATCATACTGGCTGTTGGCAATGTACCACAAGAATGAGAAAGGGAGAGAAACGCTGTCTCCTCTCGTCTGGATGCGATCCCAGAATCTGAGAGACTAATGGTCTCGCATTTCAAAATGGAGACTCGATTCAACAACTTCACTTCATCACTGTCACCGCAAACTTTCATACTGATAAACATGATACTTCAGTGCTTTCTGCAGGCGCACATCATAACGGTTTTTCAATTCATTTGTATGCCATATAATACAGATGTGTGTTTTATGTGGCTAACAACATGTTAAAAAATGAGGAGTTCAGCAAACATTTATTTTGAGAATCAGTTCAACTTTAGATTGTCAAATCTCACTATTAATAGCTGCTTATTATCATGCATATTACTAATATAGTGGCTGTTTATTAGTTCTTATAAAGCACATATTAATGCCTTATTCTGCATGATCATATTCTACATCCCTTAATCATACAATACCTAACCTTAACAACTAACTTACTAACTATTAATAAGCAGTAATTCTGAGTTTATTGAGGCGAAAGTCGTAGTTTATAGTGAGAACTAGAACCTAAACTAAAATGTGACCAAAACAAAAAACTGGACTTCAGTGAATATTTATTATTTTAATAATATTTTGATGATTTATTTGATTAATTACAGTAGATAAAAATATATTTTTTAATAACAACATGTTATTGTTAAAAAAACTGCATGCAATATATGTAACAATCTTATGTTAAAAAATAGGATGATCATATCTGTGTTTTACTAAAAGCATGTCCTTCACATCAACAGTCCAATATTCTGCAACAAACATGCAAATTCAAAGCTATACAAATAAATATAAATATTTTAATGTGGGTTATGCTATAAATTATGTGCAAATAAATATAAACATGAATCATCAAACTTTGAAAATATTTGGCCTCTTAGAGCTATTTATAAAATATTTATATAATTGTTTTGATTCAGCATACTGTTAAAAACAAGTTCAATCAACTTGACTGTACAAGTCATTTCAACTTAAGTCATATTTAAAAAATGAGTTGAATCTTGTATAACAAAAAAGTAGTTATTTTGATGTTAGACTAATGTAAAACATGAGTTATGATTTTTACATAGACATACATAGAAAGTTGAGTGTAAAACAATTTTTCCCCTTAATCACACAGGCAGAGCTGGGTGTATAAAAGCTTTGGATTACAGATGCTTGTTTCCAGCATGGATTGATGATGGAGAGCGCCGGGGATTGTGGGTAAAGTCACGAAGCGCCGTAGAGCTGAACAGGTGGAGGAACAGCAGGAGGCATCATCACTGAATTCATTACACACTAAATCTGTGCCTCGGATATCTGCCACTTGAATACTTATAAGTCTCTGAATTCTTCCCTTTGTACTCATTGTGTCGTGTGTCGTGTGACTTTTAATGGCTATAAAAGCAATTACATGATGAAGCTGCACACTGTGCACAATGATTTAGACACTTCTCTCTTCCTAAATGATATTTAAGTGCCCATCATCTCTATAAAAATAAGTAAAAAGGAGCTTGAGATACAGTGGTTTGAAAATGCTACGCATTACATTTGACTTCAGCATCACTAAAATAAGTACTTTATTTGAAATAGCCACAAATAAAACGTTCATACAATCAGATTTCTCATCAAATTTAGGTTAGGTTGTTGGGACATACAGCATTATGCATGCTATTTATTTTCAATACTGTTTATATGCAAGTGTTTGGCAAGTTCAAAGACTTCACATATGCAAAGACGCTGCACTCATATTAATATGAATGGGATAAAGTGCAATATTTTAAGTATATTGCAAAATTCTCATAAAATATGGCTGAATAAGTCTGAATAAAAGAGCCAATCACTGATTGGTAAAGCACAGATGTTTTCCTGCATAAGCAATGTACTTCTAACTCTCTCTCTCTCTCTCTCTCTCTCTCTCTCTCTCTCTCTCTCTCTCTCTCTCTCTCTCTCACTCTCACTCTCTCTCTCTCACTCACTCTCTCTCTCTCTCTCAATCTCTCTCTCTCTCACTCACTCTCTCTCTCTCTCTCAATCTCTCTCTCTCTCACTCACTCACTCACTCACTCACTCTCTCTCACTCTCATTCTCTCTCTCTCTCTCTCACTCACTCACTCACTCACTCACTCTCTCTCTCTCTCTCTCACTCACTCACTCACTCACTCACTCACTCACTCACTCACTCACACTCTCTCTCTCTCTCTCTCTCTCTCTCTCTCTCTCTCTCTCTCTCGTATAATTAAAAACTGCTGGATATGGTTTTGTGTTACTCCCATAGTCTCTCCTTCATTGTAATTTGTGCTGACATCTTTTGCTCAGTTCAACAAAACCAAAAAAAAATGCTTATTTTGAGTAAAGAAAATGAGCAATTAAGTGCATAATGTATTACTGCCAGTAAAGCACAAGTTACTTCACAAGTATCAGCGTTTTCCTGTGATACCTGGAGAACTGCAGTGCAATTGAACTTTTACAGCTTGAGAATGCTTGGCTAATAGTTAACAAATGTTAACAAATACAACCTTTGATTTTAATAACGTATTAGTAAATGTTGAAATTAATATTAACTAAGATTAATAAATGCTGTAGAAGTATTGTTCATTCTTAGTTCATGTTAACTAATGAACCTTATTGTAAAGTGTTACCATATATAGGCTAACTAGATTACTAGAAAATAATAAATGCATGATATTTTACTTATTAAGCTGAAACCTGCTAAAAACAGCAGTTACACTTTATTTTAAGGTGTCATTGTTACAGTGTAATTATATATTTAAGTACTGAGTAATATTAAGCAACTACATGTACTTACTATAGGGTTAGGGTTTGGTTGAGGGTTAGTTGCATGTAATTATGCATAATTTACTGTTATTACTACGGTAAGTACATGTAACAATGTAACAAGAATAAAGTGTTACTAAATCAGCTTTTAATACAGATAAATAAACTGGATACTGCGCCCGAGTTGAACCGCCTACTAACAGCCGTATCTTCATCAGCTCGTCGACCTCCAGCGATTGAATCATGTCAATGTAAACGTCTCTCTGGTGAACAATATGCATCAGATGTGGGAGGCTGGCCAACGAAGGTCAAGACTACAACAGAAGTCACTTTCTAAACCCCGTGTGTGTTGATGAACGCATGGAGAGAGCGCTAGTGAACTGTAATGGTCAGTATTATTCTGTTTTGTTTATGCCTATAGTTTGTTTCCAGGCTAAATGACAAGATGGTCTAAAAATACTCGGGCTTTATATAACTAGCATGAGTAAGAATGATCCCAGTTTCCTTTAAAAAGCTTTGCATTTATTCATTTAGCAGATGCTTATAATTTACGCTCACTGGCCACTTTATTAGGTACACCTGTTCAACTGCTCGTTAATGCAAATACTGGATCTATTTAGCCAATCACACGGCAGAAACTCAGCGCATTTAGGCATGTAGACACATGTTCAAGACGATCTGCTGATGTTCAAACTGAGCATCAGAATGGGGAAGGAAGATGATTTAAGTGACTTTCAACATGGCATGGTTGTTGAGTTTTTCAGAAACTGCTGATCTACTGGGATTTTCACGCACAACCATCTCTGGGGTTTACAGAGAACGGTCTGGAAAAGAGGAAATATCCAGAGAACAGCAGTTCTGTGGGACGGAAATGCCTTGTTGATGCCAGAGGTCAGAGATAGAAAGGCATCAGCAACTCAAACAGCCACTCGCTACTCGAGGTCTGCAGAAGAGCATCTGTGAACGCACAACACATCAAACCTTGAAGCAGACGGACTACACACACACACACACACACCGGTGACACTCCTGTCAGCTGAGAACAGCAAACTGAGGCTACAATTCACACGGGCTCAACAAAACTGGACAATAGAGGATTGTACAAGCATTGCCTGGACTGATGAGTCTGGATTTCTGCTGTGACATTCAGACGGTCAGGCCAGAATCTGGTAGCCTGGAAACCCAGACCCAAATCTGAAAGATTAAGGGTCCGGCATCGACTAATGAAGCATGCATTTGAAAATCTCACTGCACGCAATTGGATAACACTACGACCAATCACAACAAGTTATCGCTTAGCTACCAGCGGAGCTAACTGGTAGATTAGACTCTTGCCAAAACCACTTATTTTTATATTTTTATAAAGGAGGAGACAACACATTACAGACATGTACAGAGCGTTCATGCTTACGGTTGCCAGATTTCAATAATTTAAACCCCAGTCAGACATTTTCTGTTAAAAAGGCACGTTTTCCACCGGGTCTTTTCAATAGTATCTGGCAACCATGCGTGCTCTCTCTACACTGCTGAAGAAGCAATGATCTGAAAACACAGACAAGTAAGCTCAGAGATCTTCATTTGAGATTTTCTACTTAAATTAAAGTGTCATTCAGTCGGTCTGTGTTCTGTCACGAGCCGCTTGCGCTGTTTGTACGACTAAATCTGCAAGCAAAATGCAGGCTGATATTGCCACGCCACGATCTGTCATCCTGCAGGCTTTCATTTGCAAGTGCACAGATTGCGTGCCAGTCTCCGATAGACTATACCTGGCATTTATTCAGTTGATTGCTCTTGTAAGTGTGCCAGATTGGTGCCATTATTGTCATGTCTGTATTGTAATGCACAACTTTGCCTCTCCTTGTAATAAAACAATGTGCATCCAAACAACTTTAGCCAATGAAACCTCCTATGTCAGTGTTGCTTTACGAATACTATAGCATATCGGATTATCAAAAATTGTTAAGTGTGTGCGTGTGTGTGTTGTCATGTAGGCTATAGACTGATTGTCTTGGCTTGAAATATTGTAATGTTATAGGCCTACTGCATATTCGGTATTGCGCAACAATCGGGAGATAGAGACCCCCCCGAATATTGACGGGTATTTCACACACTCAAGACCTCCTCAACAGCTTTGAAGGTGTGTGTAACCTCGACCTGAACAGCCTTTCACTCGCTGCACTAATTCTGCCTTTGCAACCCGAGGCTAGGACACTAACTAGCTACAATGAGCGCAAGCAGTCCAGCCCGATGTGGATAAAACGGCTAAAAGTGGTGCATTTATTTCGGCAAACCCAAAGAGAGTGAGTTAAAAATAACAGCATTCAGGTTTAAACCAACATTAGAGAGATGTATTAGAATTATTCTGTCTAACAGAGAACACTGATCCAGACCTGCCGAAAACACCTCGACTCAAACTGACACAGTAAAACCAACACATTATTATTAATTGTGTTTTTACAAATGCTTTAGAAGCCTTGGAAGCTGAAGCTCGTGATTATGGTGAGGGGCGTTACAGTTCTGACACACACTCGAGGTGTTCGGCCAATCACAACGCACTGAGTCTGCTGGCCAATCAGAGCACTCTGAGCTTTTCAGAAGGAGGGGCTTTGGAGAAATCAGTTGCTGCATCCTAATTCGCCTACTTATACAACGCCCTAAAAGTATGTACTTTTTTTTTTTTTTAAAGTAGATACTTTTTTTATACTGTATATACTTTATTTATGAGTTTCAAGACATTATAACAACAAAAAATAAAACAAAGCAAAGCAAAACAAAAACTAAAATCCTCTTAAATAATAATACAAAAAAAAGTGCATACTTTTGAGTGTGTAGCAGAAGAGTAGACAAGCTTTGGGACAAACTATCATCACGTCATACAATTGTGTCTTTAACGGTTGTTCTCTCTCATCCTGTCACTGTAAACTGACCTGTCAATCATCTTGTCAAAGATAAAATCCTCCACATTTCATTATTTCCTACCGTATCGAACAGAAATGCAGAATCACGTTGATCTGCGGGTCTTTCATGCGGAGACTCTCCTCATATTAATGCATAATGATGCATTTAAAAGTTAATGGCCAAACGGATCTTTATAAAAGTCCACATTGTTATTGCAGATGAAATATAACACGGATAACATTAAATAAATATTTTTTTTATCAGGTTAAACTTTGATTAGACACTTAAACCTTTTTCCAAACCTCTCACCGTCGGTCGCGCATATCCGCCATGTTTTGTAGTTTTTTAACACTTTTTACTCGTGTTTGTAGTGCGCAATGGATTGTGGGTAATATTAGCTGTTATAGTGAGCGCGGATCCACACTTCGAAAATCCACCGGAAATAGTAGATAATCCGGGGACTTCTGGCATACTCTCTTCAACATACTATGCTTTTGGACACACTTATTCTAATCTCACATAATATTTAGGATGGATAGTATATATGGACATTGCATTGGGACATTGTGTTTCAGACAGACTGGAAATAGAGGTGCTGCAAAGCACCATATGGACCCCTTTAAAATGTAATCCAAAAATCTTTGCAATCTTGCAATCCTGTATGATTTTCTTTGTTCTGTGAAACACAAAAGATATTCTGTAAAACATCTCAGTGTTTTGTTTTGTTTTATGTCCATATAATGAAAGCCAATGGGAGTCCAATGTTGTCTAGACCTCAACCTTTTTCTGATTTTGTGTCATACAGGTTTGGAATAGGATGAAGGTGAGTAAATTACAGGATTTTCACTTTTGGGTGAACTATCCATTTAAGTTTTCTATACTTTACCCGTGACTAATAGGCTGAGAATGCTCTGGAGAACTGAACTACACATGCAAATAAGAGAAAGGAAGAACGAATAGAGCAAGATGCGGTAGACTAATAAGATGGACTTTGTGATCATCAATTCTGCTGCATTAGTTGCTTCAGACAGCCGGGATCAACTGAGCTCTTAATAACCGGCTACTGGGATTAGTTGAAGCTCTGGAACTGGTTTCACCGGTGGACCTGAGCGCTAACAAGCCCTCGACAGGCCGTTCCCCGCAGAACCTCCAGAGATCTGCAAATCTTTGCTTTTCTCTGAGGCTTTGCTCGTTTAGTTCTCTCTACGCTCAGCGGATTTCCTCTCGCTGTGAAACACACACTCTTCCGGCATTATTTAAATGATCCAATATTAACTCCTGTTTTCCTCGGGCAAATGTCAGGAACAAACACCAACCGTTTCTTAGGGATGATTTCCTTTAGTATCACTGCACAATTTCACTCTGAAAAAACAAAAACGCTCTGCTCCAATATCCTGATGTTAGAGACGCATATTCAAGCAGAATCCTAATTGAAATGGAACCTCATGTGACTGAATAATAATTCATTTAATAGAACTATATAATACCATTTAAAAGAATGTCGGTAACTATGAAAGCTTTTTTTTTCACCACAGAATAAAACATTTTAAAAGATAATTGCGACTTTTTATCTCACTATTGCGAGTTTATATCTCGCAATTCTGACTTTATTTCTCAAAATTGCGTGTTATAAAGTTAGAATTAAGAGATATAAACACACAATTGCGTGTTATAAAGTCAGAATTGCCTGATATAAACTCACATTTCTGACTTATATCACGCAATTCTGACTTTATAACACAATTGCGACTCTATATCATGCAATTCTGAATTTATATCATGCAATTGTGACTATATCACGCAATTCTGACTTTATATCACAATTGCGACTTTATATCATGCAATTGCGACTTTATATCACGCAATTCTGACTTTATATCATGAAATTCTGACTTTATAACACAATTGCGACTTTATATCATGCAATTGTGACTTTATAACACACAATTGCAACTCTATATCATGCAATTCTGAATTTATATCATGCAGTTGTGACTATATTACGCAATTCTGACTTTATAACACACAATTGCGACTCTATATCATGCAATTCTGAATTTAAATCATGCAATTGTGACTATATCACGCAATTCTGACTTTATATCACAATTGCGACTTAATATCATGGAATTCTGATATAAAAAGTCAGATTTACGAGCTGTAAACTCGCAATTGTGAGGAAAAAAGTGTCAGAATTGTGAGACAAAAAGTAGCAATTACCTTTTTAATTTTTTTATTCTGATTTATTCCGATTTTATTAAGCAGCACATCATGCAATTAATTAGATTAAACATTTTACTCACTTGACAGCCCTAATATATATATATAGTGTAATGTCTCTATATACTGTTTGTGCCTCAAAATGCAGTCTAAATAGGCAGCTCAGAAGGTTATGAAACACAGCGATTGTTTAGGCTGATGAAAAGATTCTGTAAATAATTAATGAAGATATAAAATGCCCAGGAGAGCGTCAAATGGATCTTTGAGAGATCTTTGGCCCTGGTGACGTTCTACTGTACGCAACCGTATAAGACCCTCAATACTTCCAGTTCACTGCAACATCTCTCTTTATAAACTGCATTGCACTGTCAATAGTGTCATCTCAGACTCAACACTTCTGCCATTTACTCTGAAGAGCGTGAAGAATTTACTCGGGCGAAACCGGATCAGGTTGATTTCAGTGGCGTGGCCTTTAAAGACGGGTCGATGTGACAGAATGAAGCAGATAAAAGAGCTGAGATTGAGCGTGGTTCCCCGAGGGCAACTGTCCTCCTCCAAATGATTTAAGCTTTATTGCCTCTCTTACAGAGAGAGACCACATAGTGAACGAGACGCCATTTTGTCATTTTCCTTTCAGGGCTCTCTTTACAAGGACACCCGGTTCTAGACGTTTTTCATTGACAGAACCTGAAATAACCTTCTGCGTCATTATTTGAGGATGGAAGAAAGCTGTTCTTTAAGCAGAATAATCCTCAGGCCCTTTCTCCACAGCCGGTGTGTTATTATGGAGGAAGGAATTGTTCACTTTTTCCCTCCAGGGCTGATTTTCCTTTTTTTCCAGACAAAAATCGGGTGTCAGCGTCGCCTCATGCATTTAAAAGACCAAAAAGTACCAATAATAAACCAATGAAAGACATTACTGTTGCAATAATACTATTTTATTGTCAAATAAAAAATATTTATTAATAATAATGATGATTCAATATGACTATACAATATTAATATTAATAATAATAATGCTTTTTGTTGTTATTTTATGATTCAAAGAAAGGCATTATTATTGCAATAATACTGTTATACTGTCAAATAAAAAACACATATTTATTATTTATTTTATACTATTTTATTCTCAAATAAAAAATATTTAAATAATATAGTTAATGACTATACAATAGTAATATTAATAATATTTTTTATTGTTATTTTATTATTCAAATTATAAATA
>CM040820.1:2122500-2155000 GCA_022828995.1 Vimba vimba | reverse complement strand
TAAGTTTTGGAAAACACAGCGGAATGTTTTTAACCATTAATTTCTTTTTTTTTTTTTACAGTTTAAATGACTAAGCAACTAAAATACTGTAACTATGACAGATCTACAGAGAGACATTAAAAGTATTAAAAAGAGCATGTGACTAAATCGGTTAAAGCCATTGGCTCCTCAAACTGTCAGTCAAACCTCATAACTCCGCCCACAGTTTGGAGCATCTCTGCTTGTTTGCAATGCAATGGCACATTAAGAACTGGCGGCTTGAATAAGTACAGCGTTTTTTTACTCGAGTCACACACTATATATATATATATATATATATATATATATATAAAGGCTAATTATATATATAAAGTCTAGACATATTAAGTATTTCTCAGAGCAAATGCATAAAGTGACTGATTTCTATGGAATATGAGGGTTGAGGCTTTGGCCCCCACTTCAACATAATGAGTCCAAACACACTCATCCTCACAGGCTAGATGTCTCTCTCTCTCTCTCACACACACACACACACACACACACGCAGAGATCTGGGTCACATCGTCCATTAGCATTCTTTGAAGTACAAAATTAGCAAACGAGGGAGCGAACGAGAGTCAGAGGGATGAATAAATGCAAAAAAGAGAAGAAAGTCTTTTGATTCCGTCCATGTTTTTTGACATGCATCTTTAGAGAGAGAGTAGACTCAAACACACCAGACTATTGCACTGGAAGTGTGTGCAAACGAGTGGCACTTCACAGCTCCATTAGTAATGAAAGAATCTCGCTGATGGAGACAGAAAGCAGTGTTATTTTTGCTTTGTCTCTGTTAGGACAGTATGCAACGCTGCCTAACAATCTGACCTCAAACGGCAGAATGAATGTACCACCCGCTGTTTGAAAAACACACTTCATATCAAGTCTCATCCAAGCCCGTAGTCGTGCTATGTTGGTCTGCTGATAATTGAAAATTATGCTTGATCGATTCCATGTTCGGGGTCGTAAAACGCAAGCGCTGCTGGATCCATTTTCAACCTTAAAACTCAAACGTGTAAAGTCAAGTGATACAAAACAGCTAAACACACAAATCTCAGAAGGGTTAGACGGATGAATAGAGAGAGAAGATGGAGGCGGAAATCAATGAGCGAGGAGAAAGCAGCGCCGGCAGGAGCAGAAGCAATCTGAGAGAAAACAGAGGGAACGAGTTGTTCTTTCTGCTTTACTCCCACAGCTGTATATTACTGTATTTTTAATGGAATATTTAACTATTTTACGATGTATGTGGGTGAGAGGTGTGAGAGAATGAGCAGAGAGAGGATACGTTTAACATGCTTTAAGACAAACCATGTGTAAATTCATTAGTCAACACCATTGCTGAGTATTTTCTCCTTAAAACTTAAAAGACAGATCGCTGGTGTTTCTGACGTCACAAACATGTGACCAATCCCGTCACTTGTGGGCGGGGCTTCTTTCCACTGACGTTCTATGATGTTCAAAGTGTTTCTAGGGATGCTGATTTTTAAAGGGCGGATGTCTGACTCTGAGATGGAGAACGGGAACATGGTTTGTGTAACATTAGCAGCACATTATTAGCTGCAGTCAAGCAAAAGGCTAATCATATTAATTACCGTTCTGATACATGGACTGTAGACGAGCCTGTATAATTCACTCTTCCTCTTCTGAATCAGTTTCTGCTTCAAACATGTATGGCTGAATTAAAACGATATTTCCACTTGCCATCGTGTAGCGTTTACTACAGTAAAGTTGAGCGAGTAGATCAGGTAATCTAAACTGATGTGATTGGGTGGAGATGGGGACTAATTTGCATATTCATGAATATTCAGCGTATGCTAAATTAAACAAGGGTGAAGAGTTACAGACAAGGTATTTTAAAGGCATGAATAAATTATTTTCACAGGGAAAAAAAAACGTTTAAATACTGTATGTCATTTATTAAAGATGAATTTTAAAGGGATAAAACTATTAATTGCAGAGGGACTTTAAAAGACCTTATTACATTGCATGTTTAAATTCTCAATTGAGTCAAAGAGATTCAAGAGAAATTGGGCAGCACAAAACTACATTTCCCATCATTCCCTGCGGCACAGAGAAAAAATATACAGATAAAGCTTATAATGCACAAATAATGCAGATGCTTTGCGTTTTACTTTGGTTTTAAGTGGAAGTACTAAAATAACTAAAATTAAATAAACTATTTAGACATATTTAAAATAAAAAAAATTACTAAAACTTGAATTAAACTATAAAATTACAATCTAATTGAAAATAATATTAAAGGGGTCATGACATAAGAAATACAATTTTCCTTGGTCTTTTGACGTATAAGAGGTCAACTTTCTTCATTAGTCCAAAACTAGCTTTTATTGAATCCAAGCTCAGAATTTATTTTTTCACATCATTACGTAATAGTTTGACGAAAGACAGAAGAAGATCGACGCCTACTTCTACATCATTGCCTCTTTAGCCCCGCCCACTGACTCAACCAAGACTTATAAAGCATATGTAATACGCATAAACGTTTCTCAGTTGGCAAATGTTTCAACTATGTAACGAGATAAACACATTTCTGTAGCGTCTTCGCTTCAACAGTGATATAACGTAATAAAATACAGTACTACCTCACAAATACATAAGGAAAGCTGATTAATTACCAAGCTGGATTATCCTTGGTATTTGAGGTGTAGGTTTGTCTTCTGATTCGGGATCAGTGATACTAATATTGTTCATCATCTCAAAAATAACCCAGCAAGAACACAGCATGTGTGCGAGAGCGAGGGAGACGAGAGGACAACAGAAATGGGGCAAGAGCGAGACAAATAAAGTTCAGCCAGACTCACTGGGACGTTACAAAGACGAAAATGATGTAGAACAGCAACAATGTGCTCATTATAGCAGCTCATTTAGAGTCTCCTCTAATGAAACATTCATGAATTCACATGTTCATATCATTAGAATAAGCGAGGAGGAACGTGATAATCAGGTTTGGCAGTGGGAGAGCTCATGCATGACGCTCAGCTGTGATTGGTCGGATTATGAGCTCATGCATGACGCTCAGCTGTGATTGGTCGGATTATATGTACAGTCTCCGCTCACGCCGAGGTTCAGATCTCCATTTAGAACAGAAACCCAGTCATTATCTTCATCAGCACTTCTTCACACACTTCTTTTCACATCAGGAGGGAAGATAATTAACTGTTTGCCAAGTCAACCATCACTAGTGCTTTTGCTCATATTTAGTGAGTCTGCCTGCCCATCCAGTCTTAATAGCTAATGGTAAATGCACTTGGCTTGCTGTCCTCGAAGGAGGCTCGATCTCAACCACACTATAACGGTACTATGTAGAGGGAGAACGAGAGAAATAGAGGAGGAGATGAAGAGGTGGAGGAGTTTTGGAGTGACTGCTGCTTATATACGCCAAGCGGCAAACTTACGATCTCTCTGTCGAGTCCAACACGGAAGTGACTTAAACTGCAGTTCATCGACTGGCCACTAGAGACCGGCTGCAGAATAGACTCAATCCCATAGACCTCCATGTTAAAATGCCCAACTTTACAGCAGGAGAAAATGTGTTTACAGCCTGGTGCAAAAACTGGTTTTGGTCTATATAGCTAATTTTGCCCTTCATGACGACTGTGAGGGGCGTGAACTCATCTGTTTAAATTATATTAAGCCTTAAAGTTCTGCATAATTAAGGGCGTGGCCACTTGAGTGACAGGTGGATTGCCGCTGATGTCACTACTAGCCGTTTGTCTGCGGTCTGTTAGCGTCACGTCACCTCAGCTAATTTTCCCATTTTCGTTTATCCAGGAGTGACGTAAAACCAAGATGGCGACAGCCGGCTCCGCCCACTTTGGCTTCAAAAATGCTCTTCGGAAACACTACGGGTGACGTCACGGAAACTACGCCCATATTTACAGTCTATGATATACGCTTGTAATGATGATTGACAGGACTGAATGATTAGGCTCCGCCTAATCTAAGGCTCCGCAACTTATTCTCATGATTTTTACCTGGCGGACAAATAAACAAGCTAAAAATATCACAGACTTAATACAAAGACCAGAAGAATACTATTTTCACTTAATAATAATAATAATAATAATAATAATTAAAAAAACACCTAGAAACAATCCAGAACACCCAACAATTTATTTTTTAAAAACACAGTAATTTTGTGAAATATTACTACAATGTAAAATAACTGTTAATATATTGTAAAATGTAATTTATTCCAGTGATCAAAGCTGAATTTTCTTCAGTGTCACATGATCCTTCAGAAATCATTCTAATATGCTGTTTTGCTGCTCAAGAAACATTTATGATTATTATCAATGTTAAAAACAGCTGAGCTGCTTCATATTTGTGTGGAAACTGTGAGACATGAATTTTTTCGGGATTCTTCGATTAATAGAAAATTCTAAAAAACAGCATTTATTTAAAATCAAAATCTGCTGTAACAAAATAAATGTCTTTACTGTCACTTTTGATCAATTTAATTCTCCCTTGATGAATAAAAGTATTAATTTATTTAAACAAACAAACAAACAAACAAACAAAACAAAAAAAAAAAAAACGTTCTGACCCTAAACTTTTGAACGGTACCGTAGCTTTACATTCATTCAATCATACTCAATATGTAGATCTTATACTATAGAGCAAAGTAAAAAATAGCATACAGATATCTTTCTTTTTCTCTATAAAGAAAAGTGATTTGCAGCAAGACAGCCCTACAACTCCACACTGAAATCCTTTTGGAGAAAATGAATGAGAAAAATATTGCGAGTTGAAACACATAAATAATGAGTTGAAACACATGCGTATTCGAGTGTTTTTAGTTCAGGATTGGATTACATGGAGGTGTGGATGTCATATAGTGAACTGCTGGTGCTGACGCCCGTCTCTGTGTATCCACGGCAACAGCAGGATTGGTTTTTAGCGTGTCTGACGGCGAGTTCAAGGACAGCAGCGCAGAACCAGACCGAGCATCTGACAAAAGCCCAACGTGACGGTGTTGTGACTGCGAGCGGGAGAAACACTCAACAGCTCAACAGATTATAAATCTTTTCTTCTATGGTACAACATAAGAAAACAATGAATTGCATGAGGTCATGCTTTACACACTTGAATACAAAACCCTTTTGCCCTATTTACACTTAAATAAGGCAAAATACCCTTAAATTTAATGAGTGCACTCATTAAATCCCATAATGCACCGCTGTAACGGCAACTAACGTACACTCAACAGCTAGAGAATTCCCATAATGCACTGTGAGGGTCGTCCCGCCAGAAGATGGCGCCCACAGCTGGATCTACCACTGGTCCAATGTGGCTACAGCGTAATATCATACAGGTATAAATTCATTTTTAATTGATTATTCAACTGTTTAATTAAGGTTTATACATGCTAGTTTCCATGACTGAGTAGGTAAACCTGTAACGTGTAGCCTATTAGCCATCCAAAACGCTCGACGCAGACAATCTCACGAAATAGGCTTTAATCAGCAACGAGAATAACAGAGAACTACAAACATAACCAATACAAAGGACACTGACAAAGAACTTGGAGTATATATATATATATATACACAGAAGCAACTGTGTAATTAATCAGAAACCAAGGAAATTAACAAGGTGATAAACAAGACTAAACTGAAGTTACATGACAACAATGTACTAAAAAAATGGAAACGTTTTTCTTTTCACTTTGCATTTGTTTCACTTTGTTTACAACATCCCCGTTCACAAATATTTGGGTCCACAAATATCGCTGTATTCTGCCAGGCCAGTAGATGGCGATGTCACTTTGTGATATGTGATACACATGCGCATGACGTCTCCGTTTGCAAAAAATCACGTTTTTTTTAGTTTACATGGAGATGATATCGGCATCGCTTTCAAAAACTTGCACTTTGAGGCTACGTCTACATTAATCCGGATACATTTGAAAACGGCGTTTTCGTTTATAAACGCTCTCCGTCCACACTAGCGTTTTCAAGTGTTTTCGGACGTTTCAGTGTGGATGAGAAACTTTTGAAAAACGCCTGAAAACGCTAAATTCACCTTTACTGCGCATGTGTAAAATCCCACAAAAGCTCACTGATATGATTCAGATGGAAAAATAAATAATGAAGTTATCGCGCAATTCTTCTGACAGGATAATTTTATTTAGTAAAATATCTCACCATTCACTGATGCATCCAGGTCGAACGCAGACACCATATGTTTGGTCTAAAACGCGACTGCTCTCATGTATTACCGCAGGACAGCAAATGTGAGTACATTCTGTCATCTTTGCAGGACTGTGATATGAAGAGTGTGGAATGTAGAATATTTTTAGCAACAGTGTGAAAGTGAATAGCACATAACAGGCACAATACTGGTATAAACATGAATATCTATTGGTACAATATGCGTCACATGACTAAATTTACGTCATCGTTTTTAAATCCCTCCGGTTTCACAGTCCACACTACAACGCGAAAACAGCGTTTTCAAATGTATCCACTTTGGAGTGCGTTTTCAAAAAGCTTCGTTTTCATTAATAAAAACGCCGTCTCAGTGTGGACGGAAGGCCAAAACGGAGAGAAAAAGATGCGTTTTCAAACGAAAACGTATTAGTGTGAACATGGCCTGAAACTCGTTTTGCGTTTGAGTTTTCAGGCCCCCAAAATGGCGTCATTGTGTAAACGAACAGCCAAAACGTATAAAAGGTTTTCCATTTTTAGTTTAAAACAGTGTTGTGTAAACGGCCCCTAAAAGGAAACACAAGAAGCATGAACAAAAACCCAATGAAACCTAACATAACCCTGACAAAACCATTTTAAAGCACATTAAATGCCAATCAGGGACTTATTTTTGTAAGTATTTTGACCTATTCATATTTGAATCTGAATAATTGTATCGACTCCAGACTTTTGAACGGTACTTCAAATAAATGAATGCAACAGAATCCAACCAGGATTACTGAACCTCTCCTACATGCAGACATTAAATACGGGTCTTCAATTCGAGCAGGACGGAGCGAAGATGGGACGGATCCATTAGATGTTACTTAGTTTTCCTATAATGGAAATTTCTCCTGACATAGAAGGTGATGGACTGAACAAAGCAAAGATGAGCTTCATTGGATGATGCACCAATAAAATGCATAAATAAAGGTTTCTAAAGTGTGGGAATCTGAAGAACACTAAATAGTGTGCGAAAAGAACACAGTCTTCTCTTCTCTACACTGAACTTTGGTGTAGAAACAATTTCCACTAGTAAATTATATATATATCATATATTAATATATGATATAACATATTTTTAAAAAAGCACACGTTTCATTCCCTCTGCTGTTTTCTTATCATTAGTAGGCATGAAGTGTATGTCTCACTTCTCATATGGAGAGAAAAGAGGCAGTGATAATAAAAGATGATGAAGAGACAGATGGAGGCGAGCCAAAGAGAGAACGAGAGAACATTGTAATGTGAAATGAGCAGAGAGAGAAACTGATAGAGGGATCAATCAGTGGACAGGTGAAAGCTGTTGACAGCTTATTTCCGGCTCGATCCACGCTGACCCTCGCCGTCTGTGATGCGGAAAACAACAACAGCATCTCCCTCTCTCTCTCTGTCCTGCTGGAGGTGATAGACCGTCCTCCGAGAAGGAGAAACGTGACCCTGGATCACGTCACCAGTCTCGAGTCGCACGGGTATATCTGAGGCAATATCCAACAACACATTGTATGGGTCAAAATTATCCATTTTTCTTTTATGCAAAAAATCATTAGGATATTAAGTAAAGATCATGTTCCATAAAGATATTTAGTAAATTTCCTACCGTAAATATATATATCATGTATTTGTGTGAGTGAATGCTGCACAATCGCCAACATAAATGAACAACTTTAAAGGAGATTTTCTCAATGTTTCGATTTTTTTGCACCCTCAGATTCCAGATTTACAATAGTTGTATCTCTGCCAAATATTGTCCTATCCTAACAAACCACACATCAATGGAAAGCTTATTTATCCAGCTTTCAGATGTTGAATAAATCTAAATTTCAAAAAAATTACCCATGTGACTGGTTTTGTGGTCCAGGGTGACGTTTGAAACCCATTCTGCACCAGTAATGTGATCAGGGCTTGACATTAACTTTTTTTGCTCACCAGTCACTCTGGCTAGTGGTTTTCCAAAGTTACCAGCCACTCAGCATTTTCACTGGCCACAATTTTGACATCTGCAATTGACATATGAAAAACTGCCATATACTGTATATAGATTTAACAGCAGGTTTTATTAGGCTGCTGTCACTTTAAGACCTGACGCACTGATCCAATATACTGTTACACATGCGTTTTCTTTCTCATCTGTTTACATTCACTTAAAACATAACTGTGTTTGTGTGAATACTCGCTAAGACCGGCATTTAGATATAATTTTGTGTGTATTTGACTGTTTAAGTGCAATAAGCAGCACATTTTAGTCCTGAGAGGTGGCGTTATGTGCCACACTTTGAGTGTTTGAGCACAAAATCTGCAGGAATGAGTAAAATTATGTACAATACGCACAATCTGAAAATCAAGCCCTGTAAATGAGTGAGTGAGTGGAGGCGGGTTTGTGTGTCTCTCGCTGTCGGAGAGATGAGAGAGAGAGAAAGAGGAGCTGATATCATGGATCTATTCCGGGAAATGAGTCTTGGAAGCGTTTCAGTATCAATATGTGTTGAAAAATCGATATTTTTGACAACACTACATCGCACTTAGTTTATTATTTCTGATGCCTTTTTAAAAGTCTACAATTGATTTTTTTCATATATTACATATAAAATTCAACCCGTTTTTAATGTCAAGCCCTGAATGTGATGTATTTTGATTAAAACAGGACACTGAAGAAGTCTAGTAGAGCTGCATGATTAATCGTTAAAAGATATACTAACATATAATATGTAACATTATAAATGCCTTTAATGATTAATTGAATACATCCTTTCAGAATAAAGGGATGAATGTATTTAAAGTAACAGAGGAAAGCAAATCAAATCTGATTTATATCCCCGTCTCCACTTGTGAATCAGTGATGGTTTATTCCCGGCTCTGATTCATAATCCCACTGTTGTCATGTTGTGGTGCGGATGAGATTATATCTGTATACTTAGGATCCACACATAAAGATCTTGCATTTCAGAACAGTTCAGACACGAGTACTTTTTAAAGGGATAGTTATCATTCACTAATTTTCATGTCACTCCAAACCTGTATGATAGTTTCAACCTGTTCATAAATGATAACAAAATGATGTCTGAAATGTCCCTTATAAATCATAAATCTTTCAGCCACCAGCACTTTTTAAATGGCTGTACTGATCCAAACCAGCGTTAAACCAGCACAACCCTGTCTGAACATGAACAAAAAAAGGAAAAAATTCTAAGCTGGGAAGTCGAATCCGTGATTAAGAAGCTTTGGGAGGACATATCAGAAATAATCTCCGGTGTAAGAAGCAAATCTATGTCAAATCTATGTAAAGCCTTTTTACTGGAGTGCTGAAGTACAAACCTCATCTCTTCACCCTGAGGACTGTATACGCTCTTTCACTGCTGACACGTAACTTGAAGAACTCATTTCAGACTGTATTACAAACACCGACAGCAACCTCTAACCTTTAGATAGATCCAGACACACCTCCACTCTTCCTAATGAGAGAAGCTACAGAACCGAGGAAAAACACAAGGAGCGCCGGATCAGATATGGAGACGCAACGGAGATGAATCAATACAGTCACATCTATTTCTCTGCAGAGACTGATGAACGAGGGGTGTGAAAGACCAGCGTGAACTCAGTGTTTTCTTCACCTGTTTTCCAGTAGAATCCTTAAAACAAGATTCATTTCTTGAGATGCAGTTGTGTAAGACTCTAACAATTTTCATAACTCATTAGTAGCCGCCAAGGAAATGTCTATGACATTTGAGTGTTATGAATTATTGATCGAGATGAAATTGGACACCGTCACGAGTCTGTGTTGGTGAAAGAAAGTGAAAAGTGAACTAGATATATATATAAATGAGTATCAGTACTATAATATATCAGTACTATAATAAATTAGTACTATACACACACATATATATATATATATAGTACTGGGGCCGGTTTCAGAAAGATAGACTTTGACTATGGCTTAGATATAGTAGATAGTCAGACTTCAGATAGACATCTAAATCAGACCGTTGCACAAAGCACTTAAGACTCTGACTATCTAAAGTAGGACTACACTGCAATGCATTCTGGGTAAAATAACACACTTTTCAAAACATGGCGGATCGAGTAAGCGCATTCAACCGCTCAGTGCAGTTTACCCCAGCGGAGAATATGTGTGTGTTGGAGGAGTGTAACAGTTACAAGGACATTTTACTTGGGGAATTTAGCGGAGAATGTAGTAATAAGAAGAAATGTTTAAATTATGAGCCATTTTCCCTTTTCTTTTGGCTGTTTGTAATGTAACTGATGGTTACTGCTGGTTGCCAAGGTAACAGAGTCTTAGACCTAAGTTAGCCTGGGTTAGGTGTCTAATTTTTTTGGTCTAAATTAAGTCAGTCTTTATTTTTGTGAAACAGTCTAACTTGCATTAGACTAGTCTATGAGCAAATTATAGACTTGTCTAACACTATAGACCGGTCTAAAATAGCTTTGTGAAACCGGCCCCTGCTGGTCCAAAAGTTTGGAAACATGGCTATTTTTAATGTTTTTTTTTTTTTTAAGAAGTCTCTTATTCTCATCAGGGCTGCATTTATTAGATCAAAAATACAGAAAAAACTATAATATTGTAAAATATTATGACAATTTAAAATACTGGTTTTCTATTTTAATATACTTTAAAATATAATTTACTCCAGTGATCAAAGCTGAATTTTCAGCATCATTACTCCAGTCTTCAGTGTCCTTCAGAAATCTTTCTAATATGAGGATTTATAGGCCTTTTCAGAATGTTTGTAAACAATAGGCACCAAGATACTTCCGGCTTACTGTCGTCAAAAGTAGAAAATCTTAACTATCCCCTAAATTATACGATTCATCCAGTGTTTACATTTCTGCTTTAACTCTGCTTCGTGTATTCTCAATCTAACGTTACATCTACAAAATCACATCAGAGCATTTATCTTCAGCCGGGGAAATTTGAGACTAATATTAGTAAACTTGTCTCTTTTGAAGATCAGATTCATTGCCAGTCACTGCCTGAAGTAAACAATATTAACCAACTGAGACTCACGCGCTCTCACGCCACACATCCATTTCCTCACGCAACTTACCGAAATGTATATTCCTCATAATATCGACCAATCAGTGTTTTTCAACCGTGCAAAGGTCAATAAAACAGCTGGAGAACAATTATGTCACATAACATTTACCTTCAGGAAAGCCATTTAATGACCACGATAGGCTATATAATGTTAGCACGTTATTTTGGCTGGAAAAAAGAGCCAGAGAGAGAGTATTTACTGTCGACGGTGGATCTCTCTTCCATGCAATTTACTAGCGTTGCCATAGGAACTCTTCAGCTTTTGCCACCCGGAAGAACGTCTATTACTGTTGTGACGTCGTGGTGAATTGTCGTATTATCAATGTTGGAAACAGTTGTGCTGCTTAATATTTATTTTTGTATAACCTGTGATACTTTTTGTATTGTCTGTTTGGTTTCGGGGCAGACGATCTCAGAGCCATCTGTTTCCCACCCAGCATCCATTGGGAATTCTGTACTTTGCTTATCCGGATCACAGGGAAAAGGACTGTGCTTCTGGGACACAGATGCTTGCTTTCCCATTGGGCCGTGGACCAGCGAGGTCTTTCCTCCGTTAATAACCACCTGACCTACATACTGTAGGTGGCACCGCGAAACTGACGGGATGAACACCAGACACACACGGATTCTCCTGATAATAAAGCCTTTCAGGATCTCAATGCACATTTTGACCACAGTGTCTACAAATACTGAGCACTTATCTCATCTAATCTATTGGATTATTGTCAATGATTGTGTGTCATATGAAGCACCTCCATCTTATTTTCCTCTCTTCATATAAATCTTCCTCATTGGCTGGTTTGCAGGTCGGCGGTGTAAGTCTTCGGGGAGAAACACACGGCGATACGAGGCAGTTTTACTCCGGCAGAAAGAGCAGCAGCTAGGCATGAAATTTCCCTTGATATTCCACGGTTGGATCTCAGCCGTTCGTTCTTACACACACACACACACACACACACACACACACACACACACACACACACACACACACACACACACACACACACACACACACACACACACACACACACACACACACACACACACACACACACACACACACACACACATTCTTGTACCTCTATCTTTATGAGGACTTTCATTGGCACAATGCAATCTCTAGCCACTTACCCTAACCTTACCCATCACAACTAAGTGCCTAACCTGACCCCTGACCCTAAAAATGATCAAAATATTAAAAATGAGCAAAACACTCAAAAATGTTCATGGAAGTCCCTGATAGAAATTCTGAAAAGGTTTAGCTATATACACTCCTGTTCAAAAGTTTTGTTTTTGAAGGTCTCTTCTGCTCACCAAGACTGCATTTATTTGATCAAAAATACAGAAAAATGTGAAATATTATTATAATGTAAATCAGCTGTTTTCTATGTGAATATATAGTAAAGTGTAATCTATTCCTGTGATCAAAACTGAATGTTCAGCATCATTACTCCAGTCTTCAGTGTCACATGATCCTTCAGAAATCAGTAGAATATGATGATTTGATGCTCAAGAAACATTTATGATTATTATCAGTGTTGATTATAGTCAGTGTTTTTTGTGGAAATGGTGATACATTTATTTTCCAGTATTCTTTGATGAATAGAGAGTCCAAATAAACAGCATTTATTTGAAATAGAATCTTTTTTCAATATTATAAAAGCATTTACTGTCACTTTTGAGCAATTTAATGCATCCTTGTTTTAAAAAAATATTAATTTCTCTAAATAAGTAAAAAACATACTGACCGTTAATGTATGTAGGTAAATATTGCTGTTATACATTATATTTTAAAAACACCATCATTTAAGGTATTTTAGAGCAAATAAATAAATAAATAAAGATTATCATTCAAACAGCACAAAAAGTATTGAAATCTTCAACACTGATAATGGTTTGTTGTTTTAAGGGGAGACACCCCAGGTGAATAGGAAAAAAAAAAAACTACTGGATATCAGCATGAAACTTCCCCAGTTGATTACTGACATTAAGACAAATATCTTTTGTATTACAAGTTTTTAGAATATTTATGTTTAAATATGCAAATGAGGTATTATCTCATTAAAAATGCGCTAATTTACATATATTTCCAGAAGAGAAATCTGAACACTGGATAAAGCCAGATTCAAAATTCTTGTTTCATTTTGCTGACATATTAGAGTCAAAGGTTTTTACAGAGGGGATTCTGGATATCTCTTTTTATCACTCCATTAATCAGAAAAGACTGTCAACAGCCAAAAAAATCCAGTTTCGCCCTGTTTTTTTAGGTATAAAATGTTGTATAAATCAGAATCTGAATGATATATGAACAAACCCCTCAGTAAAAACCTTAAGAATATAGATAGGAATACAACTGGAAAGTTTGGTTTATGTAAGTGCTGCTGAAGTGGAGATTTCTGGCTCAGAGTATGAGAAAAAAAACATTTTGAGAAAACGGCCTTTAAAGATTTGTATTGTAAAAATTCATACTTTTTTAGTGGAAACAACTATTTACAGACAAAATATCTTATCAAATCATTAGCAATCAACAATACAAACCACCTAAAACACATCAAAACTTATACAACATAGCATTTATGGCCTTCAACTGAACAGAACCCCAGTGAAACACAGTCAAAAACACACTCTGGAAATGCCAGAGCACGTCACGTGACGCATCTGAACGAATCACGTTGTCAGAAATTGACATCAGCCAATGAGATTTCGCTTTTAGAGTTAAATGCCCCATTGTACTTTCACGATTGGTTGCTGATAAAAAGGAAATGACCATATTTGGATCCGACAGCACTGTACAGGAGAGAGAGAGCTTTCTAACGGTGTGTGTGATGACGGGGAGCAGCGGGATGATTTACAACGCCAACTTTTGCTGAATTTAGGAGAAATCTACAGACACAAATAGACAAAGTGAAGTAAAATAAAGACCTAAATGTGTATTTCGGACTTTTTTTCACCACAAGTCTGAAAGAACACATGTTATTGAAGACAAATAGTCCAAAATCTCAAAATTGACCAGTGAAAAAAAACGATGTTTTTGCCTGCCGTGTCTCGCCTTAACACACAACATCGATCATGTACGAATGATTTAACACACCCACAACACACATGTGGTTAGTTAGACATGAGGGATCGCGCATGCATGAGTCCTGTGACAGATATCAGAGTCTGAGAGAGAGAGAGATGTTATCCAGAAGCCTCAGGCATGTTCCTCGGAGCCCTGAAGCTCACATCAAGTCGTCTCCATTTGCTGGAAAGGTCAGACAGCCTTTCTCTCCACCTCAGGCATATATGGACGTCCATTTCTGCCAGCTGTTGACCTCTCGATCTGTCTCTCTGTCTAAAAATACATGCATGGGTGATCATCACACAGTCAGTGTTCTAGCAGGTTCCTCTGGGATCATCATATCATCACAATCTACACAGCTTCTGCTCGACTACAACACGAAAAATTTCTTGGGCAAAAGCTTAACCCATTCTGCTTACACAACAGCTGTGTCTCAGTTCAGAGGCTGCATCCTTCCAAGGGTGCATTTGAAGGTTGAATTAATCATCCAGGGTCAAACGAAGGCTGTCCAAATTCGAGAGCTCCTTCAAATTCAGTCTACAAATGCGTCCTTCTTTTTCCGGGCTGCAAAAGTTAGAGTGAGCAGATTCTTCGCAGCCTAGCCTATCCCAAGATTCATTGCAACTTAAATTTACCCAAATAACTATACTGCTAATAAAAAAAAAAAAAAAAAAAAAAAAAAAACTTTTTTTTTTGGTTTAAAACGACTTCAAACTTAAAACCGTCTGATCTAAAGCTATTTAGTCTACTTCAAACTTCCTGGTCCGGCTCATCAAATCATCATATTAGAATCATCATGTGACACTGAAGGCTGGAGTAATGATGCTGAAAATGCAGCTTTGATCACAGGAATAAATTACACTTTACTATTTGACCACATAGAAAACAGCTGTCTTATATTGGAATAATATTTCACAATTTTACTGAATTATTATCAAATAAATGCAAAAAAATATTAATTTGTTTTACACACTTTTTAATGCTAGTGCAGGGGTGGGGAACGTCGGTCCTGGAGAGCCACTGTCCTGCAGAGTTTAGCTCCAACCCTGATAAAAACTCATCTGATTGTAGCCTTAATGATCCTAAAGACATTGATTAGCTGGTTCAGGTGTGTTTGATTAGGGTTGGAACTAAACTCTGCAGGACAGTGTGTTAGACAGTGTGTTCCCCTGTGCTAGTGTATATCAGCATCATTTCAATATTTACAGGGATCAAACATACTGATGGTGATGAGACCTATACGAGAAACTTTTAATTTTTTTAAAAGACGTGCTCAAACTTCCTGTTTCAATAGGAAATATGTCAACACGTCAAAGGTAATTGTGCAAACCAAGCCATTCCATGGGGTCTGTAAAGATAAAGTGCACTGAAAAACACACAGTCCATAAACACTGTTTTTGAAATGTGTCCTGTTTTACACAACTCTTAGCATGCTGTCAACACCATAAAACTCGCACATAGACGATGCATCAACAAATTATGCTAATAAAAAAGAAAAACCTATAAAGAAAAATGTATTCCTGTGATCAAAGCTGAATTTTCAGCATCATTTCTAGTGAGTTTACTAGTAATGATGCTGAAAATTCAGCTTTGATCACAGGAATAAATTACACTTTACTATATATTCACATAGAAAAAAGTTATTTTAAATTGTAATAATATTTCACGATTTGACTGTTTTTACTGTATTTTTAGCAAATAAATGCAGCCTTGGTGAGCAGAACAGATGTCTTTCAAATGTGTCCTGTTTTAATCAACTCTTAGCGTGCTGTCAACACCATTAAACTCTCACATTGATCGATGCATCTAAGAATTATGCTAATAAAAAAGAAAAACCTCATTAACATGACGAGTCTACCATCATGACTCATCATCATCTCTAATTTAAATGTTTGCATTCACGACCGAACAGAAATCTTGCTGCAAACTAAATACATGCACTAGAATAAGTCAGGGAGAATCTGTATTTCTGCACTGGTCTGATCTTCACAATTATAGACAAACACAATCTGTAATAACTAGTAATAACACAGTTGTACTTCTGAGTGATCATTGACATGGCAGGCAGGATAAAGAAAGTGAACCTCTGAATCAGAGCCAATTATGTATTACCAGCTAATTGAGATGCTGCGGAAAAACCTAAAGAGGGCTGTGGTATCATTAAAAACCAGAGAAATTGATCAACTAAAACAGATTTGTGGTCCAAACCTGGTCAAAAGTCTCATAAGCAGCAACAGAAAATGTGTGGTGGAGGTTTTACACTGCTGCTCAAACACCTGGAATAATTCAGATTTCCTCATATTATAAAAGAAGTCTCTTATGCTCACCAAGGCTGTATTTATTTGATCAAAAATACAGTAAAAACAGCAAAATTGTGAAATATTATTACAATTTAAATCAGCTGTTTTCTATGTGAATATATAGTAAAGTGTAATTTATTCCTGTGATTATTTATGCTTTTTTTTGCTTCGTATTTTTGTGGAAACTTTGATGCAGTATTTTTGTTCAAATAAGTGTAGCTTTGGTGAGAATAAGAGACTTCTTTTAAACATAAAATATTCCAAACTTTAGACCGGTAGTGTACAAGTTACTAAATTCAAGGGGTCCTTTACTTTCTCCACCCTGCATTGTGAATGATTGCATACTGTATTCAATAAAACTGTGATGTATGGGTAAATATAACAGGGCGATGTCAAAGCATTTTGTTGGCGATTGCATGAATCCCCTAGAAAGACTTAAAAAACTAGGGCTGGGAATTGACACAAATTTCACAATTTGATTCGATTCGATTTCGATTATTTTGGATATCAGGTACAATACACTGCAAATTTTCTCAAGGATAACAAATCTCTTAACTATTATTGTAAACTATGGGAGTCAGTTGTAGCCTATAGGCTTCATTAGCCTACTATAATATTGAAGGTAAAAAATAACTGATTTGTATACAAAGTTATATGAAATTATATAAAAATTTAAATGATGGCTGTCATAAAAACTTTCCAGATTTATTCAAACATGCATTAAATATTGAAGAACATTAAAAATTATAATGAATATGTAATATGGTGCATATATTGAACAAAATGCTCCTCTCTAGAGTTAATTTTTCTAGCTGACTAACGAGTTTATGGTCACTGGATATGGTTTTTCTGAGGTAAATGTGACGTTACATGACATTGTTTACTAACGTCTTTCCACGGTTGAAACACTGATTGAGCGATTCCATGTCACATGATACGGACTTCGATAAGTTGTACTCTACCTTTAACACACTTTCAGATGCTCATTCATGTTTATTTCGCGCTGTAACAGATATTAAGGCGGAAGAGAAGATCACGTGCTACTCTTGAGCTGAGCCAGAGCGATCTCACGCCACAGCGCCAAAACGGTGATTATGTTTTTGAATTTCGTAAGAAAATGGACGTAATTTGAAATCTGAGACTTTGTTTCATATCAATAATAACAAAGCACAAAGATTATTGCGATTTATTGGATGGGATGCGCGCAACAATTTTCCATTCATTCATCAACTGAAAACAGGATGACTAATCGATTCTTGAGATTTAAGAATCGATATCGTTTCGTAAAAATGAGAATCGATTAAAATCGGGAAATCTATATTTTTTACCCAGCCCTATAAAAAACTCAATGCATGTGCTTTTCAAACACCCCAGAATAGCTGAGTTTGTGCTGGGCAGAGCTCATGACACACAGTATGCCTGAAACACACTTCACTTTAACCTGAAAACTTGCATCAAAAGAGTTTGTTTGGCGTGTTATCGAGTAAATGCCTTCATATGCGGCGCGTGAACGCCACAAGAAATCAGAATTCTGGTAAAAACGAAGCGACTTTCATGTCCTTTTTTGATGCTTTCGAACATTTTTCAAAAGAGAAATAATTTCCGGATCCATTCTATGAAGGGCACTTGGATTTCTCTGAATGGCGTCATTAACTTCAATCATGGAATGAGAGTAATGCGAGAACACACGATAACCTTCAAAAATATGTCCTGTTTCTGCATGTGAGATCAGACTGTGCTGGTATATTTGTGGCTGTAAACGCTATAAATTAGACCCTATAATATAAGGCTGTGACTCATATATAATAAGTGTAAAAAAGGTATATGCTACAGTATTTGCATTGAGTATAAATAGCAACAAACAGCATTTTGTTTACAATAATAGATGTACAGTGTAAGCAGAAGTAATGCGCTGTTTGATAAAGGAACCGGCTATTTATAATAAGAGTAAAAATGCTATATATTTCACATTTGCACTAAATAATGGCATTTTGTTTACAATGAACACAAATAGTGATTGATACTATTAAAGGGGTGGTTGATTATGCTTTCATTTTCCTAACTTTAGTTAGTGTGTAATGTTGCTGTTTGAGCTTAAACAACATCTGCAAAGTTACGACGCTCAAAGTTCAAAGCAAAGGGAGATATTTGCTTTTAAAGAAATCGCTTTTTAAGGACTACAACAAACGGCTGGTAGAGACTACACCACATTCCTCCCGGGTTAGTGACATCACCAACCCTAGAATTTACATAAACCCCGCCCCCTGAACACGATTTATAGATTATCAAGACAGAATATGCTAATCAATGACTAGAAGATAACTACACATCAGCTTCATAAATTCATCAACTATCCATTCAGAAATGTCCTGTTGCTTCTACATGTTGTCTCTTCTTGAGTCTCTCCATTATTTTCTAACTCTATAAATGGGGTCCAATTGTGCTTTTTCACCTCTTCAACTTTAGTTAGTTTGTACTGTTGCTGTTTGAGCATAAAAGAGATCTGCAAGGTTACAAAGCTCAAAGTCACTCCAAAGGGAGATATTTTATTTAACAGAATCCACTTTTCAAGAACTACAACGAACGGCTCGTTTGGACTACAACTCGATTTTTCCGGATCTTATGAAGTCATAATGTTCCTCATTTAAAATAATCCCCGTCCACAGAATACACAAAAAAGTTGATTACTGTTTGAATTACCATAGCTTTCAGACAAATTTTATGATTAAATGGTGTATAACATTGTATCTAAAGTGACTAAAAAAATTACAAAAACAAAACAAAACTTACCACTCTGAAACGTCCTGTGAAAGCTGTGCTTGCATAGTCTGTGAATGAAATCTGTTCTACACGATCCTCTTGTTTGTTAACATTATTATTATTAAGTCTAAATCAGACTTGCATTGGTTTGAAATTGCTGCTATTTACATCTGCCAAGAGGTGTCAATCAAAGCATACTGGGCCAATCACAGCACACTGGGCCAGCGAACCAATTACAGCAACACTGGGCCAGCGAACCAATCACAGAAACACTGGGCCAGGGGCCAACTAACCAATCACAGAAACACTGGGCCAGCTAACCAATCACAGCAACACTGGGCCAACTAACCAATCACAGCACACTGGGCCAATCACAGCATACTGGGCCAGCTAACCAATCACAGCAACACTGGGCCAGCTAACCAATCACAGCACACTGGGCCAGCTAACCAATCACAGCAACACTGGGCCAGCTAACCAATCACAGCAACACTGGGCCAGCTAACCAATCACAGCACACTGGGCCAGCTAACCAATCACAGCAACACTGGGCCAGCTAACCAATCACAGCAACACTGGGCCAGCTAACCAATCACAGCAACACTGGGCCAGCTAACCAATCACAGCACACTGGGCCAGCTAACCAATCACAGCACACTGGGCCAGGGGCCAACTAACCAATCACAGCAACACTGGGCCAGCTAACCAATCACAGCAACACTGGGCCAGCTAACCAATCACAGCAACACTGGGCCAGCTAACCAATCACAGCACACTGGGCCAGCTAACCAATCACAGCAACACTGGGCCAGCTAACCAATCACAGCACACTGGGCCAGCTAACCAATCACAGCAACACTGGGCCAGCTAACCAATCACAGCAACACTGGGCCAGCTAACCAATCACAGCACACTGGGCCAGCTAACCAATCACAGCAACACTGGGCCAGCTAACCAATCACAGCAACACTGGGCCAGCTAACCAATCACAGCAACACTGGGCCAGCTAACCAATCACAGCAACACTGGGACAGCTAACCAATCACAGCAACACTGGGCCAGCTAACCAATCACAGCACACTGGGCCAGGGGCCAGCTAACCAATCACAGCAACACTGGGCCAACTAACCAATCACAGAACATTTGGTATTTCAGAAGGAGGGGCTTCGTCGTTTAACCAGACTGGGGAGAGAGAAGATGTAATAATTTAAAATATGTGAAAAATAATGTGGTTTTTTTTAACAATCAAGCATGAAAACATATTCTAGTACACCCCAAGACAAAATCAAGACTTCGTAAAAGGGTCACAAGACCCCTTTAATGCAAAGTTTAAATAGAAGTAAGAGGCTATCTGTACCAGAGATAAAAATCTGAGGTGGGAAAACAGACTTTGCCAATAAACCTCAGTGTAATTAAACACACTGCCATTAAATAAATGTGTTGGTGAAAGTATGAAGAGTTTCTATTTCTGTCTGTCTGTCTGTCTGTCTGTCTGTCTGTCTGTCTGTGCGGCTCAAGGCACGTCTGTGAATGTTATTGTCTTCTATAACTATTCAGCATCAGAATAAATTATAAATGGCACTGATCTTTTATAGCCAGAGATAATGAGCAGGTCACGTGATCTGAGCATCTGGACTGATGTATACATGGTTTCTGTTGAGTGTGTGTGTGTGTGTGTGTGTGTGTGTGTGTGTGTGTGTGTGTGTGTGGGGGTGTATGTGTGGGGGTGTGTGTGTGTGTGTGCGTGCACCTTATAAAAAGGCAGAAATATTTCCAGAGGGAGATGGGAAGTTCAGTAACACAGTAAGAGCTGTCTTGAGCTGTCAGTCAAAGCATCACACACACACACACACACACACACACACACACACACACACACACACACACACACTGTGTGCGTTCTGTCAAAACAATGTACTGTAGTTGCCCACATAATACCACACTTGCAATCCTATAGAGCTGGTAAGTCCCGCCCCTTCCGCTAACCCCACTGGACCTCTAGGTTGAAAAATCGTCAATGCAAGTGAATGTGAGAAAATAATTATTTTCTGGTCCCGTTTGAATTGTGCCATGAATGTGAACATATGTTGAACTGTGAATTTTTTATATAATTTTTCATGTTACGAGTTTGACAGTATATTGCATGATTCTCTGGCTAGCAGTTGTGGAGAAAGACTACATGTCGCCTACGTGACGTCACCCCATAACACATTTTCCCTCCGCTTGTCAAATCACGGTGCTAATGCTGCGATCATCTCTGGAGACAGATCGAGATGCCTGTGTGTTTTGTACCCAAATGTCACCATTCAAACCAGATGGGCTGTTCTTTCTTCAGATTCCCGTCTGATGTAAAAACTAGTTGCAGTCCACAAAGTGCTCTCACACAATGTCTAACCGTATCAAACTTCTACCCGCTAAATTGTAGCATTCTTCACATGAAAAATTATATTAAAAATTCACAGATAACATATGTTCACATTTATGGCAAAATTCAAACGAGACCAGAAAATAATTATTTTCTCTCATTCACTTGCATTGACGATTTTTCAACCTAGAGGTCCAGTGGGGTTAGCGGAAGGGGCGGGACTTACCAGCTCTATAAAGCCTACAGTATTTGATCTGTTATGCAAATTTCTGAGGCCTCTAAATGATCAACATGATCAAAAAGTAAAAGCCTTTTAATATAACTGTACAAACGTCCTCCTTCAGCTCTGTGTCTTTTCGCTGTGAAATCTTCACTGATTTTTGTCAAGTAAACGTAAGAATATCTTCAAGATGAACAACTTAAGTTTACCTCATTATCTTTTTTTTCTTTTTTCTTTTTAAAAAAAAAATCAAATTCACATTTTTATTTGTTCATCTCTCAATCATCATTGTATTCCATTGCATTACGTGTTTTAAAACTAGAGCTTTGATCATAAAACTAAGAATTTAAGCATCATATTAAGACACATTATTGGCACATATAGAGTGATGACTGATATTTATATACATTTTATGTCAGTATTCTGTTATAAATTCTCAATTGACAGTATTGATGTGGACAGGCATGATGTGGATTACCACAAAAAAATGTAATTGCTCATTTAAATAAATAAATAAGTTTATAATGAGGCACTGACAATGAAAGTGTCTCAAATTTTCAAAGCTTGTCATGTTATAAAAGCACTTTCTGTACATGCATTCTGCTGTCAAAACTTGTGTATTATTGGAGCCATCATTGTTACAGTCATTTTAAGTTTTTCCAGTTAATGCACTGCTTTTGCATTGCCATGGTGACAGAGTTATAAAATTGGAAGCAAAGTAAAAGGTTAAGCGATTTCTTTCCACCTTAAAACAGTGTTAACAAGCATATTGTTTATGTCTTGTGGCTGTATTTTTAATAATTAAAGATTGTAAATCTCTCACTGTATCCCAGATTGTTGCTCTTTTGTTTAAAAAAATGAGGAAATTAATTGTGGTAATCAACAGTCCAACACAAATCCTGTTTAACTTAGAGACACAGAAACGTCTGGTGTGATGTTTGAGGGGTGCGACCTGGAAACCTGATTCACTCCAGATCACTTGATCTGTGTGTGTGTGTGTGTGTGTGTGTGCTCTCTCCTGAGACAGACACGCTTCTCTATTATTCAGTGGAAGAGAGTGCAGATGTACAGGTATCAGCACACACACACACACACACACACACAGAATGGAAAAAATCAATTGTTTCTCCTACAAACTGAAACGCCAGTAATAATCTCACATTCATCTCCACTCGAGTTTCACAGAGATCTCAACAATGTCTCAAACTGAGCTGAGATATGCCAAGATAGGTAAGAGGGTTTTCACAATCGAACGTTTGGAACCTTTCAGCGAACATTCTTAAAATAACCATTTTTGACAGATAAACAAATGTTTACATGGTTATATTTTCATATGCATATTGCATTCATACTTGAAAGATGTCAAACTGGCACGAGTGAAATTGCAGTGAACCTAAACCAAAAAAAAAGAATCATGTCTAGTTTTTAAATTATGGTTATTATAGTTCACTAAAACTGAAGCTAAAAGCATGAAAATACATTTTTGTTACTTGAAATAAATGTTAACTGAAAAATAATAAAAAATGCTGGGTCAAATATGGAGAAACCCAACCGATAAGTTAAACTTTTAAACGGTTGGGTTCATATTTTGAAACATCCCAGCATTTTTTAGAGAGGCTTGGGAATAAATTGGAGAAATCTTAATTAACATTTATATACACAAAATGATAGATATACAAATGGAGATTTAATTATTTGGTTATATTTTCATATGCATATTATTGTTCCCTACCTGGTTTGCAAATTGATATTGTTCAATAAAAATAAATAAAAATAAAATAGATGTCAAACTGGCACGAGTCAGGTACTTAAACCAAAGAATAAATAAATTGATGGCTAGTTTTTAAATTATGGATATTATACTGAACTAAAAAAAAGAGAAAAGCTGGAAACTAAAAGCATGAAAAAACATTTTTGTTACTTGAAATAAACGTTAACTGAAAAGTTCATCATTGAACTATCAATGCCAATAAGGAACCTTTATTTTTAAGAATGATTGAATATGATAATTTTTGCACTGATGAATCATGAACAGCAACTATGGAAGCTTGTTTCCGCCATAGAATAAAAAATAAAAAAGGTAATTGTGACTTTTTATCTCTGAATTGCATGATATAAAGTCGCAATACTGACTTTATAACACGCAACTGCAACTATAAAGTCAGTGCAACTAATTGCGATTTATAAAGTCAGAATTTTGAGATATAGCCTAAACTCGCAATTGCCTGAAATAAACTCTCAATTCTGACATTTTTCTCAGAATTGCATGTTTATATCTCGCAATTCTGACTTTATAACACGCAATTGCGACTTAAATCATGTGATTCTGACTTTATAACACACAATTCTGAGAAATAAAGTCAGAATTGAGAGATGTAAACTCACAATTGTGAGATAAAAATGTGCAATTATCTTTTAAAATGCTGGCGTGAAACAAGCTTCCTCGCACAACAACACCAGGAACATGCATGAAGGATGTAAATCGGCTGTATTTTGATGTCGCTGATGCTAGAGACATTAGAAGCGACTGTGAAGTCAGTCAGAAGCAGCCGAGGATAGAAAGGTCAGCAAGAGAAAGAGCAGAACGAGTCCTCAGCTGTCTCTGTGGACAAACGCATGAGCAGCGCAGCTTCAAACACAGTTTTTCATTTCATCTTCCCTCATGCCTTCAATAATGCGCTTTCATCTGCTCTCTCCATCAGACCAGAATCATGAGCTGAGATCATCGTGGCAAAACCATGGAATATGAAGCTTTTGAGAAACGCAGCAGACACCGTGAACACCTGAACCAATCTGAATCAGTCGACTGAACTAAATCAGAAAACCAGGGGCCGGTTTCACAAAGCTATTTTAGACCGGTCTATAGTGTTGGACAAGTCTATAATTTGCTCATAGACTAGTTTAATGCAAGTTAGACTGTTTCACAAAAATAAAGACTGACTTAATTTAGACCAAAAAAATTAGACACCTAACCCAGGCTAACTTAGGTCTAAGACTCTGTTACCTTGGCAACCAGCAGTAACCATCAGTTACATTACAAACAGCCAAAAGAAAAGGGAAAATGGCTCATAATTTAAACATTTCTTCTTGTTACTACATTCTCTGCTAAATTCCCCAAGTAAAATGTCCTTGTAACTGTTACACTCCTCCAACACACACATATTTCCCGCTGGGGTAAACTGCACTGAGCGGTTGAATGCGCTTACTTGATCCACCCTGTTTTTTGTTTTGAAAAGTGTGTTATTTTACCCAGAATGCATTGCAGTGTAGTCCTACTTTAGATAGTCAGAGTCTTAAGTGCTTTGTGCAACGGTCTGATTTAGATGTCTATCTGAAGTCTGACTATCTACTATATCTAAGCCATAGTCAAAGTCTATCTTTGTGAAACCAGTCCCAGTCTGAGAGACTCACTCAGAGTTAGGGCTGAACAATATATTGAAATTATCCCAATAATTATATTGATATGCATATCGCAACGGCTTGCAATAACGGGTCATGAAGAAAAGACAAAGAGAAAATCACTCTCTGCTCTCGGCTGAATAACTTTTGTAGCTTTAATAAGAATCAGGATCTATTTAATTCATACAGTGAAAACTATGCAGTGTTTTATTTCTACATTTGATCATTCAGTTTGTGTTGTTAATAACCCTAAAGTAGGATAACCTGAGGTTTACACTGATGTTAAAATAACACTTCTTATATACAGTAAAACACTGCTGTTCACTGGCAGAACCTGTAGGGATGTTTTATTGTCACAAGAAAAATGTGAAACACATGTAGGTTATATAATTTTAAATATATTTTAAAGATAATTAAGTTTATTTCACACACTTTAAGCATTATTGAATCGCATATCGCATTATTGAATAAGTTATCGCATATCGCACTTTTCTTCAATATCGTGCAGCGCTACAGACCGAAGAGTTCTGAGAGATGATTGAGTTATGGTTACGCTTGGTTAACTACAGTTGCAAAAAAAAAAAAAGTTTAATGTTTAATTTTAAGGTCAGAAAAGAGTCATGAAAAATAATGGCAAAAATTATGAAAAATAATGGCAAAAATTATGAAAAATAATGGCAAAAATTATAAATGGACTTCAATTAAAGGAAATTAAAAATCCCTTTAAATCTAAATAAGAACATGCATATCCAAACAACAAGACACAATATTTTATTTCTTTACTATAACATCATTAATATTATTAAATAAATAATATATTTTTTTATTACAACAATATTAGTATTATTGATTAATATTAATATTTTTTTACAAATGTAAAAAATAGTAATCTTTTATTTTAAGAATATTAATATTATTAAACAATATAAATACTGTTTACACATTTTAAAATAATTTTAAAATAATCATATTTTTATTAGAGCAATAATAGTTTATTTTAAAGGGAAATTGTGTCATCATTTACTCATCCTCATGTCCTTCCAAACCTGTATGCATTTATACAGAAAAGAAGATATTGTTGGCAAAAACAAAACTAAAAACACACAAACATATCTTCTTTTGTGTTCCACAGATGAAATAAATGCAGACTGAATAATATTTCATGATGTTGAGCCCAAAGCACTCGGAACAGATCACATGATGTTAGATTAGAAATGAACTTTGTCTTTGATGTGACTCAAAAGATTCCGTTTATATTCTGATTGAAAGTGGATTTGGCACATTGTGTCTGATAGGCTCTTTGAACCCTGAGATCAGTGTAGAAATCCTAGAATACACTCGTGCGCTTCCAAACCCGTATGAACACAAGAGAAGAATGCTCAGAGTGCTCATTTACATTTAATAATAATAATAATAATAATAATAATAATAATAAAAGAGGTTTAGGACTGTCGAGCTGCAAAAAATGATGCAAAAAGTGTCTTATACCCCATATTCCAAGTTTTATGAAGTAATATAATAAAAATTGAAATGATTATTTCCTTCTCCGTCCGCTGTAAATGTCAGTGATGTCAAACACCTCAGAGAATAATGATTATAATGAATAGATTAAAGTATTGTATGACATTAGTCATGTGACCAAATTTTATAATGCTTTCATGGTGCTATTAATCTTTTCGAAGCTCCAGACCAGCTCCCATTATGAAAAACGCACTTTCTGCAAACATTAAAAGCATTTATACTTCAGTGTGAATTTAATGCATAATTAACGATGTCTCCACTATGAGATTCAACACTAGAAACACACACTTATGATTGCATTTCTGCTGAGAAATGAGCATCATTTAATATTCAGTTGGTTATATCTAGCGATCAGAGAAATATGGAAGATTGTTTCCGCCACAGAATAAAACATTTAAAAAAATAATTGCGACTTTTTTAACTCACAATTGCGAGATATAAAATAAACTCGCAAATCTGACCTTTTTTTCTCGCAATTGCGAGTTTATCGCAATTCTGACTTTATGACACGCAATTGTGTGTTATAAAGTCAGAATTGCAAGATATAAACATCCAATTCTGAGAAAAATAGTCACAATTGTGAGAAATAAACTCGCAATTCTTACTTTTTTTCTCGCTATTGCAACTTTATATCACGCAATTCTGAGTTAAAAAGTCAGAATTGCGAGATGTAAACTCGGAAACACTTTACAATAAGTTCCCATTAGTTAAAGCATTACATTTGTTACAATATTTATTAGTGTTTGTTAACATTAGTTAATAAAAATACAACTGTTCATTGTTGGTTCATGTTAGCTCAGGTCCATTAAATAATATTAACATATGCACCTTTTGATTTAATATGGCATTAATGTTATTGATATGTTAATGATTAATATGATTAATTAATGCTGAAATTAGCATAAGATTAATAAATGCTTACCAATACTCTAATGAGAGTTAGTAGAATGTCTAAAGTGGACCATCTAAATAAAGTGCAACCAAATGCTTTCATTGTTAGTTCATGTTAACTAATGCAAAGACACAAACTACTAGTCCATATCCGCCTCCCTTCAGCGCCACATTATGACTGTGATGACTGCAGTGTGTGTATGGTAAAATGCATTGTTAATATTCTCAGGTTTTTAATCAGACCGCCTGGAAATGAAGTCGGAAATTGCAAAAGGTGCACATGCATTTCTGCTAATCTACTGTTGTTCTGTAATGGTGTTTCTAGACCAACTCTGCTGTGAAATTCTGCAAATAAATAGACAGAAAAATGAGAGTCTGCTGAGAGTCAACGTTCCCATTTAGCATTACACACACTCCAATGTGCAGTTAGAGGACAGGCATATGCTGGAACACACACACACACGCATACACACACACACACACACACACACACACACACACACACACACACACACACACACACACACACACACACACACACACACGCAGGTTAACCAGCCCCCTGAGGATCTCTGTGCCCTTCAGTGGAATGACAGAAGAGAGAATAAGGGGAGAAAGTTTTGATAAAATGGAGGGAGAAAAGAAAGAAAAAACTGGTGAGAGAGAGAGAGAAACCTAGATTTAGATATAACACACTACCTCGCATTTGTTTTCGCTGGCCTTCATACATACAGTGTGCACTTTTTCAACTTCATCTTTACACCAGTTGCTTTCAGAGCCCATTTTTAAGAGAATAGGTGAAACATATATTAATATAGCTAATATAATGAAACATTAGCAATTAATATGAATAAAAGACCATCAATGGAGAAAGATGCTTTTTTTTTTTTTTGCTTGCAGAATGATATATTCTAGCATGATCTAAACAATGAAGTGCACAATGTCAATGTAAAATCAGCCTCTAAATCTAAACATGTTAATTTTATAAATAAGCTTTATTTGTGTAAATCCTTTATTGCAATCCATGCAATTCATAAACAGGTTTATTCTATGTATGCATAAGTGTTTGCATTTCAGAAGCTGTCAATATGCAAATATTTCAGATCAAAACATGAATATCTATGAATATTAATGAGGTCACGCGGCCTCTAGGGGGCGCAAACACACGGTTTCAGTCATCAGGCAAACATTTGTAGCCCGAATTTACACAAGAGAAACTCGTCTGCCAAACATTTCTGATCTATGATCGGCAATCAACATGGACGAGTGTTAAACGAGTGTGAAATGCCTCTGGGAACCAGTTCTCTATCCCAACACTCCTCTAATGCTCTAGTGAGAGATAGCTGACATGCAGGTGAAAACTCACTTATAGTACGTCAGAGCATCAAAATAAAGTGTTAGCGGATATTAAAGCTACAATATGTAAGATTTTTGTAATAAAATATCCCAAAATCACTTGTACAGTGTGATATATTTCCTGCAGTTGTGTACTTACAATATCCCAAAAGTTCCCAAAGATTTTTAATTTCAGGGAAATTCCCATTTTAAATAATGGCTCGTCCCTGTTCACTTGTCTCGTGTCAATGACGTAATATCCGCTTTATCCCTGGTTTCCGCTCGTACTGCCGTAGTAACCATGGCAACAGACGTGGACAACTGCGTTACGTCTAGCGGTGCGCTCGCGCTGTTGTTGTTTCATTCAAACATTATGGACCATGGCAAGCAGATTTTGGGACAAAAGGAGAACTAAAACAAGGATCAATATCAGCGTGGTGTTTTCGAGATGCCGAGAGCTAGCGTCCGCGGCTAACTTCCACTTGACAGAGACACGCAAATGTAGAGGTGAACAAATGTACATAAAACTAATCAATGTTATACAGCTCAACATGATGAAATGTTAGAATATGATCAGTGTGTTATTCTAATGTTGATCTGCTAGTCTCATACAGACAAACTAACACAGAATAACATTATAACGTTCAACACACCCAAATGCAGTTTAGTGTGATAGTGCAGATAGAGTGAAACAGCGCTGCGTTACCTCACAAGTTTCATTCGTCTAATAAACTGCCCTGTGTGAGTATTATTCAGCACTAGTGGGAACGTTAGTTCGGTAGAATTATATGTCCTCATTCCTTTATATCGGCGGGACTCGCGTGTGGCGCTGATAGCTGTCTCTCATTAGCACTTGCGCCCTGCTTCATTCCACAGTCATGTTAAAAACATCAATGTATTCACTCATCCATAAACATTATAAGATCCTTCGGCATGATGGCAAGTTTCATAATTCCACTTATGCGTCATCAACCGACGCCTTTGTTATTGTAAGAGGTTAGCGACCGCTAGCGGCGAAAAAAATGTAGCACGGTTGAGTTTTGCACAAGGAAGCACCACTTACATTTTACTGGAATTACTTTCAGAGACTCTCAACATTTACAAACACACACACACACACACACACTGATCTGATCTCAGATGTATAGTGTCACACAGCTGCAGCCCAAAAGAAAAGACTCCGCAAACATTGCACTTTTTTTCTTTTTTTTTTTCAATAGAGTCTTAAATTTCTCAGGCAATATTTTTAGACGGTTCACTATTTTCACTCACAGACAGCGGATCAGAAACAGAACTCCAGAAAACAAACGTGACCTCAAAACCAAAGTCACATGGAGCAATTTTCTGAAATTTGAGATGTATTTATCATCTGAAAGCTGGATAAATAATCTTTCCATTGATGTGTGGTTTGTTAGGATAGGACAATATTGAACTATTGTAAATCTGGAATCTGAAGGTGCAAAAAAATCGAAACATTGAGAAAATCTCCTTTAAAGTTGTTCATTTATGTTGGCGATTGTGCTGCATTCACTCACACAAATACATGTTTTATATATTTACGGTAGGAAATTTACTAAATATCTTCATGGAACATGATCTTTACTTAATATCCTAATGATTATTGGCATAAAAGAAAAATGGATAATTTTGACCCATACAATGTATTGTTGGCTATTGCCACAAATCGTGACTGGTTTTGAGATCCAGGGTCACAATATTATGAAAGCTTGAGCATCTTCACAGTGTTTACTGGATCCGGATCATGTGCTAGCTAAGCTCTTATTAGGTTTGCAGAGCTAAAGCCCCTGAAACACCAGATCTGCACCGTCCATGTCATTTCTACAGCGTTTTCAGGAGAAACACATCCTTCCTGCACAATATATTCAGTTGAACACGCTGAAATAAATCTATATAACTGCGGATATGCAGAATAAAACGCCACCCTGGGAATTACTGACAGCCAGCGCTGGATAACTAACCCTGCATTAAGAGTCTCTTTCTGAGGCGGTGACCCCTGAGTAAAGACGGGGTACAGCTCTTCAGGAGAGGGTGTGTGTGGAGCTGTCAATCAATGCCTTCAACACACACACACACACACATCATCTATTCCAGAAACACCACGTCCATATTACACATAGCATCAGAAATAAGAATAATGATGCATAAATATGAGAAGCTCTACAAGACAATTTTGCATTACATAGCTTAGCATAACTCATGTTGCAACATAAATACAGCAAAGTATGGCAAGACAATGCGAAATTAATAAAAGTACTTGAATTGGTACATAATAGTGATAATATACAAATAGTTCTTGATAGATTTTGGGTAACACTTTATTTTGAGGTGTCGTAGTCACACGTGACTACATGTACGTACTATAGTAATAACAGTAAATTATGCATAATTACAAGTTACTAACCCTAAACCAAAACCCTAACCGTAAATATATAGATGTGTGTAGTTAGTTAATGTTACGCAGTGGTTATTTGACTAGTTATAATGTAACTACGTCACATAAAAATAAAGTGTAACCCGCTTTTGTTATGATTAAACAGAAATGACACAGAATAATGTCTTACTGGATGTTGCTTCTCTGTGGCTCGGGTCAGATCTCTAATGATTACCGTAACGCGCATTCATCGGACCTTTATTTGATCCAAATATCGAGATCATGTCATTTAAATCAATACTTTTTTAGGAAAAACGTAAACTACTATACGTCATCGTTCATTTCAAACACGTCTTATTATTATGACCGAAACAGCGATTTTGTCGGACGGTCGTTAAAGAGGGAAATGTTATTAAATGTCATGAGTTTGTGTTTGATTTACACAGACACATACACTGAGTACATAAAGGACAAAAGAATCGGCGTTGATAGTAATCGCGTTTAATCACATTAAGCGCTTATAGCGTCGTGTGTGTGTGTGTTTGATGCTCACGCGCACTCTCGTGTTGTTCCTGCGCTATTTTTGCGAGTATCTGGTGAATAATCTTACCGGTTGGTGTTGTGGATGAGGATGCGATTCTGCGGTGGTCTGGTGTGTGTGTTCCTCTGGTTTTGCGGTGGTTTGGTGTGTGTGTGTTCCTCTGATGATCGGGAGCTGTCCTCCGCGCGCAGTGCTGAACGCTCAATGCTGGACAGCGACCGAGAACGGGACGATTCCAGGGAAACGCGTCAGACACAGCGACACCCAGCGGCCGGGAGGCGCAACTGCAACACTGACTCATTTCAAGACGAATTACTACATCACATTAAAAAAATAATAATCGGAGGGAACCTAAAACCAGGCTGATTAAGTAATGACAATAACAATAACAATAACAATAACAAACCATAAAAGAGTAAGTTAAAGGCGTTTATAATATGT